>VWZF01005467.1:301226-565067 GCA_013396755.1 Sclerurus mexicanus
ATCCCCGCCAGTGCCCGCGGGAGCCCGGGAGAACCCCGGCCGAGGGCTCGGCCATGCCCTTCGCCAAGCGGACCGTGGAGCCGCAGTGGCTGTGCCGGCGGCAACCCGCCGCCTCCGTGCTGGAGGAGGGCTGGGGCTCGGAGAGCGGGGACCCGCCGCCGGCGGAGCCGGGGACGGCGGGCGAAGGCACCGAGACGGCCGGCGGCGGGGAGAGGGAAGCGGCGGCGGTGCTGATGGTGCTGGACCTCTGCTCGGTCAGCAACGTAGCCCTGTCGCGGATCCTCCGACAGCTCTCCGACGTGGCCCGGCACGCCTGCACCCTTTTCCAGGAGGTCGAGGCTGACATCCAGGGCACCCACCGCCGCGTACGGGCGCTGCACGGCCGCATCGCCGGCCTCCAGGGAGCTGTGCGCGGCCTCGACCCCAAGCAGGAGGCAGTGCGTAAGTACCGCGGAATGCGGGATGGATGGGGAGCGCCGCGGGTTGGATGGGCAGCAACCGTGGGAGGGATGGGGAGCACCGCGGGATGGATGGGGCGCACCGCAGCCCGGGGCGCCCGGCGGGGAAAGCCATCCCCTGGCAAACCGTCGTGCGAAGTTTGGGGTCGGAGTCGGTGGGAAGGGAGCCCCGGCGGGACAGCGGAGTGGGAAGAGGCCAGGCCGGGCCGGGCGGGCGCGGGTCGGGTCGGGTCGGTGGGCGCCGCTGGGCGCCGCGGCGATGCCGGCGGGAGGGATGATGTCAGTGGTTTGTGCCTTACGTAAGGAGCTGGCTGGCGGGGCTCTCGGGGCGCATCTCTTGCAGCCAAGGCTTTGGCCGGGGAGGGGGACGAGGTCTGTCTGCGGGTCGCCGGTGCTGATGAGGATGCGGATGATCCGCCGCACGCGGGCATCTTTGGATTTTCTCGCTTTGCCGGCCTGTCGCCTGTCCCTGAGAGATGTCTTCCCCGTAGAANGAAAGATCAAGCCAATATGCGACTTGTGTTGTGAGCAGTGATTGAATCCTGTTTCTTCTCCACCCAAATTATAAAAGCAGTGACAGGCTCTGTAGTCCTAACAGCTGCTGATTTCTGCTGAATATGGCTCGTGTTCACAGCAATGTATGATTTTTTACTCTCACTGGTGCATACGCTTCGCCAAGCACTTGTGGATATGTATTTTTTTGGTACGTAGGGCTGTGGATTGGAAATCTAGAATAGCAGAGATTGGTGTCGGTTCTGACCTCTTATTAGCTGGTTTAGGAAAAACAATGGCTTGAAAGGGGAATTTGGCTTAGTTTTTGCCTTCTATTGTGCCCTTCTAAATCCTCAGTGCCTCCACTGAATAGAACAAAGTGAGTTTACACTAGGTTAAACGAGACCATGCCCTTCTCTAGGTGTTTTTAATGAATGTGCCTTTTAAAAATATGTGCTCTGGATCGCTTCCCCTTCAGAGTGGTGTGGAATATAAGTAACTCTTCTAGGATCAATGAAGCTGTACTGATTAACAGAATCAAGCCTTAAGTATTCAATAGTATTTAATCTACATACTCGGCAGCTGTAGAGTGACTTTGCTGGCGATATATTAATATCATCAACTGTAGATGAGACCGAGGGAGGCTTTCTGTGGTTTCAGGACGAGTGTGTAATCAGAGCAGAGTGCTGGGCTGTGATTGGAAAATGTGGTGAGGAGGCTTGACTGAGCTAGTGAAGGAACTGTCTGAGGAAATGAAACTCCTCGTATCACATTCTCATCTGTAGGTCTTTTGAGCTGAGTAACTGTGGGTATATACTAATGTAAGTGAGAGCAGAGCTTAGCTGTTCTAATCCGTACGGCTTTTTTCTTTCTGGATTGTGCAAGTGCAGCTTGTTTGCAAATCACAGAGCAAAATCTTGATATTACAGCACAGTTATGTCATCTGCTTAATTAGAGAGTCTGGCTTTATCCCTGTGATGATAAATGCAGAATCCGTTTCTTTGGTGTTCTGTTTTCTTTTAAATCCTTCTCACTTTAGGAGGGGAGAGACTTTTGGTCATGATCTTCCCTGTGTCTGCCAGCTGCTCCCTTCCCGCTTTTTTACAACACACTACCACTGATACAGCTGCAGATGTCCCTAGGTCTGGTCAGACAAGGGATCCTCCAATGCCAGGCTTTGCCACCACCCATCCTCCAGTAGGTGTGTATCTTGCCTCCAGCTATATAGCTGCTTGAAGACACATCTTCCAGTCCTCATAATTTCTCTCTGTGCAGCACTGTACTACGTTTCTTTAAAGGTGAAAGTCTCAATACCACCCCAGTGTGCATAAGCAGTCAAGTTCTTTGCATGCTCTGGCTGCTTTTATTCCCCATCCAGTGTTGGACCAGTAGAGCTGCATTTGCATAATGCTACATTTGAACATCTCAGCTGAGGCTCAGAGCTGAACAGCACCATTCTGCACATCATCTCCTCACATCCCACAAATCCATACATACCTACAGCAACACCTTCCTTTGGCCTCTGGACCAGTTACTGTTCCCAAGGCACAGATAAAACTGCTGGGCAGGAAACTGCCCATCATTGCTGTAGTGTATAATGATAGCCTGCTTTCTCCTTTCTACGCTGACACCTCCTCCTTCATTATTACGTTCAGCAAGACTATGCTAGTGTTTGTTTTATGCATGAAGTGCCTACACAATTCACTTCCAAGAGTATTACACTCAAATTACTGCACCCAGTTGTTTTTTTGAAACCAGGAGAGCAGTTGTGGGTGGTCACATGGTCTGCCCAGGACTTAACAAGCATCACATTAAGGCATACCAACTTCTACCTCCTGTGGCAAACATGGAAATGATGCGAGGGCCTCAGGGGTGTCTTTTGGCTGTCCAGCCCAAATCACACATCTAAGAATAATTCAGAACTGGATGAAGGTTTGGACTTGAAACTGCAAGGAACAAGCTGGTGACAGGAATGCAGCCACTGCTCCCATGGCATGATGGTAATGGTTGCATTGAACTTACTGCATACCAGGAGTCTGGAGTGGCTGGGCTGCTTGATGCATTGACCAAGACACCTTGTACCGAGATGTTAACACCATGACAGTGCAGCCTAACCACATGTTGTTTAAGTATTCAGTTTAAAACTGCTAGGCTCTCTTGCCACAGTGAGACATTCTTGATGTTCTAACTTCAAGTGTAGCACAATGATTTGAGAATAATGCTACCAGACATGTCCTAGATACTGAACTGTGACAGTGGAAGGCCTTTTTCTCCATGCCCCATAAGCCAGATGGATTCAGAGATTTCCATGTGAAGGCACAGGCTGGGTGAGGAAAATGAGATAATGGGCTAATTCTGTCTCCAGAGCTACTGGAGCCAGTGGTTAGAGGGGCATTCCTTGTTCAGAATGGAAGGAATCACAGCGGTGATACTGAGGGGAAGGGGAGCAGGAAAGAGGCTCTCTTGGAAATATAATATAATACAGTTTTGCATAATAATCTATTTTATATTGAAAATTATATATTATTGTATTAAAATGTTGGATTCAGGGAATACTAACTAAGAATTAAAGTTAATTAAAACTGGCATTTTTCCAGTAATGCTTATCAATACTGCTGTCATTTTCACGAGGCCTTAACATTCTCAGCTCTGTTGCTATTGCAGTGGCTAACATTTGCAAGAACATGTATACTTTGCTTTAAGAAAAGTACTTAAACTCCTCTGCTGAGTTACTGGTAAGGGTATTTACCTATGTGTTGCCCTTTTCTTTTTGTCACTGCTCTGAAAGTGCGATTGGAAAATCTTGCTAGGCACAATAACCTACTGATTCTGGGCAGTCACAAACAGGTCATCTTCAAAAACTCAAGGTCCCTTGCCTCTGCTTCCCCACATGCTGCTTGTCCTTTCATCTTTCTTTTAAGCCTCTGGCCAGCTAGCATCTTGCAAATATGAATCCTTTCCCACTCTCTGACTGGAAGAGAAACAAGGGTGAGAAATGTTTTCCTGCTTGGCTCCTGAACTAACTACTTTGCCCTTCTGCCACTCCAAGTACTTTACTGCTTTTCATCATGAGCAGCTCCAGGGTCTGCTTCTAAAGCAGAACCATGTGGGAATAACATGATTGTTGTCAGTCTGGCTGTTGCTTAGAGTTTTCTTTTTGCCAGCAAGAGAACTGAGCAGTGTGGTACTGCCCAGTTTTATTATTAGATGCTTGATTATTTTGGTAATACAGAAATGTAGAAGAAGTGCTGGACTTGGGACTCGGTGCCTTCATTATTTGGAAAGATGATTTCTCAGTCTAAGGGACTACAGATCTGGCAGTTTAAGTGGAATATTGTACTTTTCGGAAACTGGTGATGTAAGCCATCTTACTTTCTGAATAATCGGCAATGACTGGGCAGCAGATTTTGAAAGCCCTAGCTAATGAGATCCTTTTTACACCCTGGCATCCCGGGGAATTCCACACATTCCAGACTTTTTTTTCTGAAAGCATTAATGTGTTACCGGTAGCCAATCTTTCTAAAAGCTGTATCGTTTCAAGCAGTGGCCCGCTGTATCCTCATTGCTCCACTTTTCTGTTCCTGATTTTCCTATGTGCTAGCAGTGAGTGATGCAGCTGCTTAGAAGTGTGGGGATCTCCCGTGTTACTCTGCTCTTCAGAGGCCCCTGGATCTCTACAGTAAGCTCTCCTATAGGTTTTTCTTCTTTCCTGAAGTGTCAGTACTGAGATAAAAAAGACAGCTCTGTACTGATTCTTTATCATTTTAGGCTTTGCATTAATTTATTCTATTTGATTGAAGTCGGTTACTGAAAACAGCCTGGCTAGTTTCAATCTTGCTTTTAGTCTCTTTCATTATGCTTTTTAGGTGGTTTTGTTTTGATTTTGTTTGGTTTGGAGTTTTTGTTAGTGTGGTTGGGGTTTTTTTGGTTGTTTTTTTGTTATTACTTTTTTAACCACACTGATATAATGCTCTTCTGTTAGGGTTTTGAGAACTGCAGGGAAATGTTTAATCTGTTATAAGGTTTTCATGTGTTTTCTGCCACAATCTACTATTTTTACAAAACATGTGTTGGACCCAAAGCTCATCAGGTAATGCATCATCTTCTCCTCCTTGACTTACTGAGTTGAAGTCTCAATTGCTGTTGAAATGGAGTCAAGAAACTTTAATGCTTCCATCTCAGAATAGGTGTTGGTGAGCATCCTTGCAGAGCTCTTCAAGTAGGTGCATAAGACCTTAAGAGCAGGTGCCATCTTGAAAGAAAAAAAAGTGCAAGATGAGTAGATAAGCATTGCATTTTATCTCAGCTTCTGAAAATCCTGGAGAATTTAAAGTGCAATTTTCATTGTATGAATTTTCTGTTGTCCTGAGGCACAACTGTAGACCTCCATGGATTCATTAATGCAAAAATATCTCAGATACTGTTGGAGACAAATTGAAATAGATTTCTAGCTTCCCTTAACTCTGTATTATAGTCCTTTATAGTGAATGAGCCTATCTAAGTAGTTACACTTTTAGAGGTACACACTAATGTAGCCTGAGGGACATGAGGCACAAGGATATATTCAGAGCTCCCTTTGTACACTGAAATTATAGTAATTGGCAAATCCTGGCTGGGCATAGCATAAAACCTCGAAAGAAAAGCAGTTGTGCAGTGGATGTAGTAATCCATCGCCTTCAGCTTTGTGTCATGCACCTGCCCAAATTGAATGACACATCCTCTTCTCTTGTCCTTTTGGAAAAGGAGAAAGACTTTTGGCTTTACTTGCCAGGTGTGGTTTCTTGATGTTGTGCTGGTTGCTGTGTACTCATTTGAGTTAGAGAACTCACCTCTCTGGTACACTTGCCTGTAGTTTGTCCATGAATGCAAACAACCCAAGCTGTGGGTGTGGGAAAGTTAGAGAATTTCCTCAGTGCATAGCTTCTAAATGCAGAGGACTGGTGGCAAGTTAGCTGAGCTGAAAGTAGCAGGAGGCCAAAGCATCGGCTTTCCTGCTTACCTCTACTGCTGTCAGAACAACAAAGGAACAGAGGAGGAAAAACCTGCTCACTTAAGGATCCCATCCCCACCTTACCTAACATTTGCTAGGGCACCATTAGCTAGAGTACTGTCATTTAGGAGAAAGATGCCTTATCTTTGTTTACAGAAAGTGATAAAGACTGTTTACACAGGAACACCACCATTCAGAGGCTGGATTTGTGATATTTTTTCTCATGCATTTAGTATGTGATAGAAGATAATGGGATGGAATTTGTCAGGTGGCTTTGGCAGGGATGTAATTCTTTGAAATTTTTGGTTGTCACCTTCAGTCGTGTTAGCTTGTGGAATGAAGACTCTGTCTTCTTTGCAGATAAAAGCATAGTGTAAAATCCTTTGTCCTGCCAAGGTCACTGAGATGCTCTGAGAGCTCAGTGTTCAGGTAGATTCACTACCTGGCACAGCCTGGTAACAGATGAAGAGCAGACACCAGTGGGTTTTGTCCAAAGCCATTCCCTGTTATACAGATGTAAATCTGGAATTTTGGTGAATGTCATTGCTTGGTCTTTCACTGGTGTAGCTCAAAAGGCCTTTGCCTTTTATAGCTCATTGCTTTTCATTCCACAAATAGTACCTAAACTAATGTACCAGGTTTGAATGTCTGGGGATTTTGTTGCTAGATGGAGAGCCTGCCAGTTAAAAGGCACAATACCAAAAAATGTTCAGTGCTTGATTCCCATCTTGCTGCTAGTACATAGCTGTGTAATATCATAATAGTTAGTGGAACTTCTTTCTGGTGCATGCTCAAGAGCCAAGCAAGGGGCTCTAGTGGGTTTATCAGAAATTCTCCCGGAAATGTTTTAGCTCCTTTAAGACAAATGAGGTCTCCTTCACACACAAACAAAACTGCAGAGAAGACAGAATCAGACCTGTAAGGAGCACAGACTTACTGTGGATCTGATGGTTTAACAGAAATACTTCTACAGCCCCTTCAAAACACCATACTTCTATTTAAAAGCCTTTATAATGTAACGTGTGTGTTCATACAGAAACATAAAATGAATATTTCAGTGAAATCAATGGAGTCATTTCTACTTTTGGTTAGTTCCCCTGCTAATACAGGAGAGATCTGGAGATTAAGAAATAAGTGGACTCTGATAACTTACTGAGGGCATAGGGAGGTCATTCACCTGTTGATTCAGATGCATAAAAGATGGTAGTTTTCCTTTATGAAAGATGAAAGGCTTGGAGTGTTTCCAAAAAACTCTTGCACAGTTCTCAAATGTCCTTGGACTGAGGGAAGGACTTGCAGGAAGCAAATGTAAATACCCAGTCTGTGGTTGCCCTCAGCTGCTATTTTGGATCATCAGAATCGGGTTTTGTTGACATTTCTTACATAGGTTTACCTGTTCTGTGGCTTCTATTTCAAGGATCTTGCTGCTCCCTGCCATAAGCTGGTCCCAACCTTTCCTTCTCTGTTCTGGCAAAGGCAGACTTCTCGAGTGTGGCTGTTTAAAGGCAGCACCTGGCTCTTCCTCTCTCCAAACGAGTGCAAAAGAGATCAGGTGAAGCGGGGAGATGCCTGTTCAAAAAAGCCCCTGATATGACACATGTCCTTCACATGTGCCAAGACATGCACCCAAATCACGAAGGGACCCTCAGGGAACTCTTAATAGCGATGTTACGATGTCCAAAGTGGGGAAAAAGTAGGACCAGCTGATGTGAGTAATAAACATACATATTTTAAATGCATTGCTTCAGGGTTGTGTGGTCTTTTGAGTCAGAGAGCTGGGATTTTTCAAAAGCTACTATTTCCAATCGCTTGGCATCTCCATGTAATCGAAGGCTGACATCAGACTCTCAACTGGCACTACTTGAGCTCTTAGGCTGTGAAGAGCACAAACCCTCTGTGTTACCCAGTGTGTATGAGGGGGGAAGGTTTTTTTCACTTCCTTTGATGTATTAGCATCAAGAGAGGGAGTCTTTGCTTCATTCCTAATTGCTTCTCATCTTTGAATTTATATAGCAATATGTAAGTAACTGCAAAGGGAGATAGCAGAATTTATAAAAAGTTCAAAAAGGCAGGGCTTAGAGCATGATTAAAATAAAAGATAGCATACAGTGTATGCTGTTTTTAGCTGAAATATCTCCCTAGAATACTTTCCATTTACATTCTCATTATAACTAACGGCTTCTAATGCACTGCTTAGTTTAACAACTGGCATGTTTTTAGGGTAGATTTTATAGTAGATATACACCCACTGTGTTCTTAACTCGAGACTTTAAATTGCAGTATCTGTATTGGACAATCTTTTCTTATACCTTCTTGGCTGAAGGCAGGAAGAAAGCAATGGTGATAGGAACCTAATTAAGCCTGTAGTCTAATTACACCAGGAACTGTGTGCTTGAAATGCTGCTCAATTCAGTGAGTGCTGCGTGGCACTGCCATGTTAAGTCCCAGCAGAGAATGGCATATTTTTTTTAATAGGATCACTGTAATTCTTACAAAGCCACCATGGTTTTCTCTTTCTTTTCAGCTGCCAAGGCAGTTGGACTTTGAACTACAGCCACTCAGACCGAGTCTGAGAAAGTTCTAAGGAGACATCTCACTAGCGTGTGCATGTGATTAAGGCAAATGAGCATAGGGCGGTGTGTTTGTGCTATAAATATGCATGACATCTTTGGGCCTCCACAGCTTTTCCCCCCTGTCTTCTCAAAGCTTTTTGTTATCTTGATGATGTTAGGACAGACCTTTAGCCTGGACAGAGGGTTAGTTGTCGGGGAAAAGGTGCTAATCCTTCTTGAAGATGTGTCTATCAGTCTCTGCTGAACTGGGCCGCTTTTTGGAGCAGAATATGCAGGGTGCATTGAAAAATTCCTGTGTGTCCAGAGGCTTTGGATTGTTTTAAAGGCAAAACTGGGCTTTCTGTGCATGCTCAATTCTGCTTGATCTTTTTTTTTTTCCCAAAAAAGGCATTTCCAAGCACTGTTCTCTTCAGATGGCCTATGATTGTCCACGATTGCAGAAATTAGATCTTCTGGATGATGAAACTCAAGATAGGCAGCAGTAACTCACTGTGGTGCTCAGAGGCAAACTTTTTTTAAGATTGTATACATTTCACTGCATCAAGTATTTAGTGAGGTATGATAAGGGGTGATTTAATTTTAAGTGAAATGAGAGATTAATTATGATTAATGTTTACCATGCAAATTAAAGTGGGCGCAAAGAGTGAGTATTACCCAGCTCTATTTTTTCTCCCTCTAAGGTTTGTTTAATTGCTTGCAGGAAAAAGAGGGCCAGTTCTTGTCGTGGACATGGTCTTTTCTTCGGTGAAGTGGTTTTTGATGAAGTGTTGTGTACAGGAGGAGAGTCAAGAGATGTATGTTAATACATTTCTAAAAAAGAAAATCATATATCATGGATTGACCACAGACTTTCACAAACTCAGATTTAACCCTGGAAGCTACATAGCTCTGTGCAGTCCAAGTTTTGACTGCAAGCATTCTTTTTTCCCTTGTTTTTTTTTTTGAAGGGACGACTTTCTCATACTTGTCCAAAACACCTTCTGGCCTTCATGTAGCCCAGCAGTTTACATCATCACAGGGGGTCCTATCTCAGCATGCTGAGGAGATCTCACCTTTCCTTCTCTGTGGACTGTTTCCTGCAACAAGTATTGCTGCAGGAACCTCAAGTCTTGGTCTCTGCATAAAATTGCCTCACATTTTGCACACAGCATGCCAAAGACAAATTTTCCCCATAAGCTGGACTATCCTGGCAACACCATTTTTTAGCCTGTTTTTTTATCAAAACCAATATTGAAGAATAGCACACTCTGTGTATGTATAGCAGGGAAGGGGGTGGGCATGCCTGTGTATCTCACACCAGCCATTCAGAAATTTTATATCTGTTACTCAGCCACAGTTTCTACTACATTGCCACAATGTAGAAATTATAAAAGACGCTGCCAGGTAAAGGAGAGAACAGATTATTCCTCCTGCATTTGAAGGAAGGGCTTGTTCTTTATTAGAAACTAGAAAATTGGCTGGGGAAAGAATCCCATATATATGTTCCAAACTAATAAAAATTTTAAAAAAAGTGCTCCAGTTGGAGCTCACATTTACTTCAGTGTGAAAGTCAGTTTTTGCATGACATAAAAGCTGGAGAAAACCAGGCTTCATTAGTTCCGCTGCTTGCAAAAGTGGTTGTTTGTATTCCTCTTTTCCCTTTTCCCTCTAGAATTACTGATTATTTCTTCACTTTTAGGTTTTTTTTTTTTTTAAACTTATGCATTAAATGACTTTCATTTTGGGCCGTCCTATCCTTTACTCCTCCTTTCATGATGGTTTCACAGGGGCTATACTTTTACCTGTGTCTTAATGGCAAAGGCAAGCCCCCCTCACTCCCCTCATTGTGTGAATGAACAGTATTAATTTTTACAACTGTGGTTTATTCTCCATTGATTATCTTTAATGTGATGCTGTCTTGTTCAGTTAATAAACTACTGTTAGCCTGCTAAGATGTAATTATCCCCCTCCCCCAAACATAACCTGCTTTTAATAGATGTTGTAAATGCACTTATTGTGCCTGGCACATTAAAATCACTGGTTTAAGTCCCTTCACTTTCAAATTGCACTCTAGCTGAAGTGTATTTTGTGGCAATCATCTTGTCATTACTCTGCTAATAGTCTAAAATAAGTATTACTACTTCATGACTTCAGCAATATTTTTTGGCCTCTGTTACAGCTGCCACAGACTAGATACAGCCTTGGTGCCCAAACAGAATTTGGATGAGCTATGTTCTGGACAAAACCCTCCTAATAGAGACTAGGAGGCTCACCTGAGGATTTATCATTAATTCCCTGTTGCTGTTATCTGGTGTGAATCAGTTCCCAGAGCATGCATGCTGCCCCTTTGCAAGCCAGAGTGACAAAGCTTGGATAAGAGCCACAGGCTGACCCCAGATGAGGCTGACCCATGTCTGACAGAGGAGGAGGAGAGAGGCCAAAGCAGAGCTGCAGGACCTGTGCTCATAGCTTCCCTTGGCTGACTATTTGAAGTATGACTTAGGGTATTCACCCAGTTTGTGCTGTAAACATGTTTAGGGACCTCTTTCAATACATGCAAAATTTACAGGGCAATTCTATATAAGATCCTATGATAAAACTGTCTGCCTACAGGTAAACTATGGACATGAGCACCCCTATTTGGGAAGTACTGTGTCTGTAAATGAGTGAATGTGTTACAGCTACATTCAGCAGCCGTAATGTGGCTGTTTATTTGTGAAATTGTCCAAGTGGAACTTAACACAAATTATTAGCGTACATTAAAAGTATTTCCCATTGATCTGCTTGTTCCTAAGAACCCAGAAGAATGACAATTAGTTAAAGGAAATAAGAGGGAAAGGGTACTGCAAAATATTGCAGCTCAGGTTGATTATTTATTTCCTTTCTGGATTCTGTTTGGTTTTAGATGTCTTGATAAGCAGTATCTTGGGCGATGAGACTAAAAGGTTCTGTTACCATCAAATAAATAAGTGTGCCCATTTTTGTTCAGACCTTTATAAATGATACTTGAAAAAAATATATATGTACACAGAAACACATATATAGGTAAAGGAGAAAAACCGGTGGAAAGATTGGACAAGATAATATTGGTCACTGAGGTTAGAAAAGCTTAATAAATAGAAGAAATTTACAGCCACATTATCAGGACCCTGGTCAAACAAGGGAGAAAATACTCAGTACTACAGCTCTCATTAGAAAGGTAAAATTGAAGGTCATTGACATATCATGTTCTTTCCTTGTTTTGACTTTGTATCTTCATCCAAAAGCATCTCCTGGTTGAGTTTGCTTCCTTCCCATCCCCTTCCTCTCGCAATGGAAGATTAGTTTGGACTTGCAGGGTTGTGATGGTATTGATAGAAACTCTTCTACTGGACATAATGTGTGATCAGAAGTGAGGTACATCTTGCTTGAGGATATGGGAATTCTGCTGTTTGGTTGTACTTGCATACTTGCAAGAGTAAAGCCTTTGATTTTGAGTGAATTGCCCCTGCTATATTACAGCAAGGGTTGAAAAATAAAATAAAAATGTAGAAAAGCCAAGTTAATGAAATTAAATCTTCCAAGAAAACAGATGGGTAAGTGCAAGGTGAAGTGATGCAAGTCTACAGCGTTGTTCGCAGATGAAGGAATGTATTGTGTTTATTATTGCAACGGGATGTCTCCCCTGCCTTTGTTCCCTTTTGAGACAGTCCAGCCTTAGGCTTATTAAATATGTCTCTACAGAAGTTGGCACATACTGACCTTGTTTGCTGCAGTCTGCTCTTCTGTAGCTTCCTGATTCTAGTGGCGTGAGCCAGATGGACAGAGCCCTAGAGCTAAATGCTGGATAGCATAATTAAATGCTCTAGTATTGAAGGCTGGAGCTGACTGAGACAAACTTCTGCTGACACCTCAGTATTTATTTGTCCAAGTTACAACTCCAGTGTTAAAGTAATTCTTATTTTTTTCTTTCAGATCATATTTCTTGGGTATGAGGATTTTAAATTATATACCAATAGTATTTTAATCAGCCTAATGCAGAGCTCTCTCTACTGTTTTATGTTCTCATACCACTACAGGAACATTCTACAACCTTGTAGAACTTGTGGAAGCTTACCTGAATTTTCCTTCTATATCTGTACACACTTTTTTCTGCTGTGTGTTGGAGTCATGACTTGTTTAAAGTAACTCACCTGTGCTTCACACTCCATTTCCGCTGAAGAAAGAGTGAAGTTAGAGGGGTCAATTTTCCCCTAATGTTGCTGCGGATGGTGGCGTGTGTGGCTCTAGAGGAGACTGAGCTTTCTTACATTACAGACAGTGTGTCCTGGTTAATTACAGTCATGTAAGGATGAGGTTCTACCCTGGGACTTGGTTTAATTAAAAAATGGTGCTGGGAAATTTATTAAACATATGATGTGTTCTATCTGGGTGCCAAGTGCTAATGCTGATGTTTTCTTCAGGTGCTCTCCCAGCTTCAGTCAAAAAGGGCCATCTTAGCTTGCCACCTGCACTAATGAAAGGGGAGGAATGACAGACTGTCATTCTCTGTCCAGCCAGGTTAAAGCCTGACAGATCACTTTGCACAGCTTGGACTTGTGTCTGGGCTTTGGGAAAAGGTTTATGTGGGTAGTAGCATCAGAGGAAAGCTTGCAGTACAGAACCTAAGGCTTTCCCCATGTAGTGAAAAAATCAGGATCATGCATGTGAAATGTGGACTTAGAGGAGCTTTGTGTGGGTGGTCTTGTTTTGACTCTTTCTGCCCCACTCCTTTTCCCTTCCCACTCATGTATGCTGAAGTCTGTAATCTATTTAACTTGGGCATTCTGAATAATCATAGATAACATACAACAAAAACAATAACAAGGTCGCTGCATGTACAATCTCTCTGTACCATAGAAGCCACAAGATCTCCTAGACATACTTTTTGTTAGTACTGGCTTGTGAGAGACCTAGCACTCCATGATGCCCATCTGTTAGCAGCATGTTTAAATGTGATTAATGTGAAAGTTGCAAGAATTGCAATAGCTTTTGCTAGTCTACAAGAGAATCTGTCACTGTTAATCTCTTGAAGTATTAAAAGCTTAGTATAGTAAATCTAAGGTTATGGAAAGCTGTAGCTTTGCTTTTGTTGCCAACACCTTAGTGTATTATTAAACTAATATTTCCTTTCCCTCCATAGTTCACAAGCATAAAGGGAGCGTAGATACCATTCACATACAGAAGAATATTTAAATGATCATCTAAGTATGAAGTCTCAAGAGAGAGATGCTCCAACATAAAAGGATATGGAACAACATCAAGTTTGGTATTCCTGAGGGGATATGGCCAGAGCAGGATGTATTAGGAGTTAGCCCTTTCCCACAATGCTGACGGAGGCTGGGAAAGTCACAAGCTGCATCCTAATATGGTAGTTCTTTGCTGTACCTAGGCAGACATCAGAAATCATTTTGGCTTATCCACCCATGACAGTAGACCTACCTCATTAGTAGTGCTGATGGTGTTTAATCAGAACTGCTGCATCTTTAAAAGAGATGGCAGGCAGGATAAGCAGTGTTACTGCATCAGTGGGGACTGCCTCCTGGAGCAAGATGACACTTAAAGAAACAAATAGGGGAAGACTCAGGGAAGGAAAATTACTTTCTTCGCATAGCTGCTTATGTTGGAAAGGATCAAAGAAACTATAATGAGTCAGTATCTTTCTTTTTCTTTAAAGGAAATTTCAGAAGAATGGTTCAATTAAATAGTAGTTTACTCAAGATCTGCAGGTGGCTTGTAAAGTGTAATCAGATCCCCCTTACCTTTTAAACCCAGATCTATAGCTTTGTTCATTTTAGTGGAGGTGGATATCCCTGTTCTTGGATTTACAGTGGCAGATTGGTAGAGGAGAGGGCTTGTTATAAAACTTCTTGCTTTATGGCATGATTATAAGGTGCTTTTGTTTCCAGCAGGGACAGCAATAATACTGTGGTCAAGACATTTCAAAACTGCTTGCAATCTGTTCTTGTAAGATCATCAGGCACTGTAGGACAAATTGAGACCTGCATTTCACTGAAACACCCCCTCTCCCCATCACACACAGCATCTTCACAGCAGCCAAGCAGCTTGTCCACTTATACTCCTTGCAAAAAGTCAAAATCAGTTCAGATAGGATAGTGCTGTCAAAGGGTAGTTACAGAATATACGGTTGCAGAAATCAGACAGAACATTTTGGGATTTTCCTATTTTGTGTACCCCTCTGCAATCCACTCTTTGAAGCATTTAAGAGCTTGAGGTGCTATGATTAAAAGCTTCTAGAGCTATGCTTTTTTGTTTATCCTCTAAAAGGACAGGTACCAATTCCACTGCTCTGGGCCATTAAGAAGACCTGCCTTAGTAGCCTGTCAGTCAGATTGAGTGCAGTAAAGGGGCTTTCTCCCTTTCGTGATAACATACATGTTGTTCAAGTGATGAAACTCTTCTTTTTTTGGTCCCTGAGGGCTGCTGTGGCACACCCTGTGCCTGTGGGTCTCACTATTGCTCCTGCCCTGTCTTCCTGTGAATCCCACATCCATCCCCAACAGGAGAGTCATGTGCCAAAGCTTCAAGCAGTGGGCTGAGGTGAAGGGCATACAGCATATTATCAAATTGTGAGCCTGTTTTGCTCTGCCCCTTCCCCCTCAGTTCTTTGGCAGTCAGAGACTGTTAGCTCACACTGTGCCACATCCCAAGATGCAGGGGTATTCCTGGAAAGGGCATTTTTTCATGATTTGGAAGAATCTTGGAGATGCAGGAGTTAAGGGGAAGGAGAATTCAGCTGCACCTTGAATGCCTTGCTGTTGACTTACATTTTCAGTTCACTTTGTAGCTGATAAATTGTGAAGAAAAGCAGATTCAGTAAGCAACTCTGTGTGTGTGTGTGTGTTTGTCTTCACTGAGTGCCTGCTCAGGCAAGGCAAGCATGATTCAGCTACTAGTTAGTGCTGATGTACCAGAATTGGCAAGCACTGAACACTCCGGCTACTGGATCTGCCCCAGTTGCTTGATGTGCGGCGATGAATGGATGAACATTCACCAATACTGTTGCACAAACAAATAAGTTAATAAAAAGCAGCTGATTGTGTCATTGGATGCTGTGGAAACTCCAAAGCAGCACTGAGATTATTTAAAAACAGATGTTCTTATCTGGAAACCCTTAGAAACCTTGAGTGGTGAGGTTTTTTAGGGAAAAAAACCCTGACAGCATAGACACAAACCAAACTTTATACCTTGTCCTTAAATGATTTCATGGTGAGGACTTTTATAAGGGTTTTTCTCTTGAGGCCTTAGTCTGGGTCTGAGTTTGACAGTGAACTTAGCTTTGGATTGTTTCACAGATAATTGGAGCTGCACTGGCATGCTCCGGTGAGAGAATTAACTCACGAGGAAAAGCTTTTTTAAGGGGACTCACTGGAAAGAAAACGCTCTGTGAAAACTGGAATTATACAAACCAGCTGTCTGGCCTCCTATAAAATTATACCGGCCTTTTGTACCTCCATGTAAGTGGTGTTTAACCCTTGCCATCATTACTGCATACTGCTGAGACAGATGAACTTCCTCAGCTGATGGCTGAGCGGGCTGAGAACAAAGTGCAGGCTGATGCGGTTGTGAGAGGACGCGGGGCTGTCGGCAGGGCCAGCCGTTAGTTCATTATTCAGGCGGACAAAGCTTCACGCCCTCATGAATCACTTCGGGGTTTTTTTTTTTTTCTTTCTTTCTTTCTTTCCCTCCCTCTCCGAGGGAGCTCACTAAAAGGACCAGGCGTACAGAGCAGTCGCAGCAAGCTGGATCATTTCCATTTACGTTTCTCTGCCCTCTGGAGGCAAAAGCTGTCCCATGCTTTGTGGCCCGAGTGGCACTGAAGGGTGCCCCTTCTGCCCTGTGCTCGCCAGGTGCTGATGTGCTGCGGGATTGACTCCTCTGCCTGTTTCCCTGGGGAGAACCTGGTTTTCTTTTCACTTTTCAAAAGGAGCCCAGACCTCTGGTCCTGTGTCTACCGAGACGTTTTTAATTGCTGCTACAGCTTGAGGAGGACTCCGTAGCTATGGCCAGAGGCAGGAGACCAACATTAGCTTCCCCATTTTATCAGCTCTTAAGAAAAGCTGTGGAGCTGTGTCCATGCACACCCCTTTCAGTTGTTCGGGTTGGGGTGTTATAGTCAGCTTTGTTGCTGCTGGAGAGGGAATGAAGTGCCTCTGGAGGTGTTCCAGGACCGTGGAAACAAACACATGGCAATGTTAAGTGTTCCTACTGTGACAGTGGAGGGAGCAGCGCACGATCTCCCCCATCGTAGGCCTGGGCTGCTTCAGGCTGAGGTAGCAGGGGAGAGGGCTCAGGGGAGGAGAAGGGTATTCTTTCTACCGTGAGCCTAATGGCAATCCTCAGATACTCAGGAAAATAGTTTTCATCAGAAAAATCATGGCTCGTACCAGATGGTGCAAGCAAAATGTAAGAAATACTGTAGTGAAAAGTAGTAACAACTGCCCACACGTGAAGCTTTATCCTAGAGAAGAAAGGTTTGGCTTTGACAGGTCCTTTGAAGCATGAGCTTCTTATGTGTTGTTTGTTCACGCTGTATGTTGTCATTGCACAGGCTGCTATTAATTGAGAGGGTTGTGTGTGGGTTTGGTTTTTTTTCCCCCCTAAATTCTTGGCCTCAGTGATGAAATGTGGCCAGCAGCTCTGCAGGTTACCTGTGCATTGCCTGGGAACTCTCTGGAATTTATTTCATTTCTCTGAATACCCACTTGTTCTTGCATTAAAAAGCTGGATGATTAAAGAATCCTGGATTTCTTTCTCTGTGCTATTCATTAATTTGTGTACCTGTTTCATTTGCCCTTATATCTAAATTAAACACATCGGACCTCTTCAGAGTCTTTCCATCTGTAGATCTTTTCATGCCACTAATTATTTTTATAAGCTGCTTCTGGAACTCTTTTATTTCTTGGTGGTGTTCACTGCTCAAAGAAGGCTGCAGACAGCAGTATTCTAATGTGTGTGTTCTGGGAGTTTCTTTCTCCTTAGTTTCTCTCCATCCTCCCCATTTCTCCAGGCTCAATGCTGTAGCCTTTCCTTACTACGCTTATCTAATCCCAATTACATCAGTGACTGTAAGTAAAAACTACAGAATCCTTCATTTATATATATTAATCTGATAAGTGACTGAAGCTACAGGCCTAAACATCTTGGTGAAATGCCATATTAATTTGCTAATCATTAACACAGTTGAAAGACTTTTTTCTTTATTAAAAAACAAAGTACAGCCTTTAAAGAGCAGTATTTTGCAAGAAGAGAAAGCTGTGTTTGTTTTGAAAGAAAGATTTATTGGGATGATATAATCCAACTTGTGCTATCTCCTCACCTGTTTTTCCTCAGGGAGACCATCAATCTTTATTAACATTTCTAAATCAAAAGATAAAAATGGTAGACAAATTCCAGAATGGGATGAAAATGCTCATAAGAGCTGAAAGAAAAGTTCCTTCCTTTGAATACCAGCTGAAATTGAATTCAAAGAGGATCTAGTTCACTATAGATGTGTGGGATCTGACTTCAGTCCTTTGTAACAAGAGATTGGACAGAAAGAACAGTGGTGCATGGGTCCCTTCTGGAAGGATTTATCATCTGAAGTCTTAATGCTGGGCTTGCTTTTAATTTTTCTGTCTAATCTTTTTGCATTCACATGCCTCACATGAAACAGCTTTGAGTGGGTCCTGGACCTGGCTGGGTCCAGTTTCTCACATCGCTTTACCATTTCCTTCCTTGAGTTGCCTCCACCACAGCTGATGCTTTCCTTGCCCTTCAGGCTGCCCCTGCCTCTGGCTTTGGCAGTGCTGGCTCCACCACAGCATTAATACAAGCAGCTAGTTGTTGCCAGTTCTGTGTCTGGAGATGAATGTTGTGCTGCAGTCCCAAAGCTAGCACAGGTTTGGCAGAATGTAATTTGTGCAATGCCTGCATCTGACCTGTCACTGCAGCGGGGACCACTGGGTTCAACAAGAGCAGGACATAGCACATGGGGAAAGATTGTTATGTAGTTGGCGAGTAACCTTCATTTTCTTACAAAAATGGTCAGATGGAAAAGCTGCCCAGTGCACTTTGAGGAGGGGAGGAGACTTTGAAATGCATTCAGAGAAAAATGAAGCGTGCTAAGTGCTTGCAGGATGATGGATTCAGAGAGAAGTTGTCCCTGAACTAGCATTGGAGGGACATTTTGCTGAAAAAGCATCAGTTAGGCCTGTAACGTTAGACTTTACTCTTATTTCAGGTGAACACTTCAGTAGAAGTCACACACATGTTTAGTAGCTCTTCTGGGGCTACCAGAGATCTCTCCTCCTTCTGAACATAGACTGGGATACCTGTCCTGTGCTGTCAGAAAAAGATTTGCTCCACAAATTAGGAAGAAAATTAGAGAAGAAAAAGGTTGTTTTCAGTAGACTGTGCACTGGTGCCTCTTTCAGACAGAAAAGTGTCAAGTCAGGCTGAAAAAAAAAAAAAGATAATTTTCAAAATTCTCTTTCCTTTTACTTTCTCCACTCTCACAAAAAATAGTCTTGTGACCCCAGCAAGGGAAAGCTGGGGAGCTGGGAAAGCAGGCAGCTTGTCAGACTGTGGTCTTTAACACAGTTTGAGCGTGGCAGCCTCAGCTGTAATTTCTAACATCCACAGATACATACATGCAGGTTAAATATCTACCCATCCCTATGTTTAAATTGTAACATCTTCAGTTATTAGATTTATTCACAGATTTCAATTTCCTTTTCAATATTCTTTGCATCTGTTTGTATTTTATTGTATATGGAAAGAAAGGGTTAAAACCCAGGCTTTTTCTTATTTACAAATAAAGGATACTACTGTGATCCACTGATTGATTTTCTTTCTTGACTCACTAACCATGAATTAGTCCACAGCTCTTCAGCACTGAACTACACTGTGTCAGGGTTGAAACTGTAAACTGTGGTGGAGGATCAGAGAAAGAAAACACATTTTCTGATTTGTTTTTCATTTTTGATCTCATGTATATATTGCACGTGTTGAAACTAAACAGAATTAACTTTGTAATCTCTAGTGTCCAGCATCAATTTCTTTTGCAAAGAAGCTTTGAATAACAAGACATAGTTACTGTTGACATTTGGTCAATAACAAAGTATTTTTAGATACCTAATAAATAGTAATGTCTCATAGTACCCATTTTTAAATACAGAAACTAAAGAATGACTGCTCATGAAGGAAATAAGACACTATTTGGGGGTCCTGGGATAGCCGACCTGTCTGAGAAGTGCAGCACACCCTGAAGTTGTGCTGTGTAACAGCACTGTTTACAGAGCAGAGCTGCCATATATAAATGAAGCTCATGGACCTGGGTCATATCTTTCCTATAGAAGCAATTGTTGCCAGCTGGCTTGAGAGTAACCTCCTCCAAGGTATATAAGGAGGTAATTTCCTTCCAGATTGCCTCTTCCAAATACCTCTTTGTGTTGGGAGCAAATGAGACAGACATAGTCATATAGTTTAGGCTTGATGTACTACTTCCTTTGCCATGTCTTTCTGGAAAAAGCCTTAGACATTACTAATTACTGGTTAATCTGTGAAAGCATACAAGAAATCATCTGATTTTAGCAATAGAAATTTTGTCTCAAAGGTGTTCACTAATATGTAATTCTGGTCCAACATGAGGAGATAAGTTGTTTTGTTGTTTTGTTGTTTGTTTGGGGTTTTTTTTCCCCTCTGGAGAGTTGTAACACATTAATGTTCTTTGTGTGTGGACATTCATCACAGGGTGGTGGATAGGGAAGACTTCTTCATGGGTCAGGCTTTGCTGCTGTGGCTTCTCTTGTCTGTGCAAAGCCGCTGTGAAATTGGGGGAATTTCTGCTGACAGTTCGAGGGATTCTAAGGTGAGGAACGGAGCAAAGCACAGCAACTGGAACTAGTCTGTTCTTCTCTAGGCTTTTTGCTCTGTAAGGGCATGACTTCCAATGAATATGGACCATTATGAACACACTGAGTGGATATATAAAATGTCTCAGAGAAAAGAAACAACTTTAAATGAAATGTTCCTAGGCAAATAAGAGAAAGAGAATGAGATTGGAACACACACAGAAGTCTCAGAGAGGGCAGGTGCCTTGTTTTAGGGTATGTATATTTTACAGCAGCAGCCTTGGCTGATCTTTTCTTTCAGTCAAATCTTAACACAGTGTAGGTCTTTTACACAACACTGCTTATGGTTTAATTAGGTTCCCATGTTAGTTGCCGTGTCTGAAGGGAAATGGAAGAGGTATTCAAAATTCCAAAGGATATGATTAGAAATTGGACTAGTCTGAGCAGGGAATAAAATCTGCCTTTTCCTTTTTGTCTCTCTCAAGAGTGCAGCGGCTGGTGGGGGCGAAATTTACTTCTCGTGATTCAGTGACCTGATTTTGTCTCCCACTTGCACAACACAGCCTCTTGTAAGAAAACGACTAGTCTTAAATTCATACATAATTGCACAGCAGGGAGACTGAGTTTAAAAATGCAGATTTCTGTGTATTAAGAAGCAGAAATCTGTTTTGAACATTTGAACTTCCTTTGTTGTTTAAATGGCCACCTACAGAACCAGTCTGCAGAGAGCCAATGAAATACAGTAGCTTCTTTTATATAGAAACAGTATCTTCACCCACCCCTCTCCTTCTCCCCTCCATTCTAACATGAATGTATCCTTGTAACAGAGGACACTAATTATGGAACTTAGGGCCTATGTAAGTCTAGGCTATACAGTAGCAGTAAATGAGAGTATATTCTGCTAATCGGTGGTACTGAACTTGGGAACAGTGTTATCTTTCTTTTCTCGAGACAATGGGCTGCTTGCTTCATTTTACATGTTTTCTTATTGACTGTTAGAAACTCTAGGTAAAAGCCTCCTCCTATCTGTATCAAAGGGGCTAATGTTTATATCTTTTGCCTTCAGACGTTCAAAATCACATCCTTTTACCACAATTCAGCGACTTAAGAAAACATCGAATATATGTACCCTACTGTTGCTGTTCCATATAATTATATTAAGTGCAATAAAGGTAAATTTGTGTTTTATAGAGCAATGTAAAGGGCAATATTTGGCAAATGTGCTGTGAGGAACCCATGTGAATATGAGCAAGAAAATCAAAATAGTGTGGGATACTTTGTTTCATATAAATGACTTCCTAAATGTTCAATTTTAAAATTTTGTGTTTTTCATGTCAAGAACAAACCAAAAAGCTAAACTTGAACAAATGACCTTAACTGTGTGTGGAAAAACAAATTTTGTCGAATGGATGATTTGAAGGTAAAAAGTCTTTAGTCCTTGTAGACCTGGGTTAGCATATACCTGTACTGCAGTATTACCTTCCATAATAAGTTACCTCCACATAAGTTAAGGTAAAAATAAAGAAAAATGTCCACATTGGGAGAATTAACTCTCTCACTGTTGTGTTCTTGTCCTCATGTTGATGCAGAATCAGATAAAGTGGTGTTTCTAGCCCTGCTGGGGATTTCCTTAAGTGTGACCTGCCTTTTGAAACATTTTGGAAGATACTGCAGGGAGAAAGAGCCTATCGTTTCTTGGCATGGAGGCAGAAGTGAAGTTAGTGATGTTAACATGGCCTCTTGCTGCAGTACGCAGCTAGGAATTGACTGTCTAGAGTCTGAATGGCCTGAACTCAACTTTATGAGACCTCATGTCCCATAGCAGAATAGCCACCAACTGGTTATCAGTCACCAGGGCATGTGGATTTCTCATTCCAATGACAGGAGACACGTGGGAGGGCCTTTCAGAAGAACATGTTTGCCCTCAAAGGGTAACTTTGCTTGGGACACTTAGGCTGCATGCAGCAGTGATGGGGGAGTGAGGATAATGTCTGCAAGTGTTCATAGCGGAGAGGGGCTGATGGCTGTTCTTGGTATATGGTTACGAGGGTGGGAAGTGGGGCTGTATGCTTGTGCAGGCCTAAAGTCAGGCTAGGACTGGAACGAAGCTCTTGTGGGGTTTGGAAGTACTGCAGCACATATGTGTCATGTGGGTTGCCATTGTTTTCTGGAAGCTGGCCCCTTTGGATGAGACATTCTTTATTGAAGACTAGCATGGTTATGGTCTTGTAGTGGACTGCTGATGAAATTGGTGGTACCTTTCCTTTATGTACTGTCTGCATGTCTAAGGTCATCTAGCTTAGGAATGAGAAATTCAAACTAATGAGTTCTTCACTATGTCCCAGTACCCATACCTTGTTACTTCCCCCATGTTTATCTTTTATCCCGGAGTCAGGGCTGCTAGGTGAGGAATTCCTGGCTACAAATAAATTTATTTGCTTTGGAGAAAGCCTCAGTACTTTACCTTTGGAAACTCTCAAGAGCACTGTGTGACTTCTGCCTAGCTTGGAGCAGAATGGTGCTTATCTTACACTGAGACCCCACGCTTGACTTCTGCCTGCTCCCTCCTTGCAGGTGGGCCTGAATTTCATACATACTTCAGCAGCATCCTGTGACTGACCATATGTACTGGAAGCAGCTGGGTCTGGTGGAAGGGGATTGCTGTGATGCAGCTGGGGTTATGCCACCCAACAGGACACCTAACGAGGGGCAGGTCTGCTCAGTGGCAGACCAGAGGCAAGGGCTGTGACGCATCTCCCAGCAAGTGGTGTAGTCAGTGGGATGCATCCCCTTTTCCATTATGTGACCTAGGGCTTTTCTGCTAATTGGGAAGGAAGATTCTTGAAAGGTCTGCTGTTGTAGTAGGCACAGAGGACCAGTGTGGCCACTACACAACCTGTGGCACAGTCCTAAAGATTTCTGTACTTATGGTTTGACCCTTCCCTTGGGTTTTTTTGTATGCTTGGGGTTTTTTTGCAAGCAGAGACACAGTTTTGTGCTCAAAACACTGAAGCAGTAAGAGAGATCACTTTGCAGTAAAAATATGCAATTGTGCTACTTGCGTCATTTGTGTGGAAATTAGTTTGATTTGTTTTGGACCCTTTATCACTTCATGACATGAGGAAAAAGTGGATAGCCTAGGAATAGGTTGCGGCCTCCGAAAGATGGAGAATGAGTGAAACAGTGAAGCTGAGGGCACTGTGTAAGGTCTTCACTGTGTTTAAGTGAAAGCTGTGCACAAGAGAAATGCAGTGTGTCAGGCACACTTTGCTAAGCATGCAAATGCAGCTAGAGCATTTTGTTCTTGTCTTGTTGCAATGTTGTCCCTGAATGTCATTAACAGCTATTTTATTAATCTTATTCATTTTGTGCTAGCATAGGCTGTACTGTTTGAGAGATGCTGCAAGTAGCTCTTCGGGAAAACACTGATGGAAGTGGGGGGACCTTGTGAAATGGCAGATTAAGTATTGCCCTTGGTTCAAGGCTTGCTGTCACTCTGGGAGGTGTTGCCAACTTCTGTGATTTTATTGACCATCTTGGACTGCCAAAAACTAGGGTCATATGTTCATTTGAGCATTAGCTTTCCATGCTTAAAAATAAGCAAGTTACTGGCTAGTCTGGTAGTAAACATCAGTATTTTGAACTCCAGAGGTTCACAGCCCGGAAGGTCAATGAAAAGCACTAAACTACAATTTAAGAAACAACCCACAGAGCCCTGGTACTTCTGTCTAGATGGTATGCATGCAGACTATGTTTTAGGAGCCAACATTTGGCTTCTGATCTCTGAATACTTGGACTTGGCAATAATGGGCAGAGATTAGCATATGATCTCCCTTTTAAGGTGAATTTACTTGGAACTGATCTCAGCACCTTAAAATAAATCCAAAACATAAATAAATGGTGGGTTGTCTGTCTAGAGGACTTCCTGGTAGGCATATTGCTGTGTTTTCTGTAAGTCCAATAAGAGACAGCTTTCCATCAAAGGGTTTTTGCTGCTACATTCACCATGTGCTTCCATAGGGTTTTTCCCCCTATTTTTGTGGAGGAGGTCTTGGTAGATTTTGCTGTTGAATCAGGTACTGACACCTGGCAGTGACAGTACCTTCTATTTTTGCAAAGAAAGTGAAAAGTTATAGAAAAATAACAGTTAAAACTGGTTGAATTATTTTTCTTTCAAAATTGGCCAATGCATATGACAGTGCTTAGATATTTTTCTCTTGACATTCTGCTTTCTAGCTCATTTCTAAATTACAGGAATCTGGATAAATGCTAAAGAGCTGCCATATTTTTAACTTTTTTCCTCAAACACACTCTTCTTTAATGCTTTTAATCTCTTAAGCTACTGAATACACTTACTTAAAACCTGTCTTCATTTTATGATTCAGCGGTTGCATATTTTATGACCAGCATTTCATATCATGCATTCCATCTATCTGGAAATAATGTGATAAAGGAAGTAAGAAATACTATCTGGTTTTGATAGTTATAAATTTACTTCTAGAAAACACAACTTAATGTTTACATCTCCATCTGAATGTATTTTAATAAGGGAGTTGGAGCAGCACCACCATCAATACCATTGTCCACGTACAGACTAAGTAATACAGCCAATGCCTTATGGATTAGACCTATAAATAGATATGTAAATAGATATGTTAAATCTGTCTGTTTTTCTATAAACCATTTCCTTTGATCTAATGAATCTTAAGTCTTGTGAGCTTGGCTTCAGGCTTTAAAATACAAAAGACTTTTAGCACAGCAATGGATAGTAGAAGAACAATAACTGCTTTGGATTCACTTGGACCCCTCTGCTTCTTCGCATTAATGCCATTAAATTTATTCTAGTTTTGTGACATGTGCTGTCTTCTTTTTTTCCTTTTTTGTCTCTGGCAGAACTGTAGTTATTAAAACAAAGTCAGTTTTGCTCTCCCATCTCAAGGCTAGGTTATGTCTTCCCTTGCTAAACTGGGATTTCTGTGATTTTAGTCATTCTGTTGCATCTCCTGGTTCAACTTCACTATGGCAAGCCTTGTCTCTGAGCATTGCTGATCATGCCTTCCCATGTGTATCACACCTCATGATGGACATTCCTCACTTGGTGGGGTTTGCTCATAAAGGCAGAGGCTTAAGTGTTGTTGAGTTTGACTGAAGGCTGTTAAAAGCAGTAGCAGAAAACCTGCTTATTTCAAGAGGCACTGGATCAGGACGGCAGTGGAAAGAGGAGAGGTGAGAAGATACAAGGAAGGAAAAGGGAGCTGGTGCAGAATCAGGAAAGCAGTGGTACTCCTAAGTACCACTACTGTATATGTCTGTTCCACTTTCCATTCATTTGAGAGAATGAATGCCTGGCTGGTTACGTGGCGTGGGTTGTGTGGGTTTATCTGCCATTAGGTGTGCTCTGTGGCTCATTCCACTGCCCAGGATTTTCACTTTCTTTGCAATGTGCTCTTGAAAAGCAGTAAGTAAGTTTAAAAATTATCTACCCCTATGTGTCGAGGGTGCATTGGAATGTGAACATTATTTTCTCAATACTTAAATTTGTTTTCATGATTATGAATTTCATTGGCAATTTAAAGTTTTTAAAGCCCCCATGTCAGCAGGAGAGCCCTTTCACTAGTAGTCAGGGGGATGCTTGGGGTAACTTTGGGGTAGGACTGCATTGTTCATCTTTGCTCAGGGTAGTGTCTCTGCTGGCACCCATCACCTCTTTCATCATGTTCAGGAGCGCAATCTTGGCACTGCTAAAATTTGGGGTTAGTTTTAGCAGGCCCTGCAAGTGGGGAAGGCAGTATGCTAGTTCTTGCTCCAAAAGCAGAGGCTCCGTGTTTTTTGTTTTGGTTTTTTTTTTTTTATCCTTTCCCAAACTGCTAACTGGGATTGTTTATATTTTACAATATTATTACTCCTGTTATGAGCTGCCTAAGGCAGCCACATCAAAGTACTGCAGAGTGTGCATGGTGCCAGCTCAAATAATAGCAACAAACGTTAGTCTCCCAAACCGTGGTTTGATTTCATTGTTCCAGTAGGAAATGAGTTGGTGTGATCCCTCTGTCTGCTAGAGTCTTTGACTAGAGATCATTGTTCTGGCACTCAAATCCCTATTTTAATTAGAAAAGAAGGAAATACTTTGAGCTGATGCTTAGATAAAAGCTGTGAATGATATTTATCACTCTCTGAAGGAGTTTTCTTTCATTTTAAGACCTCATAGCAAAATCCCTCATTTGGTTTATTCTTTAGGGTTTTTTTGGTGTCTCCTGATCTCTCTGAGGTGGCTGAAGTGATGGCATTGTTGTCATGGCTTCCACTGGGCATCCTGCATGATGTCCTGGCCATGTGGGTTTTGCCATTGATTTCAGTGGGGATCCTGTCTTGGCCACTGTCCACACAGAAGGAACTTATTAGTGGTCCCACAAGGGCTGTTGTTACTGTTGGGTGGTGTGGGCCTCTGGTATCTGGCCTTGGGTGTGGTGGGGGTAGAGCTGCCCGTTGAGGTTATCTTTTCTGTCATGGGGCTTCTGCAGTCACCACAAGCCACAGGGCTGGGAGGAAAGCCTTTGGTACGCACTATCTTGGCTTATGTGTCTGAACTGAAGTAATTTGTTTAGTGCTTACAATGGCAGGAAGTATCATATTTCGGTCCTGACAATGTGTAAACACACTGATTTTTGAAGGGTAGGTTCTGAAGTGAAAAACTGACTTAATTCTGAATGGAGACTGTGCTTCAGCCTAGTTGCCACTGCTGTCCAAAGAATGATTAAAATGAGGGCTGCAATTTGTGGCTTTTCCTTATTACGTTTTTTTCTAGTTTTCCCTGTTGAAAAGATTGTATGTGTTGTTCTATATCTTAGTGGCTGGCAGCAGCCTTTGAAATGTGCTTAAATCAAAAGGATTAACTTCCACCACAGTCTTTAATATCTCCCTTCCAGAAATCCAGGCAGTTCCTAGCAGGAATCTGACTCAGCACAAGTAGTCCCAAGACAGGACAAATTGAACACATGTTGAAGTTGTTCACTTGGTTGTTAATTTTTAGAAACGTGTGTTTCCAAGGGGCAAAATGGATAATATTTTGCAAATGTGCCATTTTTGTTACACTGCTAGTGTACAAGTCCATCACAACTGACTTGTGAGCTCCTTGTATTTAAATTTCAAGTGTCTGACTTTCAAAGTGGCCGACTTTCAAAGTGGCCTGACTGCTGTCCCTGTTAGTGGTAAACTGTTAGTGATAAACTGTGCTTGCCTAAACCTCCTTGACTGGTGTCATTGTATTCTGCTATCTTGCTTCAAAAGTTGTGGAGTGTAGATATTCAATAAGAGTAAGCTTGAAAAAATATAATTTTCAAATAGATAAGAAAGCCCTCAAGCCTTCACTTCTGTGATTTTTTAGAACAATGTTTCTGGCCAAACCATCAGAAATAATCAAGCAGCTATGCATGAATGCTTTAAAAAATAAATGCGTAAAAAAACTAATTGAAGACAATCTAGCTATTTGCTAGGAGCCTTAGCTGTGTGGTAAGAACTGATGTTTGCCACTTTGTCTCATGCTATCCTTTAAAACAGAAGGCTTGGCAAACTTCTTTGTATTGTAAAATGTTGAGTAACTTTATTCTTATTTTTAAGTTGCATATGATTAAGCAAGGGAGAGGAGTTTGTTTCAGGGCAGAGGAAAGAATGAAAGACACTAGGTAGGGTTTTCTTCTTTCATTTACATCAGCACGGTTTGGAAGCAGTGATTTTACAAAAATTTCCATTAGAATGGAAGTTTTGTTACTGAAAACTCCAAAATTTTTGTGAAGTTCTCATAAAAACCTGAGACATGAAAAATAAAAAACAGCAAGGTTTTAAAATGTTTACATTGTGAAAATATTTTTTATTATGTGAAAAGTCAGAAGTATGTGAAAAATGGATTAGGAAAATGAATTCTCAGTTTTTATGCTATTTTCCTGTAAAATAGTGTAAAATAAAAAAAAAGAGATGGAACTGTTGAATTTAAAGCCACATAAAATTTACACTATTAGGCTGCTGACTGGAACCCTGGATTACTCTAGTTTGTCACCAAGGAAACCAGAAGAGTTTGGTACAGTAGAGGGATTGCAGATTATCAAGTGACAAGTTCAAAACTATGTCAGCTGGGTCCTTGGTCAACTGTGGAGCTCCTCTAATGCAAGAGAGATCTCCTGAGCACTGATAAATCCAGGGGCATCTGCTCTGTTCCAAAAAATTCCAGAGGGGCACATTGCTGGAAACGGGATGCTCTGAAGAAAAGTCATGGCACGTTCTTTTACATTGGCTTGGTCAACTTCTGGTGGCATTGTTTATTTTTTGGGAGGTGCTGCCACATCAGATTTGTGTAGAGTGGATGTGTCAAGCTTCTGCACTGTCTCACAGGCCTCAGTAATATGATGTCCTGTAATTTAGAAGCCCAGTCAAAGGACTGGAGACAGGGTGTTGAGCTCAAGCAGTTAGTAGGAGGGCAGAAGATGATGTGGCTTGTGCAAAGAATCACACATAAGCACTTTGACCTGCAGTTTAACATTTTGTTTTCCCATTTCTCTTGGAGTTAAGACAATCTTGTAGAATATAATTTACCCAAGTATAGTTTATATGAGTTTTACAAGCCTTGCTTCTGAATTTGGCCCCAAATCTATAAAACTCTGGCTTCTAGAAGGTAGTGAAACCACAAAAAATGAACGAGTGGTGTTAATAAAGAATAAATCAGAGCACTGGCTTAGTTATTACAGCTATTAAAATTGCTTGAATAAGGTAAATGCGGTGCTCAGACAGCTAAACATTGTGCCACTGAAGTCAGTTTCACAGCTTTCACTGACTTCTCCCTTAATCTTCAGTAAAGCATATGACAGTATTCCTCAAAACTAGCATGGAACTAATTTTAATTTATCTGGGCTTATGCACTGCCTAGCTGATTGAAAAAGCTGGCAGCGTTTCCTGACATTGAAGTCTTATTGCAGTAAGGAAGAGGCAGTTCACATTAAAGGAGTCTGGAGCCTACAGATCTGTGTGTGTCTGTGTGTGTGTGCAGGGTGGGGACGCTCACCCAGAGGTCCAGGCCACGTTTTCAGCTGAGGCATGCCCATGACTGAGGATGGAAGGTGACATGGTCTTCATTCATAGCTGTTCTCATCTCTCCTTTCTGAGACTTCTTCACATTTGTTTCACTCCAAAGATGAAAAACAAATGACTGTGTCCTTCCTGGTAAAGTGTCTTTTCCATTCTTCTGTTTATCCTTTCTTTATGTCTTATTGAGCATTTCCAGAGTTCACTTGCAGTGATGGCCTGGGAGCGTGATTAAATCATGATTTACTAAACCCTGCCAAACCTAAAGTAAAATATGTTTAACATTGTCCAGCTGTTCATCATACATAATCCTTGACTTATTGTGGTTTTTTTTTTAAATATTGAGCTGGTGTCCTGTAAAAACACTCATGGGAAAGCTGCTCATTTGCTTCTATGCCAGCAAGAGCCTCTTTACTTGCTCAAAAAGCAGCATCATATGCTTGACACCGTGGTCCTGTTGGATAACAAACACCAGCCTGTAGCTTCCCAAAACACAGAGCTCTTTCAGGATGGAATGGTGAGCTCAGACTTACGTAATAATCCTCACAACACACACAAAATGAGACCTGTAAAGTTGTGATGGTGTGCAGGTGCTCTGGCTCCAGGAACAGCGGAAAGGAAAGGTGGTCAGTAATTGCAATGCATGTAGGTAATTTTGTCATTCCTTAAATGTTAGGAGATGCTTTCATTGAGACAAAGCATTGGATTCCTCTCCTGTTATTTTCCATGATACTTTTCTGTATTTTGAGCCTGTGGTATTAGAATTTGAATTGTGGCAACTCTGGGTACCTGTTAAAACCCAGGCTTCTGGTTTTTGTATTGAATTATTTGCTGCATTCCTTAGCTCTGTGTGTCTGCCTGGATATTTCCACACATTGAGTGTCAGGTGACTGCTTCCTTGTTTTCCTCCTAAAAGTAGCTGTGCACATCATTACAACTGTGGGACAAGCAGGCGCATATCCATGCTTGTAGCGTCATCCTGTCATATGGCTTTGGGGGAGAGACAAGTTGTGACTCTGTGTACGAGGTGGTCTTGCAAGATTCTTGCAGGGTTTGGACCTTTGGGTCCTCAGTGGGAGCAAGTCTTCACCAGGTGATGGAAGGTTTCATTGATTTTCCTCAAGGGACCTCTTTATGAACTTTTCTCATGATTCTCCTAACGCTGTCACAGTCAATAATAATTAAAATCAAACGTGCTTTGTGCCCATCGTGCCTCTTCACTAAGGTAGTAGTAAGTGATGAGACAGACAGGCATTAGAGGGGGCTAAGCATGAGGAGGGAGTACCCAAATTCTTTTCAAGGATGTGTGTATTTTGCTGGAAGATTTTTGATAGCCTCTGTCCTACCTTATGGCGAAGCTCTGATTTTGTTTCTTAATGCAAGTTTAGCATAGATATAAACCTTCTTTAAACCAGCCACACCTAAGAACAACCTCTGAAAAGGCTGTGGCTGGTTATTTGGGGTCTGTTTTGAAGGACTGGAACTAATTTTGAAGTTGTATGTTTTACATTTAAGAAAGGGCCCTATGTCATCCAAATAAGATTTCGAACTGATCATAAGGTAGTTGATATCCCATTCAAACAGCAGACCATGTAACACTGGAGTCTATTTCCTGCACTCAAGTGCAGTATCTATCCAAGTGCTGTGTATAGACTTCAGTTTCTTTAATTGCTCAAAGTGTGAATGATTAATTTGAGGGGAAAACTCTGCTGGAGTAAAAGAAGAATCTGCTTCTTGTCACCATGTGCTGTTTTAATGGGAAGTGAAATCTGGGATTTGAATGACTTGACAGTCAGGAAGACAGTCTTGCTTTTAACAGCTGAAGAATTTCAAACAGAGCAAGAAGAATACAAACCTGAGCAAAGGATGTGAGCCTCTTGCCATCTGATTTTAGCAACACCAAGCACCTCAAAAATACAACAGTTTTCCTTAGTGTGCAAGTCAGGGGGCTGGTGACACATGAGTTCAATACTGATCATCAGCGCCCTTTTATGTTCATTGCTGTGCTTTTGGTGGGGAGGAACATTTTCATTAGATCCACCTCTGCTTAAGCTGTCTCCCAACCAGGTGGTGCAAAAACAGGGCTCTACAAACTGATTTCACTCACTGGTGTAGTTGTAGAGCCGTTGGCTTCAGTAGGACTGGGCTGGAGAGTAAGTGGCCTCTCACTTAGCTGCTCACCACAGCCATTGTGACTGCTTCTGCTATTAGAGAATAAAAAGAGATTTTTTTCCATGGTTACAGTACAGCTAGTCTTTAATGTTCTTGCTGATTACCACTGACCCAAAAAGTCTGCCTAGCATGCCTTTTATATGGAGTATATGTCAGTGAAGCTTAAAGTCTCTTCTCCTCCCCTAGGCTTCACTCTGCAGTCATGTCTTTCAGACAGCTGAAATGCCATACCTCATTCGTTGAACTTCGAAGGGAAATGTTTGATCTAATCATGTCTGAATATTTTAAAAGGTTTTTGATAACGGAATGCCAGAAATGTACTTTAAAAAGGTCTGCATCCCTGAAATTTGTGTGCGTATAGTTTTAAGTTCTCCCTCTTCTGTCTCCCAGATTTGTGCCTATGAAAGTATTTCCCATTTCCTATTGTAATCATAAGCCCCTGCTGTAGTGGTCCCTGTTTCTAGTGGCTTTTATGGTTTTATTTCTACTTTTAGGTGTGAGTTGCAACATTTGAAACCCATGGTGACATAGACTCTGTCAATGGAACAGTTCCATGTCACTCCTGCCAAGTACAAGGACCTATTGAAATGAGTCCAGAGGAGGACCACAAAAATCATCACAGGGCTGGAGCACCTCTCCTATGAAGATGGGCTGAGAGAGCTGGAATTGTTCAGCCTGGAGAAGAGAAGGCTCTGGGGAGATCTTATAGCAGCCTTCTAGTACCTGAAAGAGGTCTACAGGAATGCTGGAGAGGGACTTTTTACAAGTGCTTGTAGTGATAGGACAAGAGGGAATGTCTTTAGACTGAAAGACAGTAGATTTAGATTAGATATTAAGAAGAAATTCTTTATTGCAAGGATGGTGAGGCACTGAAACAGGTTGGCCAGAGAAATTGTGGATGCCCCATTTCTGAAGTGTTGAAGGCCAGGGTGGGTGGGGCTTTGAGCATTCTGGTCTCCTAGGTGGTGTTATTCCCTGAGGCAGGGGGGTTTGAAGTATAGATCATCTTTAAGCTTCCTTCCAATCCAAAGCATTCTGTGGTGCTGTGATTCTATAAATAATTTGCATTAGCTCATGTAATACTGTAATATAGAACATGCTTTGTGTATCTGTCACAGTCATGCTCATGCTAAATAAGTTTGGGGAGTTTTATCTAGAGGGCATTTTAAATAAGGCTTCTGATGTTTCTTTCCTTCTGCTCTGAGTTCTGAACTTCTGACATCAAAATGTGGCCTTTGCTGTATTCACAGATGCTTTAATGTGGTCCATTATTAGTTTAGATTTCCCCAGTATAAAATTCCTTATAGCTGGATAATTCCTGAAAATAAACAGGATAAGAAATCTTACACTCAAACTTATGCTACAACTACACTGCAAAACAGATCTTGTCTGAGATAAAGGTGGCCTGAGTTGTTCTTGGTGCTTGTCCACTATTTACATATGGAGAGCTTTGGTCTGTGGAGGTCACCTACGTGATGTTATTACAAAAGTGTAGTTCCATCTAGTTCCATTCAACTGCATGTGCTCAAAGCATTAATGCTGCAAATGAAAGTAGATGGGTGTTCTTTGAGCCTAGTGTGACAGGTCAGGATGCTAGGGATGAAAGGGAAGAAGAATACAGTAAGGAAAGAGAATGAAACCTGGGATGCTCCCTGAAGGGAAAAAAAAAGAGGTAGGTCTGGTGCAGGAATACAAATGTCGCATAAACCTATCTCTGGCTGGAATTGAACTTCAGCAGAAATTCCATGTGTGTGCAGGGGGCTGCTGTCCTTCAGGAGTGTAGGACATTGGGAGACCTTTTGAAATGTTCTTAGTAAAAATTCATGTCCTTGACTCTGCTGAGAAGTGCAATGATTACAGGGGTGAAAAAAGGGGGCTAGCCACACTACACATATTGGTGTCTTGGGAAATCGAGATACTTGCTTTTTTATTGTTTTGGTTTTTTTTCTTGAGAGAGTGTGGTGTCAGATTATTATTATCCTTTTATTTCTCTTTAAATCAGCCGTTTGCCTGAGGAGTGTACAGACTTTTCTCAGAATTGATTTTCAGGGGAAAAAAGCCAAATATTTCCTGTCAATAAAAACCTTCATTCAGATAGAACACTTGAAAATCAAAGTTAAATACCTAGATTGGTAAGCTTAAACAAGGTCCCTTCAAATCTCTATACACACGCTTTTCCATATTTGCGTATCTCCTGTTTAACCAAGTAATTTTTTTTTTGTTAGTTGCAGAACCTCTCTTGAGGGATAATGCCAACCAGTGAAAGGGAGAAAGAAATGGTAATTTGATAGACTGCAACTTCTCATAGGCAGTGGAGAAGAGCCAGCTTCACTGGGTTGACCTGAATCACTGGCAGTATTGGTAAAAGCTATTGCAGGGCTTGCAGCACTATGGTGAGATGCCACAATCCCCGCTGGGAGGCAGGAGATACGGATTATGTTCCATGCCTGGCTAGTAGCCTGCTCTAGGTGGCAGGCAGGCTGGTTCACCCCTTTGTATCTCAACTTTTCATGAGTGTTTAGATTATGAAACTCTTAGGGGGAGGCTAGTCTTTTCATAGCTGTTGGCTAATACCTGCGTCAAAGAGGCCGTGATGTTAGTGAGGAGTTTGGGTGCATAATGTAAATCAAAATAAGCAGGTAGTGAAGGCCATTTACTATACTTATCAGTCAAAGAAGCACTTTTTTGAATCAATGATGTACCCATTCATCTTTATTAGGCATATTCATGTTTATAGTCAGAAATTAGAGCAGAAGAAGCTAAGGATTGTCATAAATAATTGATAGTGTGTACTTATTGTGGCCTTGCTCTCAAAGGAAAGTGAAGATGGAGGAAGAATGCATACAGAATATTTGAAAGATAATAGATGAACTTAAGATATAAAATGTCATCCTGTCTTCACATTAGTATCATTACAACACCACATTTGATGCTTGTTTTCCTCAATGCTGGTGCTCCACAAGACTTTGTCCTCAAAATAATAACAGGGAAAAAAAAGGAATCTGATTTGCCATTTTCTAATCAAGGTTATGTTGTATGAGCTTTCTGGCTTGCTTCCAGTGCAGTTCTATATGCTTATCTGTTGAAATAAAAAGAAATACCTGAGATGTTTCTATGTCCTTCCCACCTCTCCTTTCCAATGTGAAAATATTATTTCCAAAAATAGTACACGATATGTCTGATCCTAGTGATGGTGGGGATCTGTGTATGAGTACTCTGCCTTTTCTTCAGGAACATGGCTGAATGTTATTTGGCTGAGGTATATATATACATATATGGTTATATACATGTTGCATCTCCTCTTTGCATTGGTGGGGGGACCATAATAGAGATCTAGAGCAACCTCTTTGATTATGCAAAATCATCCTTCTGAAGTAAAGTTAGCTATGAAATTAAGGCCTGCAGTTTGAAAATAGGGCAAGGAATGGGCTTCCCAGTACTGAAGGAGGCTTTGAACTCTTTGTTCAGCATAATAATTAATCAAAAGCATCTTTAGATAACCTGCTAAATATTTCTGAAGTGAATAAGGATGGAATCTCAATCACGTTCACCTGTTCAGCCCTTGCTGGTCAGGGTTTGATAGCCATGGATGTGACATGCTGAGAGAGAGAGGGAAATGTGTGGGAGGGGAGAGAATCATCAAAATGCCCAGAGGGAATTAGAGCTTCTCCAGATGACCTAGCCCCCATGAACCGTAATGCAGTTGAGCTTTAAACTGCCTTGCAGCTTCTCCCTTGAAAAGAAAAAAAACCATGACCAACTGCAAAAGTTACATGAAATCATTTTGAATGATGGTTTCATTATTCAGCTCCAGTGGATAAACTTCCTCTGGGCTTAATTGAAGTGCCAATGTCTACTATATGGAAGTCAAGGCCCTGGCTAGAGTCTCTCCCTTTTGCTGGCCTTAAGAGTTATTTTTCTTTGCTGGCTCTCTAGTGTGCTCCCTTGAATTACTTCTTTCATTTCTTTCCGAAACCTCCAGCTTTCGCTGTGGTTGTGTGCAGATTGTGGTTATGTGCAGATGCCAAACTCTTCTTCATTACATCTGAGTGTGGAGTTAGTTTCTTTAGACTGTTTGGTGCCAATGTGAGTGCCAGCTCCCCATGATGTTTTACAAGACCTTGCTTTTCTCCCATTTTGTAATCTTGCAGGGTTGGCTAAGGGGTCAAGGGAAAACAATCAGGCAGTGTTTGTGGTCAAGAAAGAGGGAGAAGGAGCCAAGCAGAAATCTAACTGCAGAAAACACCTGGTCATCTCTGGTCAGCTTGCCAGTGAGTCAGATAGGAGAATGGGAGTCAGTAAAAGGCACTTCAGGGTCTCACCTGTGAATAACACATCTCTTTGATGCTTTTTATACCCTGGGATGGAAGAAGATTGGTAGTAAGGATGCTCAAGCAGTGGGTGTTTATGTACCCCTTAGCCTTCCATTAAAGGAAGAGAGATTCCTTTTCTGATCAATGTTTGGTATTCAGTTAATGTGCTGCCTTTTAATGAGTGAGTATTGGAAAGCACCGTCTGCAAGGACACATCAGAATGCAGCATGTCCCACAGCTTGTGTGTATGTAACTGTGTCATGCAATATGCAGAAAATTCAAAGTGCCAGACCAATATAAGCAGAGTTATACTGGAAGAAGATTTCACTGCTTTGCACTGAAGGTGCATGAATGAACTAATAAATAAGTAAATACATCTGAAGAAGAAGGAGGGGAGGGAAAGTCCAGTCCACTGCTTCATAAGCTTCAGTGCCACATTAACCAGTCTCACTCCTATAGCAGACCTGCTATGCTATCACAGTGCTTTAATGTTTAATTCACTTTAATTTGCACTACAGATATATCAAATGTTTCTGCAGGCAAACTGAGGCATCTAAGGAGCACTGTTGGGAATAAAACTCTAGAAAGACCTTCAGAGAAATTAGAGAAGGGGTACTTTATTGGTTTTTATTCCGGTCCTGGAGTTCTGCTCTGTGGCTTTGTTTTTCCCCCTCTGTTTAAATGAGTATGCAGGACAGATTGATTTTAATATCATGTCCTCATTTCTGTGCATGACCTGTGGAGGCTATCTATAGCAAGATTAAAAAAACAAGCAAATGTTTAATTTTTTGAGGGGGAAGGGAAAGAATTCAAAGGCCTGACGGCTGCAAAACAGACGTATTGAAATCTACTCATCAGGAAAAAGAGTTTTGATCAACCCTTTCATTCCCACTATCTTCAGACATCCAGGTCATGTGCTATTCATAAGGAATCATCAGGAAAAAATTGACAACCGCTGAGTCTTATATTAATGTCCTGGCCGATAGATGGTCAAATATGAATGAATTGTGCCACAGAGACACTGCAGACTCTCTCCAGTTATCCCTTAGGGAGGCTACTGATGGATCTAGTCCTTTCTGCGTTGCTGTGACACTGTGAAAGGTTAGAGTGTTGCCAGATAGAGACATCAGGGAGCTCTGAGCAATTAGATGTGCTACCCATGCACGGTACAAATGCTCAGTTCCTCCTGAGGGCATGGTATGATGAAAGGGGTAAAGAGCCAAAGCTACCTCAGTGCCCCCACCCCCCTAAAGGACATGGTGGGGTTTCTGAGCATGCCATGTTGGATTGAAAAACACGTATGAGTATCCTGAAAAGACCATTTTATAACAGTCATTTAGCCCAAGATACGCAGTTCTGCAGAAGACATTCCTGAGAGTTTTGTTTTGAGCCTCACCAAGCTCACTCAGCCCACGCCCAGTTTTTGGGCCACCATGATGCTAGGAAACACTAGCACATTGAAAGCAGAGGTTGAGAGCAAGCAGCCTTTCATGCACCATGGAGGGGATAGGCCTGCTGGACTTCACACCTGGAGGGAGTGAAGCAATGGCCCTTAGGGCTGTCACAGTGGGGATAGAAGACCCATGTCCACCACCTCTCCTGGAGACCTCTCTTTGCTCATTTGAGCTGTGGGATGCTGCGGGACGCTCTCAGGGTCTGCAGCCCCTGGAACAACTCCAGGTGTCACATGCATCATAGGATGAGATCACCTGAAAACCCTTGTGCCATCTAAAGAGAGTCAGAAAATCCTGGTGTGTATAAAGTGAAATAAAGACCCAATAATGGTCCACAGAATTACTATAATTCACCCTATTTTCTTCCAGGCTGTCTCCACAGTTATCATGGTGGTGCCGGCAGACTGCAGAAGTACATGTGCAAATAGCTAAGTTGTAATTTGCAAGTGCAATTAGCTGGTTTTGTGAGTGCAATCACAGTAATTGCAGGAGCCTAACTTATGTGCTTCACTGTTTTTCATCTTCAGAGCAAAGACTAATTAAACATTAATAATAGCATTAACAGCAAAATTAACATATATATATTTGAGACCATGAATTATTTGCTTTACTGCAAGTAACATAAGTGTGAGGGAGACAAAATGCATGTTGAACAAAAAAGAAGCTTGCTGCACTTTTTTGGACTCCCCCCATACAGCTGCTTCATCACCATGCTGGTGTCATAGCTCTAGCAGCAGACAGATTTAGGCATGACTGTGCAAGGATTAGGGCTCTTTGTAATGAATTCTAGAGAGCGCGTGCTATAAGAGTGCATGTAATGCAGGAAGTGATCCTTAGGATTCCTACTGCATACAACACTGCATAAATGCACATAGGGCTTTATGTGAGGAAATACAGCCCTCTTCCAGGTAATTTGCCAGCACCAGGATGGCATTTTCGGCTATGAAATAGCGCAAAGACACTAGGTCAAATCTGGCAGATGTTGGAAGGTTTCAGGCGGCAAATAGGTTCTGTGAAGATTTAGGTCATTAGGTAAAAAGGAAATTGGAAGCTGTCCTGAGTGTTGTGGGAGGTATGGAAAAAAGGCCCAGAGCTGAGACTGGGAGAACACTACAGCTGTAACAGCCAAACTCAAAAGCCTATTTTTGTTCACAAGAACAGGAAGTTGCTTTTTCATTTCTTATCTTGCCATATAATGGATGCAAACAATACAATATGAGGACATCAGCTGTTTCTGGGTGGCTGTCTGCTCTTTGCTTGCCTTCACTGCAGCTCTGTCTGTCTGTTGCTGCTTTGAATGGCACAAGGGGTGAAATGTTGGCCATCTTCTTTTCTTTGGATGAGTGGGGGTGAAGTAAGTTTCACTAATTAATAAAAATTAATGAATCAATTGATGAATAATTAATTCACTAATAGCACTGGTGGTCTGTTAACCCCTGATCTAAGTCATGCATAAACTAGCTGTTTATGACAAGCTTCCATCTGTGTTTTTAAACTTGAAGGTTTAGTTTTCATCTGACTAGAGGCCACTTTTGCAGCCTTCAGGTTCTCTGTCCTCTTTAATTAGTCCTTTCCGTTCACAGTCTGTCATTTGCTTAGTTTCTGCAAAACAACTTAAAGTCAACATCGATCAGGACAAACTGTACTTGTCATTGGGAATTTCAAGAGGTACAAATGATCCATAGTTTCTGTAATGGCTGAAGAAATAAAACCCAATAAAATTCTGAGCTTAAAACGCAAAATGAAACTGCAGAGGAAAGAGGAGCATAGAAATAGAATTCCTTAATACCATGCTATCATGGTTGAAGGAGCCGTCATGACTCAATCACAGGCTGAGATGGCTGCTTTATCAGGCGTGAACCTCCATTTATCCTCCTTTCTGTGAAAGTATATGAAAAATGACTCCTTGTTACTCATAGGTGGGCTGGCGTGCTGCAGAGATCAAGCACTTCTGACATACCAAAGCAGAGGGGCTATTGCCTGAGTCTAGCTTTTATGAGTTGCTGGAAATACTAGTCCAGACCTTATAGCTGAACAGTTTAGGTCACTGTAGGGTGCAAAGAAAGCAAGGCAGATTATGGAGAGAGGCAATATTGGAGTAAAGATAGCTTATGTCTGCTCTTGTGTTTGTACCCTGGCAAAAGCCCTGCTTCTAATGGAAAGTTCCTTGTAAGCGTGTGTGTCTGGTAGATAAGCCAAGCTACAGAGCAAGAGGAGAGAGATGAAGTCCTTTGCACTATCTGCAGAAGTAGGTAGGGGAGGCAAATCTTGTACCAGAGGCATCACCTCCGAGAGTCTTTTAAAATCTGGGATTTTGTACTTGTCTTTATGTAGTTAATTGGCAGATGCTTACTCTTACTTGGAGACATAAATTACCAGAGGAAATGGCTCCCACTAATTGAACTAAAGGTCGATTTTTATCTCTCTTTGAACAAGTTCAAGGGGGAGGAGAAAGCAAGAGCCTCAGACTGTGGGCAAAACTCATGTGAGATCTCCATGTTTTGGACAGCTGGTTTCTTCTGCAATTGTAGGTGTTTTGATGGTGGGTTTACAAATGCTATATAAGTAATCCTTATCTTTTGTTTAGTGAATGGTCCAGCTGAGCCAGCAATCTGATATTTGTCAGTAGCTTATGGGAGGCTGAGGGTAAAACAAGAGCAAGGAGGGGGAGCAACCCCCCATCTTCCCTCTTCCCCAATCCTGCAGACAGAAAGGCTGCTGGAAGGGTAAGGAAGACAGTAGGCTTGTTTCAGCTTTGCCATATTGTGCAACTTATGTCATTTTGTTATTGTGCATTTACGTTTTTCATAAAGAGAGAACTCAGAGGGATTGTTAATAAGATAGATCTAGGGAGATGGGAGAACCAGCAAAACAGACCGTGAATCTGCATTTCTCCTTCCTATGTCCCTCGAAGTTAGTTATTAACTTGGCAGCACCCACATGCATTCACTGTCTCTAATCAGGTTCATTGCAAGAGAGAGTGCTTCCAAAAAAAAGACTGAAATGGTTCAGGAGGTAGAGCAGTGACCTTTGCCAGTGTGGTCTCTGACCACTGGAGGAAAGATGCTGAGGTGAAATGCTTCCTGGAAAATCACTTGAAGATAAAGCCAAGCTTTTTCTATTTCATTGAAATAATATTTTCACCCACATATACCTCCATTCTCTAGGGTTAATAAGGCCAGTTCCTAAAAGGCTGGTCTTAGTGCTTGATACTCTGTAATGGCTGCTGATCTAGCAGGTGACATTAACTGGAAAAGTTTCGGTTGGCAGCCAGGCACTTGTGGTGTTTCCCAGAGCTCATTTTTGGTGCCAGTCCTGTTTAATATCTTTATCAATGACATGAATGAGGGCATCAAGGGCACCCTCAGTCAGTTTGCAGATGACACCAAGTTGGTTGTTAGTGTTGATCTGCTAGAGGGTAGGAATGCTCTGCAGAGGGTTCTGGCTGATTTTAGGCTGGATTGATGGGACGAAGTCAATTGTATGAGGTTCAGTAAAGCCAGGTGCTGGGTCCTGCACTTGAATCACAACAGGTCTGTGCAATGCTACAGTCTTGGGGAAAAGTGGCTAAAGAGCTGCCTGGCAGATAAGGACCTGGGGGTATTGCCTGAGCACAGCTGAACATGAGCCAGTGTGTGTGCCCAGGTGGCCAAGAAGGCCAATGGCATCCTGGCCTGTGTGAGCAATAGTGTGGCCAGCGGGATTAGGGGAGTGATTGTCCTCCTGTACTCAGCACTGGTAAGGCAGCACCTCAGACCCTGTGTTCAGTTCTGGGCCTCTCACTACAAGAAGAACATTGTGCCCAGAGAAGGGCAACAGAGCTGGTGAAGGGTCTGGAGCACAAGTCTCATGTGGAGCAGCTGAGGAAGCTGGGTTTGTTTATCCTGGAGAAAAGGAGGCTCTCTAAAACTAGGTGAAAGCAGCTTGTAGTCAGGGGGTGTTGGTCTTTTCTCCCAGGTGACAACTAACAGGACAAGAGGAAATGGGCTCAAGGTGCACCAAGGGAGATTTAGTTTGGACATTAAGAAAAATTTCTTCACCAGAAGGGTTGTCGGGCATTGAAACAGGTTCCTGAGAGCAGCGGTTGAGTCACCATCCCTGGAGGTATTTGAAAGATCTGTAGTTGGGGCACTTAAAGACATGGTTTAGTGGTGGACTTGGCAGTGCTGGGTTGTCCTGGTTCTGGACAGGACAGGGCTAATTTTTGCAGTAGCTGGGAGAGGGCATGGCTAGGAACCCAGGGGGTTATTCTATACATTCTCATGTCATTGCTGGGGACAGGGGAAGGGAGTCTCTTCTGAGGAGAAGGGGTTCCTTATGATTGAGTTAGCATGGCACCAGTTCTGACCCGGAGGGAATGGTTGGGTGGCTCTGGTTCTGTGCCAGAGGGGGTGGTCAGGGTGGTGTGGCTGCAGTTGGGTTAAGCTCTGCAGTGAGCATTTTTGCGTGTGAATGACTCTCTCTTCTTAATTAATGTTAACACCTTAATTAATGTTATTAATATGGGAACTGTCACTATTCAGTTTTTTTGATGTCATTGCTGTTTACAGCAGATTGTTCTTATCTCAACCCATCATCTTTGCCTTTTGTGCCTCCAATTCTCCTCTCTGGCCACCCACATGGGGAGTGGAGAGAGAAAGGAAGAGTGAGCAAGCAGCACATGGTTTGGGGAGTCTGTGCAAACTCTAAATTGGGGAGTGCCATTCCTAAACCATGACATTTGTTAACAGTTGGACTCAATGATTTCAAAGGTATTTTCCAGAAGAAATAGGTCTATGATTCTTTGTATTTCAATCAAAAAGCTACAATATACATGAAAGGCATCAGACTTTTCCTCTGGGCTCTCTAGAGTTGTTAGAACCAAAAAGGGCATGTCCTGTTTGGAAAACTTTCAGTGCGTGGTTCAGCAACCTAAGAACACACTGATTTCTTTGGAAACATTAAGGTTTATCTGGTCAGTGTGATGCTTTTGACACAATAGAGCTGTTTCAGGTCTAGTTGTTTCAATATTTTTTCAAGAGGCCAGTTGTGCGAAATGTACTGTTCTCCAAAGAGCAGCAGCTACCTCCTGAGTGACAGATGTGCTCATTACAGTACAATGCAGAAGTCTTTAAGAACAATTAAAAACCACTATAATAGTTTCTGCTAACTTAATTTGTTTAAATCTCTTCACTCTTTCCCCTGTGAACGTAGCTATTCAGGAGCCCTACAATAAGGATAACGGTATACGAAACATTTTTTTTTTTTTTTTATTCTAAGTGCAACACATTACTGATGAATGGTGGGAAATAATGCTGACAGGTAGCATGGATGCCTGGGAAGTCGCCTGCTTTTATAAACCCTTACACATCATATCATATTTTTGTAACTTCTAAGTACTCTCTTTCAAACAATTTGCTCCCAGACTGAGATTTGTTATGAACATATGAAGGTGCTGGTGTTTACCATTTTGCAATGCTGGTGGGGAACACAAGAGCTTCATCTCTTGGCTCTTCTTCTCTTCTTACTTATCTTAAACTGTTTTTCTCCAAATGACCTTTCTTTTTGATCTCTTGACCATTGGGCAACCAACATTTTGATGGCAGTCTTGTTGACTACTGTCTGCCACGAGAACTTTGCCTGGGAGGGTAGAGCTGGGTCTGACACTTTGTTACATAGCATCATCTACTTTACTGCTCATCACAAATGTGTTTAAAAGAAAGATGGCACTTCTGGAAAGAAAACTTGCCTGTACCAGTGTGGTGTGATGTGGAGAGTTTACTGGGCCTTCTGGTCTTTTTTCAGTGGAGGAGGGAGAAGGAGTGTAGTACAGTCCCTGTGTTGTTTCAGAGCTGGGCTGAACTTACGAATGACAAAAGTTTTCAGATTCATTTGTCAGGGTGTGGGGAGGGGAGGGGTAATCCTGTAAAGGGAGACTTGGCCACTTTTGAAGGGTTTTGCTACATCGTGCCATCAGGTCACAGTGTTGACAAATGCTTCCACATACTTGACTGAATCATGATTGCAGATCACTGTTTGGGCTTGAGTTCTGAGGCATTTTGTGACTGTCTCCTTAAAAGTGGGAAGAGTTTCCGGCGTATTCCGGTTTGGAAATCTCATTTCCCACTGCCTGGATGATCTGCTTGTATTTTTCTCTCTTAATGTCCATGCAAGCAAAATCAAGAGAAAGTGTTTTAGGGAGATGTGCTATCAATCCTCAGGTTGGGGGAAGCTCAGCCACATATGCAATTGGGACATATTTTTTCTATCACAGTGTAGCAGAGAGGTGGAAATGAAGCTAAGGGGAAGAGTTTCCTTGTAGTATAACTGTTGTGAGGGCAGAGATCATCTGAGGAGAGAGCAGGTAAGACACTCACAAGTGATCTGAAAAACAGACAAAATATTAGGGAAGGAGAGAGTAGTAATTTTAAGCTTTCATTTTCATTTACAGACACAATGGTCTGTAGGCCTTTCACCTTGCTACAGAAAGGAGACCAGTGAGTAAATATAAGAAAGGAACTAGAAAATGTCGTCTTTTTTTTTTTTCCTTCCTTGTGAAGAGGAGTTCTTTGCAAAAGATATTTCAGCTAATGAACTAACTTGTTTTCAGAGGTAATTTCATTTTATATGACAGAGTAAAACATGGCATTTCTAAAATGCAAGTAGTTTTAGTTTAATAAACAATCCATAGAGTCGTAGAATCATTTATGTTGGAAAAGACCTTTAAGATCATCAAGTCCAACTGTTAAAATTCTTGCAGTCACAGCTCAGGCTGGAGGGGACCTCAGAGGATCATACAGTCCATCTCCTTACCCTGAGGCAGATCAACTGTACCAATGTCATTCTCAGAAGGTGTTTGTTTAACCTATGTTGAAAAGCCTCTGATATTGGAGTTTTCATGGTCAGCATGTTCTAGGGCTTTGCTATTTTTATCATTAGAGAGTGTCTCCAGCTGTCCAACTGGAATTCTCCATGCTATAAGCCTGTTACTCCTCTGTTCATCATGAATATAGAAAATTGACTTTTCTCCACTAGAGACTTTATGTATTTGAAGACTTGCCCTGTCTTTTTCCTCAGACTAGGCAATGCCAGTTCTTTGACTTTGTACTCTCAGATATTTTTGTTCAGACATCCCATCTTTCTTATTTCTTTTCTTTGGACTATTTGCAGAAAATATTTGTTTCAGAGTGGTCCCTTATCCGAATCTGTAAGGAGGGGTGGTGAACAAGGTGTAGGTTCTTGCTGTTTGCTTTTGATTCAGAGGCTCCAAATTCTGAAACTGAAGATTGGTGCAGGTTGCTCTGAATTGTGAAATAGTCAAGAATTGCAGAGAAACAGATTCATTGTTTATTAGTCTATTTGAAGTGAGTTGCAACATCCAGATAGTCAAAATCTAGCCTTTGTTTGTTTATGTGTATTTAAAAAAAAACCAACTAAATTTTGAACATAATAATGCATTTGTTTTATTTAAATTTTTTCTCTATTTTGAAACTTTTGCTCATCTCTAAATACTTCTCAATAATTATAAGGTTTAATTTTTAATTCCTTTTTTTCTTTCCTCTCACTAAAATGAAAATCTTAGCTTCCACTCAATCACATGACTTTAGGAGCTTGGGTTGTAAGAAAACCACCATATACAATTAATAAAGTTGCTGGATGTGGTTGCTGGATTTTCTTGAGGGGTGTCAGTTTGATTAGTAATGTGGTCTCTATCAGTATAAAATCTACATAGATCATTTTTTCTAAATATTACAGATGTGTTAGAAAATAGTTCTGATAAAAATCCACTGTATTCAGGTTGGATATACATTTCCTTGCCAATAGGTAAAAGGCAGGGTGGAGTTACAACTCACTGCCAATATTTGGCCAGTTCACTTCAGTCTCCCTTTCTGTCCTTTGTGGGAAAGATTAGGGGGTGACTATAGCTATACCTTGAGAGAAGAGGTTATTCCCCAGCCATGTTTGGAGGGTTATGTTACTCTCTGTACAGAGACTATTTATGACAATGCTCTGAACTGATCTGTTGTTTTAAAGATTATCTTTTGCTGAAACCCCTACATCCTACTGCAAGCTTTTCTGCCCTGCCAGGTCCCCTCAGCCTCTACTTTTACTGCTGACATTTTATATTCTTCTTCTTGTTGCCTGCTTTGGCTGACCTGATCACTTTTGTAGTTTTGTTGTTCTTTTTCCCTTCCTGCCCTCCCCCTCACTTCTGTTTTCTGCCCATCATATATTACACTTTCCAGCATAGCAGGAAAGAAAGATGGAAGGATTAATCAAGAGAATCTAAATTAAAAACTATAAAATCTAAAAGCCAGACTGGATGACTTAGGATATATAGCCTCACTTCCCAAGTCACTAGCAATGAATGCAAAACCTCCAATGAAATGGATGGGTGGTCTTGTCTGGATAATTGGCAGAAAAATTTGTATGCATACCTTACAGTCCCATCTGGCAGCTCCTTTCTGGCAGCTGTGGTGGGGATGCCAGGATTGAAATGGTGCATTAGTATCTTCTCACCCTGTTAAAATGCATTGTTCAGAGCTGGTATCCTGCCTGCTGTTAGGCAAATGTATCTGGCACTGCTCTTGACAGAGGGGTTTGTTTTTTTCTTATTGAATGTACACAGCATCCTGCTTTCAGCAACGGGCTTCTGTTTGGTCCAAACAGCATGTGCTCACATGTCTCCCCAGATAAAACACTTAGTTTTTATGAAAACTGATACTGAGAATGTAGGAGAAAAGTTTCCTTGCTCTCTGCCCCTTCATACTTACACTGCCCGTGTTTGTGCTGAATGATAGAAAATGCACCTACTCAGTGCAGGGGAGAGGGGGAAAGGCAGGCTGCATTGAATAAAACTCACCAGGGATGTGGTCCTACTGCTTTGGAGCTGTGGAGGCCATCAAAATGAGGGTGCCTGTCACCTGGATTCATCCCCACCTTTGCCTTTCCAGCATTGTGACACCTGCAGCTGCGTGTGGGAGAGCATTTTAAGAAGCTGCTGAGTTACACAGGGACTGCAATACAGAGCAGGTGCCAGTACTACTGGCTGAGGCAGGACACACTTGAACAAGACAGCTTGAAAGGGTGTGGTTTTCTTTTTGTTTGTTTGTTTGTTTGTGTTTTGTTTGTGTTTTTTTGAAAGTACTTTCATTATGTTGGTTTGAAAGCAGAAGTCTTAGAATGGCATCATCTCTTTGGTATAGAATCATAAAATAGTTTGGATTGGAAGGGACCTTCAAAGTTCACCTAGTCCAACGCTCCTGCAATTAACAGGGACACCTTCCCCTAGACCAGATTGCTCAGCACCCCATCCCACCCGATCTTGAATGTTTCCAGGGATGGGACATCTACTACCTCCTTGGGCAACCTCTTCCAGAGTTTCACCACCCTCACTGTAAAAAATTTCTTCCTTTTAGTTTAAAAGCATTAGCTTCTGTCCTATCACTACACTCACAAAGAGCTCTTCCCTGTCTTTCCTGCAGGCCCACTTTAAGTACTGAAAAGCTACTATAAGGTCTGCCTAGAGCCTTCTCTTCTCCAGGCTGAACAACCCCTACTCTCTCAGACTGTCCTCTTGATGAGGCGCTCCAGCCTTCGGATCATCTTCATGGCTGTCTGTGGACCAGCTCCAACAGGTCCATGTCTTTGCTGTGCTGAGGACCCCACAGCTGGATGTAGTACTCCAGGTGAGGTCTCACCAGAGCAGAGCAGAGGGAACAGAATCACCTCCCTCGACCTGCTGGCCATGCTGCTTTTGATGTAGCCCAGAGTTTGCTCTCTAGGTTGCAAGAGCACATTGCTGGATCATGTCCAGCATCTCACCCACCAGGACTGCTAAGTCCATCTCAGCAGGGCTGCTCTTGATCTGTTCGTCCCTCAGCCTGGTATTGATACCAGGGGTTGCCGTGACTGTGGTGCAGCACCTTGCACTTGGACTTGTTGAACCTCATGAAGTTCACATGGGATGTTCATGGATTTCTAGTAACAATACAGAGGTGTTTCCACTGCTGCAGGTATTCACAGCACAAAGGAGAAATGAATTACTATGTTGTGAAATATATCAGTGTAACAACATCTGTGCTACCACTTTAATTTTACAGGTATAACATCACACCCCCCAGCTGAAGTAGTCAAACTATTATGCAGACTTTGGGTAGAACAAGTCTTAGAGGAACCAAAACCCAGAGGGACTGGCTTAGCTTGAACCAGCAAGTTATTTAACTAACCCAGCTGATCTTTGCCTGAAGCAGTTGAAGTAGATCGTTGCCTTTCAGGGTGGAGTAGGGAAGAGTAAGAAGAGTGTCTGGTAACTGTAGTGGAGTGACAAGTGGCTGAAGACAATGGAAGAGGGCCTCTCTCATAAGCAAGTGTATCCACAGGATGACTACTGTTCAAGGACTGAGCCATGTCAACATGCATTTCAGTGTGTACCAAGCATGTATAGCTTGCCTTTTTTCAAGGAAACTATTGCAGGATTTGGTGGTGGTATATTGTACTCTCTTGATAAGAGGGCAAGATGTCCCCTTGCGTTGTTTGTGGCCTGCTGTACAAAAAAGAAAATCTCCCTTCCAAACACTTGGCTATGAGAGAAATGTGTAAATTGATAAATAAAAACATGCCTGAGACTTGCTATCACTTAGGATCTTAATGCAGTGACCAGTGAATTGCAAATGCAAGTCCTAAGCTCATGACACTATATTTGGATTTTTGTTAACGAGTAAGGTTCAAAGTGATGAGTTGCAGCTGAGGGGCACCGTATGAAATTTACATTTACTTTTAGCTCATCCCAAAATAAATATGAATAAATCAATCAGTTCTTCACTCTCTTTTGTACTCCTTTATGCATATTGGCTGATATCGTGCTGTATTTTTGTTGCTATGATGCTGTTACAGGGCTAACATCAGTATCTGTTCACCAGTGGACTATCAGGAAGTCATTAGAAAGTAGTTCAAGACATTAGCAAGAAGTTATTCACAGAAAGAGTGATTGGGCATTGGAATGGGCTGCCCAGGGAGGTGGTGGAGTCACCATTCCTGGAGGTGTTCAGGGACAGATTGGATGTGGCACTTAGTGTCATGGTCTAGTTGACAAGGTGGTGTTAGGTCATAAACTGGATTTGATCTAAGAGGTCTTTTCCAACTTGGTTGATTCCGTGAGTTTTTGTGATTCTGTGATTTCAGAAGATTTAGAAACTCCATCCGTAGAAGCAGAAGGATTGTCCTTGCAGTTCACCAGATTATCAGTCTGCTCCTAGGCTGGACTAGTTGTGAAATAACCTTTATTGGAACAGGTCTTTGCTTCTTACAAGAGCTTTAGCAAACATTTGACTGGTATTTTTTTCCTCTGTAGCTATTAATGTGTTGGCTTTCCTCTGTGAAGTTGGCATGGTGCAGTGTGCTCAGTCTCAGCAGCCCATGTGGCACCTCCAGCTGTGGAACCTCCTTCCTTCTCTCCCCCTTGTATTAGGTTGTACCTGCAGAGGAGATATGCCTGAGCCCCATCCTTTCCTCCCATGTGAGATGTGGGGATTCCTCAGCTTTGTGCTAGGCAGTTCATGAACATGGAGGAAACATTAAGTTGCTAGGGCAAAAATTGCTTTGAGTTTCCTGTCACTTTTGAGCGGTGCTAATCTTTTCATCATCCTTTCTCTTGTGAAAGTTTTGTTATCCTAACTGGCAAGATGTCATCCTTCTCAGGACAGATTGCCATCTTGACATGGGCAGTGAAACCATATGAATGAAGAACAATAAAACTAAAGAAACAGATGAAAGTAATAGAGAAATTGTTCTTTACGTCTAGATAATACAGAGCTGAATGACCTGGGACTTCTTTTGTACAAAGGGATGAAGACCTCTCTGAGATGCTGTTGGCATCACCCTTACTTGTCTTTTTCTAAAAGCTGACTGTTCTAAATCTGCACATTCACCTTTCATGTTGTTACAGGCTCCTAGAGTAAGGCATTACTGTTAATGTTTGACTTAGATATGTGGGAATGAATATTTGTCTCAGAAAGCAAATCAAAGAAGCCCACTCATGTCTATCCACCCTTCCTCAGCTGTGAAGCTAATAAGCATTATCCCAAAAGTGAAACAGTTCTTTGAATCTTAAAAACTACTCCATGTGACCTTTGAAAAGAAATAGCCAAGAAACTTGAAGCTTTTTTAAATACAGCATTTTTTTAAACTTTTTTTTTAACAAATCTGTTTCTGATCCTGACAGGGTTTGGGAAAGTTAATGTTTGGTAGTCTGAGTAACTGAGTGCTGACTGCTTCACCTTCTAACTTGAATGAAGGAGAAGAACCACACCACCTGTGCTTTGCAGAGCCTGCTGAGACTGAAATATCGCCAACTCTTTAGCCATACTGGTATTGATAGCTGTCTGTCTGCCACAACCCCATATTTGCAGCCTCCAAAAGAGTCTGAAAAGGCTGGTCAAATACCACAGCAAGCAGCTTCACTTGAGCACCCTGATGCTAGAACCAGAGCACTACGAGGACACAAACCCAGTTAGCATAAATCTTATGGAGATGTACATATGACAAGGCAGAGACTACATTGCAGCTGCACCCTGAGGACAGCATAGGGCTGGCTTCCCTCAAAGGCTGCAGGTGTCAGGCTCTGCACCCATTGGGGCAGCTCCAGGGGGAGCAGCAGCAGCTCCAGAAACTGTAAAACAAGTACTAACCAGTTTGAGGAAGTGTGGCAGCCTATTTCTTGAGTTCCTTGTGACACATTCAGCTCTTAAACTGAAGTATCCCTGTTTCCCATGGACTGCCATGGCCCTTATGATATTTAAGCACTTTGTATGCGTGCAGAGCTCATAGCCAGATTTGTTCTCTGTCAGCGCAGTCAGAGAGTAGGCATGCGAGCATACAAATATGGTCATGGACACACACAGACACACACACACTCCCTGCATACTGCTCTGTGTGTGCTCTTTCTGGCCCTTCCTCTTTGACTTTCTATGCGCAGATGTACTACTCTCAGTTGGCCTGTGAAGACTCAGTTAGCTTTGCTGTTGATTCCTGCAAGGGATCAAACCCGACTGGCTTCGTTGGTGCTTGTGTGTACTTATGAATATGAGCTATGCTGGGAGCTAATCTGTACATTTTGCACAAAGATAATTCAGTTTAATGAAACACCATCTTAAAACTGCAGGTGGGACGTTGTTCAGGCGCTGTGTCTTGCCTGAGCCAAGACAATTATAGTGCTTGGTGGGTTGAGGCCTTGGATTGAGGCCATTGCCAGGAGGAAACTTCATTCAGCTCCTATTTGGACACACAGAAAATTAAATCAGCTTTGGTCAGTAGGGTTTCTTCATAAAAATATTATGCGGCAGTGGTCCTGGTATGGGGGCTATTTTAGTCTGGGGGGATCATTTTCTAATTTGGATTTTTTTTTAGTTGATTTTTTGTTTTGTTTTCTTCCCCCCTAAGTGTCAGTTGCTGTCATTTTGGTCTATGTTTCTGAATATCCTTTTAGTGTTCCCAGTTAGCCAGTGCCACTGAACCAGGACTGTAACAGTCTTGCTCCATTAGCTATTACTGTTTGCTGAGGAGTTAATGTAAATGAGAGCAGTCAGGAGGAGAAAAGCAAAGGGAATTTGACTGTTCCTCCTGTTACAGCTCTGCCTGACACTACATATTTTATTGTACGTCTGGCACTAAGGGAGATTGATAATATAAGATGAAAAGTCGTTGTGATCTCCTGACTGGTAATAATGACTGAAGGACCACTTATTTCTTTCCCCTGTGCTCCCAGTCTCAATCCCATTGTGAATGTTCTTCACTTCAGTTCATTGTTTAAAGCCCACAGGTCTGGGCTTCTTTACAAGGCTTTTTTTGTGGTGTAGTTTGGTCTGATTGAAACCACATTTTTATATGTGTCAAAACCAGTTCAGCACTTAAAAAGAAATCATAGTATTGATTGGATCATATTTCCTAAGTGGATGTCACTGGCTAATTCTTTTGTTATACCATTTAGCTACACAGTATTAAGCAAGTGGTTACTATTAAGCAGTTACATATGGGTCCTATTAATTCACACATTCTGGCACTGCTGTTTGAGTAATATCTCGTCAAATAGGTTAGGATTTCAAAATGCCTAAGTCACTGAACTGCAGGGATCCTTCATTTTCCAAGCTAAAGTTAGTCCACATAGGGGTCCGTAGGTTAGGTATTGGCATATGAAGGACTTCTGTTTCTTAAAAAATGGCTTGCAGAACAAAGTAACCTTTTTTTTTTTTTTTTAATCCCTCATTAGGTTTCCTGCAGTGCGAGGAAACAAATATATATGGTTTGCAAAAAGAGCTAAGGAAAGGATAAAGAAGATGACTTCTGGCCCTCCTGTCATCTTCCAGCACACATCTCCAGGATTGAAATGCTTACCTTCTTGCCAAACTTTCTTTCACTCCTTCTAGATCAGGCTCCTTGTCTTTTTGCCAGTCTAAATGAACATCATTTCACTTTTGACGGATACTAGATTATCTCTGCTGTCATGGCCTGTGATGACCCTTTGTTTTCATTGTTCCTCCCAACAAGCTCTGGGGCCTATTTGAAAGTGCTCACATCCTTTCTGGAGTCAGGTTTATAGGGTGGGGAGAAAATGAGGAGATGCTCTGAGGCTTCAGAGCAGGGAGGGCAGTGCAGTTTGAAGGACATCTGCACTGTTATTTTAGTCCTTACTTTCTGATGGGCTAAAATGTGTTCCACTAGAGGCCTCTGTTATTGCAGCTGTGTTTGGTGGGAGGACAACATTTCTTTGAAGAGTCAGGAGCTCAACCAGGGTGAGGAGTAGCTGAAGTGTGTCTATCTTATAGCCCTGGGACCTGGCAGGTCAGAGGGGAGCATGAGCTCTGCCTCTGGGGTGATGCTGCTGCCAAAGACCCAGTGGCAGCAAAAAGAGAATCTTGCAGCATCTTGGTAAGGGACGGGAGGAGACATCCGAAGTGGATTAGGGGAATGAAATTGCACTGACTCAGGACATAATGCAGCAATCGTAGGATTAAACAGAAAGACACATTTTCTCACGGGAGTCTCAGCTGTAAAAGAATCAGGAGCAAATGACCTAAAATGTAACATGATTTTCTTGAGCCTTTCCACAGGAGCATCCATAAAGTCCTGCTTTTTCTGTTGCTTGTTATGAATTTGTTCATAACAAAATAAAAACCCTCCCCCACCACAAACTCAAATGTAGTCTCTCTCTAATTGCTTCATCTCCCAGACATTGCTAGCATCTCCAGGGAGGAACTGTCTTCTTTGGTGTCTGCAGAATGAGTAGTATATGGCAGCTGTGGCTCCAAAAACTGCAGTGAGGGTATACTCCTCATACTTTGACCTCTTCTGATTTACTCTGAGGTTTGTTCCTTTTTGGTAAGTTTTTGGGCTGAGGTGCGAGTGTGCCTTGTGAAGCCAGGACAGAGTTAATTTTCTCCTGTTGGCTGGTACTTTAAAGTGGGCAGAGCTGCACTCCTCTTGCCTCCTGCCCAGGTCTTCTTCAGAAGGGAGCTTTTCTTTTCCCTCTCTTTATGCACTTTTGGTAAATATGCCATGTTGCAACAGAACAAGCCAATGAAAATCAAAACTTCCTCTTTTCCAGTCTGTAAACATTTCCTGGAACAACATGCTTGGCTTTGAAATCCTTTCCAGAGAATATCTTAAGACCTCCCTCCCTCTTTCTATGAGTCACTTGATCAGAGAAGCATTCCCTTTACTTCTGTTCAAGCCACTTCTAGGCAACCTTGTTAAAGCAATAAGGATCTAGTATATGGGAAACCACTGCCAGGTTAGCCGTTCCCTTAGGACATGCAGCTGTTTACCGTCTGGTGGAGCTTCTTGGGAGTCTTTGGGCTCCGATCCCATGTTGCAGACTCTCAGAGCAGGAAGTTTTTCTTGGACACTGTGTGTTATTCAGAAGGATAAAGTTCATGGGCACAATACAGTAGGTTGCATGCTTTTTATTGTGTTACTCCATCTAAAACAAATAAGTTAGCTATTTGCTCACTCTGCCCTGCTGGTAGTCCATTACATTTTAGACCTTGCTTCATTGTGTAGCAGAAGTGAAAACTGAAGGGAAATTTAGATAATACAAAGGAAATAAGCTGTCTTTTGAGGTCTCTACTCTTACTTGTTAGGGTTGCTCAGGGGTTAGCCCTGTGATGGGGTCATGCCAATGGCAAGCACCACAGGTGAATGAACTGAGCTGGGAGTTACAAACTGGAAAAACTGGAGCTTGGCACTGCATCTGTGTTATGTGGACCCACTGGTGGCTGTGGCTGGGCCCAGTGGGGCATATGGGAGGTGCAGCGAGGGTGTCCTGACCCCATGCTCCAAGGCCCTGAGACATTATGCTGCTGCTCCCACATGTCTGTACCTTTTCATTGCTTACTGAGACTGGCAGGAAGGTTCAAGTTCCCCAAGCTCTCCCTGAGTCCTGAGCTACCACAGAACACAGGGGCAGAGCTAACCTGGACCTGTGTCTGGGCAATAGAAAACCCTGAGCCTGCGGATGAGGCGCTCATTTAGGTTAGAATGTGATTAATGTTACTGTGTAGACCAGAAGCAACCTTCTGCTATTGTTAGGGATACAAGCTGAGTCTCCAGCTGTAATCAAGGCTGACGTTTATTGCAAAGGAAATTAGATTGAATTTAACTTTCCAGATTTAAGGAGGTGTTGGGTGAAAAAAGAGTTAAAGCACTCCTGAAGCCTTACTCTTACACTTCCACCTCTTGGAGAAGAGTAGCGTGCATCAGTTAACAGCAGCTTTGTGAAGTTGCCCATGTCCATGTGTGGTGTTTTGTCTCTGAAGTATCACTTTACATATTTATTCTTACTTTACCTGAGGAGAAGGGATGCTCCCTTTTTTCCTTTCCCTCTTTCTTCTCATGGTCGTTTCAACCTGACACAGTGTTCTGCACAGAGAGACAGGTGCTGGCAGGACATGCCTCCATGGGCACTGTGCATCTCTGGAATTTATTTCCCTAGTTTGGTTTGAGTCCAGATGTGTGAGTAGTGTGCAGAAGACATCCATTTAAGAGCTATTTCTCTGCTTCCCAGACCAATTAAGGGAAAGGATCTCACTTTTTTACCAAGGTGTTTGGCTGGAAGATTTTCTTTCTAATGATGATTTGAAGGCTCATGGGGTTTGGTACTATGATTAATTATGCGTTAAGATGCCTACAGCCTCCAAGAAGCAGGCAATTATTATTTATTAAAGACAGAATACCAGTAAATATAATAAAGTGGAGCTTTAAATAAGCACGGAAGAAAAAGTGGAGGACATTTTCTGCTGAACACATGCAGTTCTGCATTGGGCTGAGACTGCATGGAAGAGTGAAACTTGAAAGGGAGCTTACCCAAGAGACTCAAGTCACTGAAGATCAAGACATAGCAAGACAGAAAGAGAGACAGAGAGAGAAAAGGTCTTCCTGCAGAGCAGGAATCTGACTTTAGGAACCCCTGTTCTCCCTAGGCAAAGGCTAGTTTTTTTGAATGTCCCTGTCTTGTTTCTTCTCCAGTATAACTAAACACCTCCAACACTCAACAACTTGCACAGCACTGCGGTGCTCCCAGACACATTCCAAAGACTGATAGATGGAAGGGCACAATCGAAAGCAAGGTGCTTTGTGTTATTCTGGGGAGCTTTACTATGAACTTCAGCCTTGAAGGCTAAAAAAAAAGCCAGCAGCTCATCTATTTTCAGTCTCTTTCTATCCATACTTGAATAATTGAAATTTCCATACTTCCGTAATTGAAATCACTCCCTCATTTTCACAGAAATAATGTAAGGGGTGTGACTGAATAGCAGCTTTGAGAAGGTAATAACACTTTGTTCTGCTCGATGATCCATCTGATACAGACTTTGCCCTATACAAGTGTGGCTGGAGTCTGTTCCAAGAGCTATCGAGTCTGAGAAGGCTTGAATGTAAAAACAAATACTTGAGTGCAGGAGAGGCAGCCTGGTTGTTGTAAATGGCTTTGCCTGCCAAAAAGCTGGTAATAGCATGTTGGCCAGGCATCTTTGCTTTCCTAATTGGAACCACAGGCTTTTTATTACAAACCTTAAGAATAACAGTACCTCCTCTAATTTAAACTCCCTTTCTAGCTTCCACAGTGTGATTTCATGCTGGAGTGTTTACCAATGTAGGTTGCTTGCATTTGTCTCCCTTTCTATCCCTGGGCCCCCTTTTCTTGTATGTCAGGCTATTGCATCCTTTTATCAGCTCAGTTATTCTGAGCACCCAAGTTCTGCATGGACTGACATTTAGTGAGAGTATGAAATCAATGTGAATGGTTTGTGCAACTTTGTAGAAAGATGTAATTCACTGAAAAGAGAAATTAGGAACTAAGCTAGAATTGCTGCTGTTTGACATTAGATAGCATATTGAGTTCGTATGGTACTTTCTTATATTTCTTTATTTTTCAAAAGCTGATGGTGTCAACATTATTATGGATACACCAATACTATAATGTTTTAGTGGTTTTGACCAGGTAAAGAAGGTATGCCATAAGTACAAAAGGTTGGTACTACTTCTCTAGACAGAAATGGCTTTAGAAGTCTGGTGTTTTGAAATTGCCATTGGTTTTTAGACTCAAAAGATCACTGAGAAATATGTGGAATTCCCCAGAATTTTCAGATAGCCTGCCTCAAGACACAGTCAACTCAGTGAAAGTCCTTCATCATTTTATATCCACATATGTTGGTTGGGCATAGTCTGATACAGAACTTTTTCCATCAGACAATGCCAACTTGAATTCAGACAAGTCTGTGATTCTGAGTTGGTGATGATGCAATTTTGCCAGGCACCAGCCAGCTTCTCAAGACAACTTTCTCTGCAGTGCAAGATCTGAAACCTGCCTTGTTCCCTGCCAGATTCCCACCTAACCAGCAGTCATATGGTAGCCAGGAGCAAGGAAGTCTCAGATCTGTGTCCTTGGTAGCCTGGTCTTGCAGCACTTGTGCTGTGGCTGCGATGAAACCCAGCTAAAAGGATGCTCTGAAATCAGCCTAATTCCTCTGAAGCTCTGCATGTGCCATATCCTTGAGCATTCCTGCACCTGCCTTCTGAGGCTTAGGGAGCTGTAGGAAGATTTTTCAAGAAATGCTGACATGAAATATGGGTATTGCATGCCATGCAAAAAATTGCATGCACTGACTATGCCAACCCACTCTCATGGCTGAGTGTGGCATGGCAAGTTATTTACCTTGGACCTACAAATCTACATCAATATGTTTGCAGTAGGTTCAACAAATACATTTTTAAATAGATTAAAATCAATGGTCCTTTCTCCACCTGTGGGCTGTGGAGTACCAGTATTTGCCACATTTGCTTTCTCTCCTTGCAAGTGCTATGAAAATATTTCAGTAGTATTTCCACTTAGCAGTACCAGCCTCTAGTCCCAAGAATCTTCAGTGGCAGCAGGTGTGGAATTAATTCCATTTACAATAGCAGTGATTAAGACACTCCTCCCCCTACACACCCACCCCATAAAAAAGTGCTGGCATGGTAGCTAAGACAGTGCCTGTTACAGAGAACATAGAGATCTCTGCCTGCCACTGGCCTGGCTTTTATCTTTCCCATGTAATTTTCCTAGGCTCTGTCATATCAGAGACTCTGCTGCTTTGAAGTGGTAAATTTTAAATGGGCACAATGGGAAGAGCAGTAAAAATTTGAGATTGTGAGGGCCTTTTTGCTTTCACAGTGCTCTTCAGAAACCTGAGTTTGGGATGTAGAAGCCACATTGTACTGCTTGGTTGAAACAACACTTGATTAACTAGTACTTTCAGTTTCTCACTGAAGAGTTAAATTTGTGTCCAAGTTGTCTATCTGTGTTAACTTAAGTTGATCTCTGCTCCTTTGCCTTCATTTCTTTAATCAGATGTGTTTGTCAGCAGAGCCAAAAGTGGACTGTCTCTACCTCAGCTAAAGTAAGGGGAAGGAATAAGCCTGTTTTTGCTTCTGAGGCTTCTTTTCCCCATGTGAGTATCTAAATGGTACCAATCAACAGCTTTGACATGCTGGCAGCAGCAGCTGGGAGAGATGGCATGCCGATGTGGGACCTGACACCACCACCTTTTCTGCTGTCAGAGCTAAAAATCTCATTTTTAACACTTTGGAACAAGTAATATGTTTAAATAGCCATTAATTTGTAGCTGACACCTTCTCTCAGTGCCTCTGACAGCCTGTGTATTTCCTTTGTAGAGTGTCATGCTGCTTCTGTTTAGAAGCTAATAATGCAGTTTTCATAGTTATTACACAGGCTGTTTGGCTCTGAGGTTTCCTAAGAGTCTAAGCAGTGCCAGAAATTCTTAGTGGAAACTTTGGCAAGCTTTAAGTGAGTGACATTCATTGGTCACTGTGCTGATGAGGGCTAGGATAGGGAAGTGGGCAAGATACCTACAGAAATTTCAGTTAAATATTGAAATCTGAGCAATTCAGGGTTTAGTTAGAATGAAGCCCTCTCACCTCACTGTCCTGCAAGTATTTGCAAGTTTAGTTAATGGTGCTCAGTGTGTCACTTGATGCAGTTTGAAGGATGTTTCATGTTATGATAAATGATGAGTTTTTTCCCACTGGTAACAGTTCCCTTTATCAAAGGTATGGGAAGAAGGATTATTTGGAGAGTGCTTGGCCACGCTATTTTTTGTGATGTCTCTTGTCTGACCGATACAGGTGTTCCACCTAAATTTGAGAATACCTTGAGTCTCAAGAGCAGTAAAAAGCCAGGGCATATGCAAGAAATAAAAATACATTCTGGTAAAGTTCACATCCCTGCATGATACTGGCTGATGCCCATCAAGTCTGGGAGAACTCGAATGCCAGCGTTGCTCATGTTCAGGCTGAGAGACTTAAGTCTTCTTCCTCCTTCAGCTGTTACTAGAAACAAAACTGAGTAAGGTTGCAGAGGCACACACTCAGAAGTTAGGAAATGCCCTTGTGTTTCTGCACTATAGCAAGCTTTAATTACCAGAATAGTAGCAATTATGGCATGGAAAATTTCAGCCTGTGCACTTAGAAGTTTGAGCAGTAAGCCTTAATAAGCAGCTGAAAAGCTACACTGGAAAGGGTTGCTTTCTACCTCTAATGACATGTTATCAGATCCCATATGCCATATAAAATCCTACCATACCTTTGGCTCCCTTTTCCACACGCTAATTAACATAAATGCTCCCACTCCTGCTCTCTTTGTAGCCTGTCAAGTTCTGGGGGCTGTTGGGCAGCTTGGCCTGTGACAGTGTGTTCCCATGAGAGGGAAAGAATAATTTTTAATGATTTTTTTTAATATTTGAGGCTGTGGACTTCAGCAAAGGAAGGTTGCTCCTGATGAAGCTGTAACAGGCCCCTCAGATTACCTGGCAGGTGACAGCTAATTTCACTATAGAATTCATATACAAAGTTAATTCTGTTCTTGTTGACGGTTAATCATGACTGACCCAGCTTTCATTAAAAGGAAAAAATAGATCAGCCTGATAGTCCAAACCTGACTGCAAATCCAAACTACAGCTGAAAAGGAGGTGAGACAGCAGTTGAGAGACTTATCCATGGATTTTTACAAATAGATATGTCTGATGTTTGCAGTATAAAGAACACTGGTGAGGATGTGCCGTAGGGTACAAAAAATTCACTTGTCCTTGAGGCTGCCTAAGGAGCTGTCTGCAATAATTGTCCTCCACTTTTGCAGGTTTCGAAACTTGCAGTCTGAAAAGTTTCTAACCCTTGTGAGACCGTGCAGAAAATGGAGTGAACGTGAGCTGGTCCCGCGCTGCGGCAGAGCGGCTGCTGACAAGCGCCTTGGCAGTTTTCACTGCTGCTATTTCAGATTCTGTGGGTGGCAGGGAAACAAGCAGGAATTAGGTCAATTTAGCCCTTGCTGCTGCTTGGGAAAGAGAAGAGCAGCTGCTGAGACAACTGCAGGAGTTATTCCCTCTAGAAGAGCAGACAAAAATTGAAGCTGGGGGATGGGTCAGGACAGCGAGCCGTGATGTGAGGAGAAGGGAGATCAGCTGCTGGAGTTGCCTAGACCAGGAGTGGGCATTGCCTCAGGTGAACAGGGCATGCATTGGCTGCATACTCATGTAAACAGGTCTGGGGATGTAGTAACAGCACCATCTTGCATTCTGGGAAGGGAAAAGGAGGGAGATGTGTTTAGTTTCTCCTCTGCAACTGCCCTGAAAATATTTCCTCTTCCCTAACCCTCTTCTGGTGGTAATCTGCAGTGTTGAGACAGGGCTAAAATCTGTATTTATGGAAAAACATAAGCGTAGTTTAGTACTGTTTGGATCTTTGGTAACTGAGAAGACTGAGAAGAATTGGATTTCTGGCTGGGGCATATGCAAAGCTACCTGCAGGACATGCTCTCTGCGTGGCATTACAGGGATGTTGTAGCCCTTACAGTGGGGCGGTAGCCCTTTGGGAAGGAGCAGGTACCCTGAATAATGCACTGCATGGAGACAAACAGGTTGCAATTGTTTTCAGTTCAGGGCAACTTAATACTTTGTTTTCTCTCCTTCATCCACCCAGATGAGTTCCTTGGTCCAGGCTAAGCAAGCCTGCAGAACCAGCTCTATCAGCAGGACTGGAAGGACACTGCAGTGGGTAGGAGCAGGCAGCGGGCAAAGAGGAAAGAATGTGGCAGCACAGGGAGCTGTGCTATGGTGCTGCCAAGCTCTCTCAAACCACAGCCTAAGAGGGAAAGATTGCCTATGGTAAATGTAAGATATTGCCATCTTTAGACATAGGAAAAAAGACCTTGTCTGGAGCTTTGCAAAAGAGTAAACCCTGACTTTCATTTGCTGTCTCCCAGGTAGCTGCCAAGGGTGCAGTCAAGCATCCACTGTATGTACAGCCCCAAAGGTAGGCTGCAGTGGTTTTGCTAGTAGTGGTAGCACAAAAGAAAGAAAGAGAACTTGCTCTTCTCTTGTATAGTCCATTGACTTTCAGACATAGTAAATTGGTAAAACAAAACACTCACTGAAAAGTCTGGGTTTATAGAAGGTGAAAATCTGCCACCAAGAATGGTAATGTTGTTTTAATTATGCAAGGGCTTGAATGAGGGTTGCAAGCAGGCTTTCTGCTCCACGCTCTGGGGCTTGATGGCTGCCAGAATTATTGTCTTTGTATGTCTCACCCAGTCCCACCAGCTGCCAGGATGCAATAAAGTTACGTCTGAGTCACTGCTTCCCAAAAGGATGACAAGTAGGTTATGTGTAGCTGAATAGGACAATGCTGGTCCTCCACTGATCCTGCCAGCTCGGGTCTGGACTCGGGCCATAACTGCGTGATAAATCCAAATGAATGCTGTTGGCTGTTTGAGCGAGCTGGTCGGCTGGGGGTAGAAGGAGAGAACAAGGCATGCAACCAAACAGTGGGCTTGGATACCAACAGAAGAGTCACTGGCCCTGTTTCAGCTTTTAACAAACAGAATGGATCACTGGAAAGACACAATGGACCTTGTTTGCAGCTGGGCTGTGCAGGAGAGGGGGATGCCTCTTTTGGAGACCATGTCAGGGAGGCTAGTAACTGCTGATGTGGGTCACTGGTCTCTGTGTGCTTTGGTCTGATTGACACCACCTCATTTAGTGACACTGTGAGTCACGAAGTTCGTTGTGCGAAGACAGAGAAGTAGGATGCTTTGGAGATTTTGGTTGTTTTTCGGTTTTGCTCTTTTAGTTTGCTTAGACCAATAAAACAAAATTCTGGTGTCGTGGGGAAAAATCTAGTATTTATGTAGCCAGTGGGGCAGATACACAAGCATCCACGGAGATGAGCCTGGCCCAGGTCTGCTCCCCTCTAAGGGATCACTCTCCAGACTGGATTAGTTCTCGTGGGGCAACGCAGCCTACATCTGTGGCTGCTCTCCAAAATCTGCTGATGGTGAGCCCAGGAGGTCTGTGGTCAGGTGCATGGAAGCTCCTGGTGACTCTATATCCCATACGCAGCGAAGGGATGCCTGCTGTCTGGTCACATATTTTGGCATCTCACGATGGCTTTTGACTACCTCCTTACCCCAAGGAGAGGTCTGGGCTCCACATTTCCAGGGGAACCACATAATGCTCAATTTTGGCGATTGCTGAGTTTTCTGCCTTCTTAGGTTCTTTCCACACAGGAGGTGTGCTCAGGGCTTAAGCGCATAAGTTCTCATTTCTCATGCTTAATACTGCCCTGTTTGTTTGCTGATAAGCTGTGTGCACAGTAAAGTAGAATAGGGCAGTCTCCTGACATGATGCTGTATCTTTTTCCCACAGGTTAGATTTGGTTGCAGAGTCCAAACGAAAGTGATGTCTCCAGCTGTGACAGGGCTGCTTTCTTCCAGCTTGTTTTTCTATTAGAGTGCATTCAAACATAATGCAATGATTTGTGGCAAATGTCTGCCACATATTATTTTATAGTCAAGTTAGTCAAAGTCTGGAGTAACAGACAAATATCTGATGGAATATTTAATTAAAAAAAACAGTGCCAGAATTTGCATGAAGTATTTGCTACAAATACATTACAATCTGATTCCTAGCTTGTAGCTGTGCTTTGAGTTTGGCAAAGCAAAGGTATTTTGGGTTTGTAGACAAAAACTCTAGAGTTCAGTCCTGGATGATTATTTGTAATGGTTGACCTAGGTTATGGGAACTAGTTCATTAGCTGAGAATGATAAAGGAGGTGAAAGATAAAGGTCATGCTATCACTAGGATTAGTTGGGTGAATTGAAGGACATGTGGAAACAGAGCTAGTCAGGATGAGGGCCACATAAATGATACCTTCTACTAATATCCTTCAGCACTCTGATGCCTTGAAGTACAACTCCTGCACAAAGCAAGCAGGAGAAGTAAAGATGCCACATCCAACAAGCCACAGGGCTGAACACCAAAGATCAAAGGGATACACAAGTAAGTGTTTTGGGGTATTTGACTGTCAGCTAATTTTAAAATTCTGCACTGCAAGGAACATCTTCATGTCCCCTGAAAGCTATTCCTCACCATTTTTCCTGAAAGCAGTATCTTGCTCTTGCTGCCTGCAGTTAACTCCCATCAAGTCTAACTGGATGTTCAGGAAAAGTAAAGGTCCTGCTGCAGTAGTGTCAAGCTTAATTTGTATACTGCAAAACTGGAACATCTTTTAAATAATGACTGACAGGCTTACCAGCTTGAACAAACTGGTTTGCTCCAGCGGTGCTGTCAGGCCTAGGCAGCTCTTTTGGAAAGCACCGGGGTGTTCACAGTGCTGAAAAGAATACGGTGGTAGAGGTGAGAGGACAGAAAAGTAATGGAGAAACATGGGCCAGACACCTACTACTAGTGGAGAGGGTGAAACCTGTCCTAGCCCCTTAACCCTGCCATCCTCCCTCAGTAAATCTGTGCCTACTCTATCACTTCGGTATTTGCTGTTGTGGTGAGGAACTGGATACTGACTGAGAGAAGCACTTTTGACACACCATGTGAAGTATCTTAGGAAGTGCCAAGAGAAACACGAATGATGTAGCATGTTCACATTTGTAATTTGTCTGTGTTTGAGTGGTGTATCCAGAGAGGTACAGGGTGTGTCAGGTTGGGGCTTAGACAGACTTTTCCTGGGAAAGAATGCTGCTTATACAGGCTTTACATATACATGGTGTATAGAATGGAGCAGGGAGAGACATCACCACATATCTGATCAGTGTGTAAATGTATTTGTTTTTAATTAAAAAACAAAATGAGTTTTACTTAATTGTTCTGGCTGCCATCAAGCTCTATTCATTTACCATGAGATAACAGAAATGGTGAGATGTTCAAAGCCATATGGAATCTCCAGGGAAATGGATGATGGCAGTCTGGAAAATGTTTCTTCTCAGGTGTATGGAATGTCTGAGTAAGGAGAAATTACAAGGAACTCCCATACACAAAGAAATGTAAGTGTTAAAAGCATATTTGGAAGCAGATTTGGTGTAAATGAGTGGGCTTGGAAATGATCTTGTAGTAATACACTCTAATTAGTAGTCTGTTATAACTAGAAAGTCAGTGCTTTGTGCTAAAATAATTACAAAAGGAAGAGCTTGACTACATTCTGGTTTGAAACAGGCCTTGGCAGAACAAGCATCACCAGAAGCAAATAAACTCTGAATCTTAAATTCAGGGAAAACTACAAGTTGGAAAGGACCTCTTGAGGTCACCTGAGCAAGCCTCACAGAGGCTCATGTCAAGGCTGATTTCAAAGTACTCAGCTGAATAATTCAAAATATTAACATGAAAAGCAGCATGGAGAATGATTCCCAGAACGTGCCGTTTGAAGAGACTACAACATCATCAAAATGCAGTGGCAATTGCATTGAAGCAATCTTAGGATCTGAAGTACATCAGTGCCCTACCAGTCATATTTTCTTCTGTACGGGATATTCTTGTGAAGTGCTCATACTAGACTTATACTTCCCTCAGAGCTGAATCTTTCCCTTTCAAAACTTCTGTGCACAGACCTTCAGAGGCACCATTGATGCTCACATGGTGGGAAGTCCCCACAGGAGCTTCTCTTCCCAAGAAGCTGTCTAGGAGAGAGCCTAGCACTGCAGAGCCAGATATATTCCAGGTGTATGCTGGTGCAGCTCCATTGACTTCTGTGGAACTGCTGTGGCATAAAATGAGGATGAATCAGGCCTGCAGTCTTTCTTCTGAACTATGAATGTCAGTACTAGCCTGGAGAAATACAATTTTCAGGCTGATGTGGTTTGACACCAAATTCTACAGCAGAGACACTGGACAGCCCAATGGCTGAGTTGACTCCTGCGGGACAGCAATGAGTGACGGCTAGATGCTTTTTTCATACACAGAGGCATTCTCCGTTCAGGCTCAGTGACATCCAAACCCGATTGATCTTCATAAAGAGTTGCAGTTTGGGCCCTGTGCCACAGAAATCTCTCCCTTTTCTGTCTGTATTACTCATCTTCCTGAGGGCCTTTTGCTCTCAGATTTGCTGCTGATGTTTCTGGAAAGCGTCCTATTGTGGAGCTTGCTGAGAGCACGCACCTTCCGTCATGCAGTGAAAAAGGCCAGTCACAGATTCTTATTGTCAAGTCCACAAGCAAAACAGTCTGAAAATGGAGAAGAGCAATACCTTTGCTAAATCCTTCTAGCATGTTAAGAATTTTATAAATATATATATATATATATGTGTAAAGATAAATGAGCAGAGTAGTCTGAGAAGGAAAAGTGATATTCTAATGTGACAAATAACTGTTCTCCCTGCTGAAAGGTCTGGGGTCACAGCCCTTCAGGCACCTCATGGTAGGGCTGTTCCCTATATTCCACATCTTGGGCTCAAGGAGGAGATTGGGGCCATCTAAAGTGTTCCCTGTTGTTACCTTGTTCACTGCTAACAAGCACTGCCAGCTGTAAAGAGCACAGTGGAGACTGTCCAGTCACCATTTAAGTCTCCACTTTAGAAAAGTGGTGCCAGGAGAGGGCATTTTCACATCTCTTCTTTTCCAATCTTCAAACACATTCAAGCACATTTTGTCTCATTTCCCTCCCTCATAGTAGGGAAAAACCTTTTTTTTTTTTTTTTGGGTTTGACCTCCATTCAGGGTGTATCTGGTGTAACCTGTTTGTGGCATGGAGATGTGGCACATGGTCCTGGGGTCCTGGAAGGTCAATGGAGTGTGTCACCTTGTTTCTGCTTAGCCTTCAAGTAATAATTTTCAGCTACTAATGGCTATGATTTGTTATGTATAAACTGTAATAACATACAGCTCAAATTAATGAAGTCCTACTTCCAGTACTCTAGGCTAACCAAAACTTAACTCTTAAGAACTCTCCTTAAGGCTTAACTCTTTGGTAGAGTTTTTATGCTTCAGATGATTAAAAAAAGAATGCAATAATAAAAAATAAAACCACCAAGTGTTACAGAGTGAAATTACATTATGGTTTCTGTAGTACTTGGTAAACATTTGTTGAAAAAGCTCATCATTCAAGCCTTTTTTAACACAAGTAACAAATTACAGTAATTTTCAAAAACATCGTGAAACAACAATTGTGAGACCATGTGAAGCAAAACAACCCCTAATGAGATGCAGTGGTAGCAATAGCAAGACAGACAGAAAATCTATATAGATAATTAAGAAATTATCAATTTGAGAGGACTGTAGCTATCTTTTTTATTCTCATCTGTGGAAGCCGATACATGTAACTTGCGGCTTGCATCTTCCCCACCTGCAATTATTTAACAATAACATAGGAACTGCTACAGTGTAAAGAGGCATCTGGGAATAAAGCATGGGGGCCCAAGCATTGGTTAACATTCTGTCTAACTGACTCTTCTATTGGCAGAGCTAAAATTCCAGCACAAAATACTAGCCCCAGGGGTAAACAAACTCAGAAAAAGACTTTAGGAACATTTTTCAGAAATAACACTATGATGCTTACAATGGACAAGAAAAGAAGAATAATAAGTGCCGTCAAAATCACGGTATCCTGATTTGGTTTGCACTGTGCCTAGAATTGGTTTTACTCTCTCCTGATAGTACGAAACCCAGTAATTTTGTTATGCAAGTGTCACACAGATAAAAAGGAATCCATAACATCTCAGCTACAGCTATCTCTGAAATAGACAGATCTTTTAGTATATGTTAAAAAAAAGTAAGAGCCCTCCCACAAATGCCATTCTTGGTAAGATGTGTGGTGACCCACAGAAAATTAGGTGATACATGCAATGCACACATATGAGAAAGCATCCTTTATTAGATAGGTAATACTGTTTGAATGAGGGCCCATCTTCTTTAGAAGAAGTACCTTTAAAACAAACATAATCCAAGATAATGAGCCAGTTGAAGCTCAGTTGTCTGGTCTTCTTAGTCTAGAGCCATTTGGGGACTGAAGAGAAAACAAAGAAATTCATGACTCTGGGTTTGAGAAGAAAAAGATGGGGCAGTGCTGTAGGAGTGTCTGCTGCAGTCTCTCTGTGTGCCACGGTGTGACCCCAACACATTAATCTCTGAAATAGGTCATTCCATATCTGCCCTTTAGCAGAAAAAAAAATGGGCTGACTGAAATGTATCTTTTAAAGACCAGTTTTAACTAATAAACTCTGCTGCTTCACATGTCTGAATAAGAAACAAGACATTTTCTTTTGAGGGAGTGAATCTCATTGTGATCCTTCTTCTTCCTTCTTCTCATTCTCTTTTCCACAATTTCCCTTCTCCCAAACCTCCCAAAATAAGGTATCAGGAGCTGAAAGTAGTCAATTAGGTAAAGATAAACTATTGCGTCACTTATGCTGGTGTTAGATTCCTTACTCCCAGAACAGCGGGGAAATCATAGCTGTGTAGTGTGATACATATTGCTGGGATTGCACGATGATCTTAAATTACCATTCTAATGCAAATAAAAATATGTAAGTGATGTCACCCCTGATGAATGTAAAACTGAGTCAAGCAAATATGGGAGCACCAATAAAAAGGTAGATGCCTTTTTCAGGGATGATAAAGACTTGCTAATTTTTCTCCATTTCCAGGAAGTAAGAAAGAACCATTGTAGTGATACAAGCACATTTTATCTACAGTGCTCCTTTATCAAATGTAATTATGCAAAGATATATTCTTATACAGTCTAACTTCAGCAGTTGAAGCCTTTTCATTTATCATTGAGAAGCCAAAAGTAAAGGAGTCATATGGTAACACGAAGGAGTGAGTGCCTAGGGATCCTACCTGAGATTTCAGAGTTCAAGTCTTTCTCCTGCTCTCAGATTCACAGGGAAATTCTTTGTGAGCAGCCCCACAGTGTTAGATGCATTAGATTACTTAGACTGGGCATCTCTTGATAATTTATTTTTCAAAACAGTAAACTTGCTTCTGTCAAAGACCTAGAAATAGTGATTTCTGAATGATCCCCCTGAAGTCTTCTTTAAACTATGCTAAAAAGGAATAGTAAAACATTGCTTCTGCTGGCTGTGCCTTTCGCTTGTTGTGGATCATTTCAGTTGGATGAGAAAGGGGAGCAGTATGATCGTGTCATGCAGGTTGCACTATAGAGGTAACTAACCTTTTCTGCAGAGGGATGGAAAATGGTGAACTCAGACTGCTGGGATGGTTATGCTTTTTGATTAATAAATAAACTGTCCAATTTAATGCACCTTTTTCCCCCTCCAAACTTTCCTGTAAACGATATGTTTGCATTATAAAAATCATGGAAAATTCCATCATGTTTATGTAGTGTGTAAAGGCTGGACCCACACTAAAGCATGGGTGATATTTGAAATTCTACAGAGCCAAACCCTGAGCACTGTATTTGCCACTGCAATTTTATTTTGAGCAGGTCCTCAGGATCCCTGCTCTGTCTTGTTCATGTGTAACTTCTCTCCCTTTAGACCAGTCTGATTTTCCACTGTAGGTCTGGAAGAAGTCATTCAGACCGCCTCAATGTCTTCAGGCCATGTCTGTCTGCATCATTCCTGACAGCTGATTGTCTATATGCTTCCTAAAAACCCCTGGTGACAGATCCCCCAGTGTCCCTTGGAAATTTATTCAAGTAATTCCCTGCTCTTACTGCTTTTTTCCCCTTACACCTAACCTAGATGTCTTCTGCTACAACTTAATTATTCCTTAATTGCTCTCATTATTTCTTGTCCTATTCTCTCTAGTTGTGGAGCACAGTCTGTTTCTCTTTGCTGCAATCTTAGATGTACTTGTGGCTTAACATGAAAGTTGCATGGAATATCCTAGTCAAATCCAACTAATCATTTGGTGTTTTGGGGAGACAGAGAAGAGAGAAACTAGGGGCTTAAGATTTTGTGAAGAAGACTTCTAAAGATGCGTAAATCTTCTCTAACCACTGCTCTTGACCTCTGCTCTGAACACTAAAAAGCGAAACAGTTTGGGCCAGGTTTTCATCTTGCTTTTAGACAAAAGTGGAGTGATCCCTAATGGGAATGAGGAAGTTTAAGATGGTGGTGGCCGGTGTTCTTTACCACCCCAGTGAATGAAATCGTGACTGGGAAGTGGCTGCATTCCCAGTGTTTAGTAGCAACAGTGTCTCTAAATTCTGCACTGGTGGTAAAATACCCTCTGTTTTGTAGTTTTAAGTATGTGTGGAGCATTGCTTTCTAGAGTTTTGTGTTACATTGTGGCTTTCAAAGACACAAGCCCTGAAGAAGTAGAAGTGTAGAATCTCAAAAACCTTTGTGTGGCTCCTTGCTGTGTAAACACCACCAATCCAAAAATGATGCATGTGAAGCGGCAGGGGAGGGGTGGGAGGATAAGGGAGGAAGGTGGGAGTCTGAGGCTGCAAGAAAATGGGACAATTAAGCATGAACCCAGACCTGACACCCTGCCCTGATTAATTTAACAATAATTAAAGACTTTCAGTGGACATCAGTGTTCTGCTGGTTCCCAGCCGTGCAGAGAAGGATGAGTTGTGCAACGGTAACCAGCCCCTATTCATCACAGGCAACGCACACAGCAATTACCAGTGCTGTCTATAAACTGAAGCAGACTTTTGCATTAATTGATTTACTGGGACCTTTTATTCCCTTTCTCTTTTGTTTCCTCCTTTTGTCTCTTATGTTTTTATTTGAAGGACTGGTTCATTTGGCCACATCACACAGCAGTGCCTGCCCTTGGGATACAGGGTGGAGCTGCCTGGATTTGAGACACTGCTCTCTGCAACTGTCCCATCCTTCCGAGTCTGTGTTTCCCAGGGTGCTGCCTGTGAGACAGTGTTTCTTCTGAAATCCACTGTAGTAAGTGAAGTGGATTAGACATCTGCTCTTTCTGCCTCCCTTCCCCACACCTCTTCTTGCACTCCTCTGTTTTCAGCAGTGTTGTCATTTGCCTCTCATTTCACGCTGAATATGAGAGAGAAATCTCATTATTTCTGACTTAGATATTCGCATGTGTCTCCCTACAACATGTCATGCCAGTTGCCAGCTTGTTACAACATCAGAAGGAGAATTCAAAGTGCTGATTTATCTGCTATTGGAAATGTCTCTAGGGATGAAAGCAGATATGAGAAGGAGGGGGAAAAGGAGAGAATACAGGGGAGGCAGCACAGGGCTGCAGCTTTCCAGGACAAAAATCTAGCCATATCTTAATTTTCTTGCTTATTTGTTCTGTTTTGCTAGGTGGACAGGCAGAATGATCAATGGATGTGAAATAACCAAAGAAGTAATGTGCAGGAAGGTTTTTTTTATCTGTGAAGGAAAACTGTGGGAGAAGGATGCTACAACGTCTGGCTGGTAGCTGTTGAACAAAAAGCAGAGAAAAAAAAAAGAAAAAAGTTTGATACTTGATCCCAGTCTTTTATTGGAGAATGAACAGTAGTTTTATTTTAGAGCTGAAAGGCTTCCAAACACAAAGAACACCCATCCACTCCTTGCAGTGAATACTGGAATCAGATGTCTAGATTTGGTCCTCTGTGTGTGCTTTTTTGTTTCATATGTCTGGCTCCCTATATCATTTGTTGCAGGAGTGGGCAGTTGATGACATCTCTAGCCACGGGCATGGCATTTCTAGCTGTACTCACAGATTTGGTATCCTCAAACATTGGCATTTATTTTGCATGAGCATGTAGCAGTTCAAATGAAGGATTACCAACTTCTTTATGCAAAAGACACAGACAACTGAGGCAAGAAGGCATCTCTGGAGGGTATGCAGCCCAACTCCTTCTCAAGGCAGAGGCAGCTGAAGCAGGTTGCTCAGAGCTGTGTCCAGCTAGGTTTTCAGTGTCTCAAAGGATGGAGACTCCACAAGCTCACCAGGCAACCTGTGCCAGTGTTTGACCCCCCTCACCACAAGAAAGCTTTTTTCCCCTGTATTTAATTTTGTGCCTATGACAGACATGTGCTGTCCCTGTGTGGGAGTGGCACAGCACAGGTGGCTGCAAAGGTGTACCTGCAGCTGCCACAAAGATGTAGGCTGCTGGTCCAGCCTCATATCCTGCAGGAAAGAGGGCACTAGGAGATACCAGACACTGGTGTCTCCTGTTTCCTAGGCATTTGTGGGAAAGCAGAAGCTTTCAGTATTCTAATGGAAAGGCAGCACAACCCAGTAATGCCACATGGAAACGCTTTCTGGCTGTCTTCCAAAATAGGGAATAGTTGGCTTCGGTTTCCTTTTATTTGGAGGGGTGAGGGAAAGTATGCTTTTTCTTATAAATATAGGTTATGTATCAGAATGTATGTTCTTCTGTGGGTAATATACAGAATGATTCATACAGGTCTTAAGATGTGCTTGACTCTAAATGGTTAAACTACCAGTGAACATTAAACAATCCAGTGAAGTGGTTAAACTACTTTCCTCAACATTTAAAGGGATGTTGTGAAAACAAACTGATATTTATGCAGTTCTTTGAAGGTTTAAAGTGTGCATTATTTATTTACCATTATCATCAGAGAAGTGATTGATAGCTTTTGCTTATGCTGGTATTGACATGAACGTGTAAATAATATATATCAGAAGAATGTCAGTTTGTCTGCAAATGAAAAAACCAAATGGAGGGGATCCTTTGAAATGATAAAGAAATAAGACAACAAAGCTATGGAGCAACCTTAAAAACATACTGCAATGTTAAAATTTCTGCTTAATCTGTGTTCTGTGTTATCAACAGCCTTGCATACCGGCTAGTGAGGTATAAAATACTCATATTTTAACACAGGGAGCATTTTTCATTCAGCAAGAAATTATGCTCAAAAAACCATCATTATTATTTTTAAATTAACAGAAGAGTGGCAGTAACTCTCTGTGACATCTACTTAATAAGGTGTTGAAGTGATTTAGTGATCAATGAGCACTGACATTCCAAAAAGGGAAAGGCAAACTTTTGCACTCCTTTTGGCACTGCCCCCTGTCTCTTTTTGGTGTGGGAGATAAGAGGGGCTGGGTCTGCCCAAGTCAGAACACTTTTGCTATTGCTTGTAGGAGGCTGCTAGGAGGAATGATGCAACAGATCTTCTTCTTTCCTGCTGGGGGAAAAAAAAAAAGTATTCTCTGAAATGTTGATTGAGCAAAGCATTTAATCTTAGGCATGGATGATAAGGCTACTCCGATGTGGGCATAATTTTAGGCACCTTGTATACAACTGGCTTGTGCTTCTTCCCTTTTTGCATCCTAAGCACTGTTACACTGGGATGCTGCAGCAAAAGGATGCCTAAAGTTGTGTATTACTCAGGGGGAGAGAAGCATGCAGGATCTGGATTTCTCTTTCACCAAGGAATGGGCTTTGGTACATATACTAAAAGCTGCCATTATATGGATGTGAAAAGCACGCATGATGAGGATCCTCCATTGTACACAGACCACACTGCACCTCCTAGAACATATTTAACAATTAAAAAGAAATTCCTTGGGATGTAACTGCTGGTTCCCTTTCAAAACAGCTGACAGTGCACAAATAACTATGATTTGCCATCTTAGCACAAAAAGTTAGAAGCCACAAACAAAACATTAATTGAGAGTAGATCTTTCTTAGGAGGACTTTCCTTCTCAGTGGAAGGCCCTGTGCTTGTGGCTAACCCGTGTCACTTGTCTACTCTCACTATTCCTTGCTCAGTCCCGGTCGGGAGGGACATACATTGAGCGACATTTATCCTGGAACCTGGGGAGGCCATGCCTGAAAGTCTGGACTGTGTGAAGACTTCCCTTTCTCCTCTCTCCAGACATCTTTGCCACAGGTGTCTACATACAAACATGCAGACCCACGTATATACTATGTGTGTGTGTGTGTGTATGGTATACATGCAAATATATATGGTGTGTGTATGGTGCATGCCATGTATGTCATATGCCACATATATGGGACTTTTTTAGTCTATCCGTATGTATATATATATACACAACCTTACTTGTTTTATTTTTGCATATGCAATGATAAAAGTATTTTTGAAAAATGAATAATTTCTGCTGCTCCCTTTTCACTGAATTCAAATACAGATGCTTGACAGTGAGGAGGAAGTTTTTATTAAAAAAAAATAATCTATTTCCCTAAACCCAGTGAGAGAAAATAAAACCCAAGGATGGTGTTAGTGTTTAATGGACCAGACTTTTAGTAGGAATAAATTAGTGTAGCTTGACTAGTATCACTTAAGCTGCACTGATTTCCTGTGCCTGAGAACCTGAGCCCAGGTTTTTTGCTTGTTAGGCCTGTTTTAATGCCCTCAAATGATTCTTACTTTATTATTAGCAGAAGATAATGTGCTAAGGATCAGATCTGTACGCAGCATTCAACTCTCTATGTTGGCACACACCTGTGCCAACATGTGGGGCTTGACACTGGTGGAGCAGGGATTGGCTCAGACAGCACAGTTTTGCAAATTGGCTGTTTCCTATTCCTTCCTCTAGGTTCATAGCTATAGAGGTAGTAAGTAAAGACAATTCTACTCTGGAGGCACTTTTATAGCTCATTATAAGCATTAATAGTCCCAGTCATAACATATTTATCAATACATCATTCAAAGGATAATAATTACCTCTACCAGAGTTTCGTAGCTAGTCCCTGCTCTTCTGCTCTTCCATTGTCCCCTCCTCATTCTGACTTGACTTGTTTTGGGGTCCCCTCCAACATTAAACACAGCACTTGGGTTGCAAAGTTGAGGAAGTGGAATAAAGGATGTGCTGTACATTGGTATTTGTAGGTCACTTTAGCCAGGCAGGCATTTCAGGAAGCCCATCAAAATGCTTCAAGCATGTAGAGCTACTCTTGGGAGATCAGGTGAGGCTTGAAAAGCATTCTGTAGTTGGCTTTCCTTGTCAGGTTTGATTGCAGAGGTTACGATGGGACTGAATGCGCTTTGACTGGGATTTCCAGTCTGCAGAAAATGTTATTGGGCAGGTCACTGTGAGCCTTCCCCTTTCTGCTGGCCTCCCATTCGGATGGCTGGAGTGATGTGCTGCAAACTGACAGCTTGGGGATGTGCAAGTAAGATGCTCTCTGGAGTGCAGCTGCTTTGCTGGGCATTGCTAAGGTGAAGTTGGAATGTGCTGAGATGCCACTGGCTCTCTGCAATGTGCTGAAGAGGAATTAATGCTTGGATACCAGGGCTGCAGCTCTTGAAAGGCACCCTGGCATAACATCCGCATTGCTAGAGAAACTCCATTTCTTCTTTGGCCCTCTCTTCCCTTCTTTCACTCTTTGAAGCAAAGGAGAGCCTTTGGTCTGCATCGTAGAGTTTGCTGTGTGGTGCTCCCTTTTTAGGGGATGGAAAGAGAATTTATCTCTTCTTTCTCCTCTCCCTGAATCTCTTCTAAGCTTTTCACTGTCTTACAGTCCTTTTCCCATCTACTAGGGAAAAGTCAGTTTTGATTTATGTGCATGATCTGGGGGGGAAGGTAAACCTTAATCTAAGAAACGTCACCGTTGAACCTTTGGGACCCTAATAGCTGTATCCCATTTTGCAGTGGGCTGTGTCTGAAACCACTCACTGATCTTGCGCATGCTTCAGCTATCAATACATGTTGCTTCTCTGTCAGGGAATGGTAAGCAAAGACACATGGATGCTGAAATTTAAATCCTAAAGTTAGACCTTACACTATTTGAAGCAATGGTCTAGAAACACTTCTGAGGAACTGTTGCAGTAGTGTTTATGTCACACAAGACAGAGATGGACCAGTGTGTGAATAAACGTTCAGGGCACTCAGGGACTAGAAGGAATTGTCCTACCAGCCACCAGCAGTACCTGGGATAATGTGGAAGTAGAATAGGAGGATGAGGGTTTCTGCTTTTGATATGTTTTCTTCATGCCATTGCTAATGTTGTCTTCCTGATACTATGATTTTTGTCAAAAATAAATACTGTTGATGTTTTCTTCTACTGGTATGCATTTGTGGAGGCTTAAGACACTGATTCACTGCTTACTTTCATGCTAAACAGGTTAAGTTAGGTGGCTACCAAAACACAGGGTTCAAAAGGGAGTTCAGAGAAACATTTCTGTATAGTCTTACTACACAATCTGTTCTAGACAGATCCTTACATTGATCTCTTTTAAATCTCATTCCACTCCCCTTCATTTTTTTTACTTTTTGAAAACATAATAACAATGAAGTTAAGCTGAGTTACCACTAGCCGACAAACAATAAGGTGGATTTGAGATTTCTTTTCTACTGTTTTTTACCTCCAGTGCATGTAATTATTTGCTTTAAAACTATATTACTTTAGAGGCAAAAGTCTCACCAAGTGTTCAACCAGTGATGGAATTTGAAGTGGCTTAATAGTAGCATGGGAGAATTATTCACTGGCCTATTGCACTATATAAAGCCACTAAATACCTGTAGAACACTGAGTGTCGTAAACATCACCAGCTTTACCCAGAGACAGGAAGCATGATGTTTAAAAACAAGTAAACCAGCCTTTTTCTGTCACCCCAGGAAACCTACAGAATGAGCAAAAAACCTTGAGAACTGTACAAACAACTGTTTTGTAAGGAAAATATGTATTGAGATACAGTACAGGATACTGCTCTCACACACCAAGTGCCTCCTCGGCTATTTGAACAGCACAACAACCCCTGTTACACCAGCTTGCTAATATTCAGTGCTGGCCTGCGGGCAACTCTCATTCTTCTTTTCTATCTGATTGTTTCACTGTGTCACCACTTCAGCCCTGTGTCACCACTCCCTAAAAGCAAAGTCAGCTCCTCTCCAACTAAGCTTTCAACTTTCACATGAGATCTGTTTTTTGCAGCAATTCCAAGTGAAGCCTGCTGGGAAGTTTCTGTCTCGTATTGTGGTGGCATCTGCTGAAAACCAAACAGCTCTTCAGTTTTCTCTTCCTCTTCTGGTTTGATCAGCTCTGGAAGTGGTGTTGTCTATGAATGGGATGAAAAAAAATCCATTGATTTACTACAGAGAGGCTCCTCTCTGGCATCTGTTATTAAAAATCTTATGCATGAAAAAAACCTTCAAACTCCAAAGCCCTAAAACTCATGAACATCTTTATTGAAAGAATACAATTAAGGTTGCAAGAAAAGTGTGTGGAAAACACCAGAACTGATGTTGTTCCTGCAGCCTTCAGCCAACAGAGATATGTGTGTTACACTGCAGTCTTCATTCACATGATGACATGTTGCACTCTTGGGTGCAGGAGGATTAATATGACTACAGACCTTTTATATTTGGAAGGAGTGTATGACAGTGTCATTGACCCACCCAGTTCTATTTTAGGAAGATAGGGAAGCAGTCCTCTGGGCTCCTTGCATATTCATTGGAAAGATGGGGGTGTGTCTAAGAAAGGTCATCCGTGTCAGCCCTAGAGTTAAGGCACGTATGTTAGGAAGGCTGGATCCTCCCCTCTGGTCTCCTTGTGTTTTTTTCTCAGTGTAAATAAAAGATTACATGCTGGTTTTCTGCCCTCCTTTCTAACTCCGCCTTTTGCTTCTTTCATATGCTGTTCTGAAAAAAAGCCTGTACAGAGCACCGATGTCATGATCTGCTTAGAGGGCAACACCCACTGGCCTTGAAAGCCTCATGCATCTCTCTCCTTGGCGTTGCACAAATGGGTGCTGCATGACAGCCAGATTTCGGCCCGCTTCTCGCAGCCCCTCAGCACAGGCAGCATGGTCTCTTCATCACTTCGTCTCCACCTGCGCCACTCCTGACCGGCTCATTTCTCCCCAGAGATGTGGCATCAGGGCAGGGACACTGGTGGCTGCTGCATGTGACAGGCAGCAGGGTGGAGAGCAACTGAAGGGCTGTCTGTGTGTTCAAACACTTGAGGGAGGAGAACTGCATGAGCTGGCTTTGCAAAAGTCATTAGAAAGCACTTTTATGAGGAAAGCAAAGGGGTGGGAAAAATCCATCTGTTTTGCTTTGAGAGGTTTGAAATGAAAAGCTAAAGCTAAAGCTCTGAGTGCTGGTCCAGGACATGAGCTGCACCTCCACCCCAAATCCTAATGCCTTCCAAATGAGCCTGTATTTCAGGCACATGTCAGAAGGCCCGACAGAGGTAATGGGATGTGAACGTGGCTCTGTGTCAACCCTGGAGCGGCTGCCAGAGGCCCTACCTGTGATTGACTGGATGTGCCACAGCTCCCTGGGGGCACTGCTTTACTGCCACTGCCAGGGGAAGGCCAGATTCCCTTGTGGCAGCATGGAGTTTGTGGAGCAGCTGGGTTTTGAGCTGGGACAGGAGATGCCCTAACAAAGACAAGATGGGCTTTGGGAGAAAAGGGAGTGCACTGTCCCTTGAAACACTTGCTGTCCTCACGCTCTCTTGCCGCTGGGCATACAGTCCCGTTGTGGTCAGGTCATTAGGAGGTGGAGAGTGGTATCTGGTCTTGCCAAGATACAGGTTTACCCTGTGATTTTGGGCAAGCTGGTTCACCTCTCTGAACTTTTCTCCAGTGGGTTCTGTCGTATCCATTTATGCAATCCTAAGGCCTAGCACCCTACAGGGCTGGGAGAGCTGCTCCCACGATGTTTGTGTAGTGCCTGTGTCCATGGCGTGTGTGTTGCAGCTGGTGAAACTAATTGTCACCACTAGACATGAGGCGCAGGCCTGAGACAAGGCGGGGAAGAGGAGAAGAGGGACACTGAACCTTCCTTGTTCTATAGACACTGTCATTTCTGCTTGTCAAGTTTCCCTGTGAATGAATCTAATGACAGCTGGACTATTGCATGAGCTGTATGAGCAGTAGCTTCCTTGGGACACTCTGTGTGGCTGAATTGGGCTTTTGTTTGCTGGACTAAAGTGCTTCTTGGTTGTTCAGCAACTTCTGGTCTCCATTGGAGCAGGGAGAGGTGAAATACAACAGAAGAGTACAAACAGCAAAGAAATCTAGAAGCACCTTTGTCATGAAGACTAAATCACATCTTGCTGTTTCTTAATCATGCCCTTGGTTTTAATGCAATGAGTGTAGTCTGAGGTAACATGAATTCATTCAGCTTCTTTGGCTTCAGGACTAAATAGGTTTCTCAGAGAATCTGGAAATCCCTTCCCTAAACCATTACTGTGCAACATGATATGATGTGTATAAAGACACTGCAACTGAGCTTAAGAGAATAGACTCAGCTGCATGAAAATACCTGCATGTCCAGCTCCCACTAATCAGGTGTCAAAGTATATTTATTTTCTGGGCTGAGGTGATGTAATTTGGAGAGAGGCAATAGGGCGAAGTAAGTTTCCTCCCCCCCCCCCCAAGGAAGAAAAGCAATTTTCTTCAGGAAAATCAGAACATTTACTTGCATTTATCACATCATGCCTTTTCTGGTAATGGCTTATCTGCTTTCCCAAACCTTCCAACCTGCTGACCAGGCTCTCCAGTTGGGCCTGCATGTGCATGAAGGGAACGGTATGATGTTGCTACATGATCAGACCTGCATCAGCTAGGCAAAGGGCATAGGTTACAGAAAGAGACTGAAGTATATAGACAGTAGATCTTGGGCTGCTCTTGTGAGAAAGAAGGGAGGAAATTGGTTTAAAACAAGAGTTAAGACCAAACAATGTCTTGTTACAGGAAATATAAAAGTTTATTTTGTATCAAAACAGCAAAAGAGTATCTGTCAGTCTTTCCAAATGGAAAACTTCACTTTTTAGCTTAGAACCAAACTGTTTCATTTTCTGGATGCCAAAATCTCTTTGGTGGATTTCTATGAAAATTGGAAAATGTCAGCCAAAATCAGACAATTCAGGATAAAACTGTTTTCCATTTAAAAAAGCAGCCTGAATAGGAGAACCGTGGGGTTGTTTCTTGGCATGACAGCATTTGAACAGCAGCACTGGAATGTTCATTCTGTGTATGAATGAAGAAATGCTCATTTTAAAAGGTTCTTAACTATCTCTAGGGACATGCAGAAGAAGGGGTTGTGCTGGCATGGATTATTCTATAAAATGCTAACTATGAGGATGGGTAAAGAATACTTATGCTTCTTTTACTCCTCTAGCAAAATTAAATGTACTTTTTTGTTATTTCCATTAAGAAAGAGGGGAGATACTTTTTCATGAGGGACAAAGGTGCTGATTTGCTGGAATGGAACATTTCCCTTGCTGTTCCTCTGTTGACACTGATTATTTATACCACTTGTGCTGTAGTTGCCATACAAGGTTTCCACCTTGGAAACCCTGACAGTTCCCTGGGGACACGGGGCTGTTTCCCACTACAAGAGACACAGCCCCAGCTGGACATCGGCAACTGGAGGCATCCCCAGGTCTCCTGTTCCTCCTCCTCAAGTGCCATGGTGGGTAGGATGGAGAGGAAAGATGTGGTGCCACCAAGCGCAGTGCCTGCTCCCTGTCTTGTGGCCAGAAAATTCTTGGGGTCGCAGATTGGACAGGGCAAGAGGAAATGTCTCTACCTTGCCTGCTTCTGCCCTTCCTGCCGGCTGGCTTGTAAGGGAATGGGGTGGCTTAGTGGCTTCAGTTTTCCTTTTCCCATACCTTTTCTCCCAGCCCTACACAGAGGAATGGGAAAGTGCATCCCTTGGGACTCCCTTGGGTGGACTGGCAAGACTGTAGCATAGTCAAACCCCAAATAAGTAGTGAAGGAAGTGGGAAAGGACAGGAACTCGGATATTGTGTCACAGTGGCTTCAATTAAGTGTCTATCTTGGGATATGTTTGTTTGTTTGGGTTTTTTTCCTTTTTTTTTAAAAAAAACTTTGATAAGGCTTTTGCTCTCACTGCTGTTTTTGGCCATCAGCCTGCACATGCATCGAAGCAAGAACTCTTCATTTTTATTTTCTTTAAAAGGAAATCAGAGCTTTTTATAGACATTTACTGTAGGGAAGGAAAAATTTTGATGCAGACAGTTTGTTATAACCATAATTCTCCCCAACCTTCTCAGAGCTCTGCTGTCTGCCGAGGCGATGCTAATTCACCTAAGCTGTCTTTCCTTTATGGTAAAGCTGCAAAGGCTGCTTTGGAGGGGCAAAAATTTCTCATGTAGCCCACTTCACTGTGCTGGGACTAAACGGTATGGAGACTGGTGGGAAAGGGGAGACTCCCAGCCCCACACTGCCTTTCAGCAAGCTCCTTGCCTGTTCCTATTTCTATCACAAGCATTTGGCTTCACGCACTCCTGCCATGTGAAGTAGATGATGTGTTTCTCTGTTGGTTGCTGTGCCAAGATGGAGCAATAAACTTTGTTCCTCTTCTTTTTCAAAATAGATTCATAGTTTGGAAATATGTATATATATGTATGCATTTATATTTCTAGATATTTGGAAATGAGCAGTTGTTACTGGTGGAAATTGCAGTGAGGACATTATCTGATTATTTTAGGTTCCAGCCTGGATGCATGTATCACAGAGATATTTATTAAACTCTTTCTGGTTTTCAGGTCATCTGGAGATTGTTAAGAGCAGCATGGGGTATAATTAATTTTTCTCATCTTGTTTTACAATATTTCTGCCACTGATGTGTTCTTCATTTTGATCAGTGGCTTCAACTGGATATGTGCTTTGTGTTTCTCTTCCAGAATAACTTCTAGAAAGGCAGAAGGAGCATTTCTCAAGCTACACTTAGTTGTGCAAAGCACAGCATAATCATCATGATTATTGATATAATTTATCAGCACATAATTGAAACAGGAAAACTGAAATTAATCTCTCAGTCCTTGCAAGCAAAAGACATATTCTAAATAAATCTTAGACATGAAGAAAATTTGTCTCATACAAGGAAAAAATGCAAAATACCATAGAAGTTGTTTACTCTAGAGCAACACATTTCAGCAAAAGAGTGTCTGACATTACCCATCGGTTGGTTTCCTTAGCAATTGTCTCTTGGCCTGAGTAATGCTAGTTGTCTTCTGTAGGCAACTGGACTCATGGGTATTTAATCTGGCCATGTCAGTAATACCACTCACATGAGAACTTTCTAATGAAAGAATGGATGGGTTTGGGAGGAATTTGCTCACAGTTCTAAATAAAGATGATCTTCATTGAGGTTTCCCTAGTGAATGCTAGAGCATACATGGAGGAGGTTGGCAGTTTACAGGCTCTTCAAAAGTCAAATTCTGCCTTCCCATAAATGGTCAAAAGTCCCTCTACACCTGTGGGGAATATGGTCTGTCATTACCCCAAATACTGTTAGCTGTTTTCACACCCTACCTAATAATATTAACTTTCCCCAGAGGTCTCTGTTATCCCTGTCAGTGATGTCCCTGATGTGATGACTGGGGCCAGTTAAAGGGGCTGGATGTGATCAGGAGGGATAAGGAATCCTTTGCCCGAGATTGGCAAGCAAGAACAACTTCATGAACTTTCACACTTGACAAGAATTATACAGCAGGTCCTCTGGAGAGAAATACTGTGGATGCCCTGAGTAAAGCAAGCTGGGAGATACAGCCCTGGTTTACAAGGGAAAGCAGAATACTGGCTGGGCTCTTGAACTAGTGGTTGTATTCCCTGCTAGTTGAACAAGATAAACACCCCCATCTGAGGAATATTTGAAGGTAGCAGCATTGGCTAAACTGTGTCCAAAGCAACAGTAACACAATTAAAAAAAAAAAAAAAGAAAAAGAAAGGTATCATTTACTTTGTGCCTTGTTCTAAATCCCATTTCTCTTATCATCATTATGGTTAGGACCAGATGCTCATGTTTGACAGGACAGTTCCTTCTACTTTATTCTTCCTCTTGTATACAGTTGTGATACTTACATTGTTACTTATGCTTTTTCTGCACAGTTCTGATGTTTGCTTTTTTTAATGACATATTAAAATTAAATAAATGCTAGGAGCCAATGATGTTGCTTGAGTAAGGTATCAGGGTGTCAGGTAACAGCAGAAGGAATATCAGAAGAGAAAACTTATTTCAATTGCAGGGTTAAATATTTCTATAACTAACAGCAAATATAAAAATAAAGATTTCCATGGTGGTGAATTCTCTATTAGAACGAAAGATGAACATTTTCAAAACAGTCAGCTAATTTCTGCATGCTGCAGCTCATCCAAAAGGAATAGCTTGAAGCTAAACTGGTGAGTGTAAATTTCTAAACCAGGGGACACTAATTTTTTTTTCTCTTAACAAAACTGAAGCTAATTCTGAGGTGGCTTTTCTAAAATAAGGATGGAGTTTAAGCAGAAAGAGTTAAGACCCTTATATACATCCTTTTAATTATCCTACTTACCCAGACATTATTCTGGTCAAAACTCCAACACATTGCTGTTGGTATTGCAGGGATGTTACTCTGGGTTGATGCCCAACATGGAGTGCACTGGATCCCGGCCTCGGAATGGGAGTGATGAGTGTACATCCTTCCAGAGTGCACATGTCCTGCCTTTTTTTTTTTCCTTTAATATTTTAGACCAAAATGTAATAAAAAAGACACCTGTTAGGGTCCCTGCAAAGGAACTCAGCAGCAGGGAGTCCAACACCCCACACACAGAGGCTTTGACTGTGTCTGTGGCAGCCTGGAGTTGTGGCAGCTTTGGAGTTGCAGGGAGCCTGAATCTTAAACCTTATGACCATTTCAGGGTTTGAAAGGCTGAGGACCTGGGAAGATCCTCCTGAAATGTGAGCACAGGATTGTTTCTGGCTGCTCCTTTCCTCCTGGACCTCAGCCAGCATTTTGGGGGGGTCATACAGCAAATGCTGCAGCAGCGGCAGTCACACTCTGTGCTTGGAGAGGTCATTGCCAGGGGGACTTGGTGACACTTCTGTAGCTCATTACTGCCTTTGTTACAGCTCTTTGTAGCGTTGAGGTATTTGGGAGAAAAGCTCTTCTCGACTTAAATGGTTTGACCAAAAGAAGCTGCAGGAAGGCAGATTTCTACATGGAGATATTTCTCTTAACTGTGACTTCAGGGTAAAGGTGTGACAGCAACACAGGGAGTTCTGTCTTATGTGTGTAACAGTATGAACAATTTTAGGCACCCTGACTTCACTTGGCATACCTACTGTTTTACAGTGCATCTTAATTCCAAGATTCTGGTTTTCTCAAAAATCTATGAATCCCTCTCTCCCCTTGAAATAAGTCCAAGTGTCTTTTGAGCTCATGTACAGCTTTTGTTTCAACTGCCTCTCCTGGTAACTTCTTCCACATGTTTATTACCTTTCAGCTGGAGCAGTTCTGCCTGACAAATTCCCTGTTTTCCCACAGTTGTTTTATTTGAAATGTTTGCAGCCTGTTTTGACATACCTTGCCTTCCTTCCCCCTGCTGCTCCACCCTGGCTTGGTATAGATTACCTTGATTAGCATGATTTTGAAAATCATCTACTATGTCACATCAAAGTGTTCTCTTTTCCAGTAAGAATAAGCATAACATGCCCTCACGTTGCCCACCTAATAATTTAGGGCCCAGTAAGAGCCAAGATCTGATTTCACTTTTTGTTGCCCTGCTCTTGTACTCTCTCAGACAATAATATTCTCTCTATGATACAGTGCCTAATAGAGAGCATCTGGTAAGCTTCCACCTCCAGAACAAGCCATTGATTTCTAGTTATTATTGCCACATCTCTACTAACACAAGTTATATCCCATTTTGCTTTGTAAAAATTTTATTCTCTCTGATGTTCTTCCATATATTGGTGGCTTTAATTATGTTTTTTCCACTACAACCCTTAAAATTCTTTGCCTCAACAAAGTGTCACTATGTTATGCTACTTAACATTGACAGCTCTGCCTGATTCCTTTCTCAGGGCTTAATTTATTTTGTGCTTTTTGTGTTGAGCTACAGCTTGTGGTGGTCAATGGAGTTACAACCAGCTGACAACCAGTCACAAGTAGTGCTCCCCAGGGCTCAGGATTAGGGCCAACCCTGTTTAATATCTGTGGCAGTGACCTGGATGAGGGGATCGAGTACATCCTAAGCAAGCTTGCAGACCAAATCGGGTGGGAGTGTTGATCTGCTGGAGGGTAGGAAGGCTCTTCAGAGGGATCTGGAAAGGCTGGATTGATGGGCTGAGGTCAATTGTATGAGGTTCAATAAAGCACTTGGGTCACACCAGCCCCATGCAGGACTCCAGGCTTAGGGAAGTGTGGCTGGAAAGCTGCTTCTCAGAAAAGGACCTGAGGGTGCTGGTCAACAGCTGGCTAAACAAAAGCCAGGGTATGCCCAAGTGGCCAAGAAAGCCAGTGGCATCCTGGCCTGTATCAGAAAGAGGGGAGTCAGTGTGACCAGGGCAGTGATTGTTCCCCTGTACTCAATACTGGTGAGGCCACACCTTGAATACTATTTTCAGTTTTGAGCTCCTCACTACAAGGCTTTGAGGTACCTGGAGCATGTCCAGAGAAGGGCAGTGGAGCTGGTGAAGGGTCTGGAGCACAAGTCTCATGAGGAGCAGCTGAGGGAGCTGGGGGTGTTTAGCCTGGAGAAAAGGAGGCTCTCTACAACTACCTGAAAGGAGGTTGTAGTGAGGTGGGTGTCAGTCTCTTCTTCCAGGTGACAAGTGACAGGACAAGAGGAAATGGCTTCAAGTTGCATCAGGGGAGGTTTAGTTTAGATATTAGGAAATATGTTTCATGACAAGGGTTGTCAAACATTGGAACAGACTGCCCAGGGAAGTGGTTGAGTCACCACCCCTAGTTCAAAAAAGTGTGGATATGGCATGCAAGGATATGGCTTAATGGTGGTGGTGCTAGGTTGATGGTCGAACTTGTTGATTTTAAAGGTCTTTTTCAACCTGAAATATTCTATGATTCAGCATTGCTCAACCTAGATTTGATACTTAGATGAGAGCTTGAACACCATGTGAAGGTACTCTTTTCAGTGTTTCTGTACTGACATCAGTTTACAAGTACAAACTCGGTACTGTGAACCAGAAGCAACTTCAAAGGCCATTCTTTATCGCTGCCATAATGTAAGAGCCCTAATCACACGTAGTGTCGGTCCCATGGACATTTTGGTCTGGCAGAGGCTGACACGGAAACAATATTTGGGGCAAGTGGGATGGGTAACCCTTGTAGATGTGACCCCTGCATTCAGTACCCTTTTCCCAACATATCTTTTTTATATCTTATTTGAGCTCTTGCTCCACAGCCACTGTTCCGTCCTTTTACTTTGTGATCCATAACTTTCTGTTTTTCTCCATTAGTCATCTCTGATGCTGGACCTTGTCAAAACTTTGTTTGAAAAATCTAACCTCAATGTGCTATAGAGCATCTGTCATGTTTTTCTTATCTGCCATGACAGCATTATCTTCAAAGATATCCAGCAGGTTAGTTAAGCATGACCTCCTGTGTCTAAATGTATGCTGGATGTCCTTAATCAAATTGTCTTTCCAGGTGTTTTCATGTCACATCCCTGAAAGTTTTCCTGTGCCAGATGTTAATACTACCTCTCTGTATTTTCCTGTTTTGGTTCTTGATCTCTCTTGGGGGTGGGGGAAAGAAGCCAGAGTGTCACTTTAAGCTTTAAAAATTTTTGCCAGATTCAGGGTACTTTAATATAGTATCTTCCTTACCCTCTCTTGTATCACCATTCTTGCTCAGTCTCATTAGTGGGGGCTGACAGTTAATGGGCACTTAAACCATATACCCCTTTCCAAATCAGTTGGTGTCTCAGAGGTGTCACAGGGTTTTTTTTTTAACTAAGGGAATACCTTGGTGCTCTGCCAAAAAAACCAAGGGCCAAAACTGTTGTACTCAAAAGGAACTATGTTGTAGCTGCCCTGGTTTACTAAAGGTGAAAAAATGGCTCAGACCCCTCGCACCAAGATGCAGTGCCGTGGGTTATTTTCAAAGAGATGTGTTGGTGGATGGCTTATTTCTTTGAATTGCAGTAGTTAGGATGGTAGGAATGGTACTGGTTCCTTTATTTTGGCCTTTGATAAACTACCTGCAGTGCAGAAACTCTTCTTATAAGTAAGGTGAGTTGTCCTGTAGGTGATAAGTATTCCCCCTTCTGTATGCCAGACTGGAGATTTTTTTTTCCCTACTTCAGAAAGCCAAGCCATTGCTTAACTCCTCTCTTCTTATGTGCTAATGAACTGTCATCCATGGAAATATTTTTTTTCACACTGGTTTACTTTTAAGCTGGAGGCCCAAATGGAGGAACTGAACTGCAGACCAGCTGCATGGGTCTCCACTCATTTTTTTCAGTGAGTCAATGATTCACATTTCTCAACTTATCACTGTGGGTGAGACATCAATGCCAAGAAAGATAATGAGTGTGAGTAGGTGTGGCGGGGCCTTGTTCTTCCCTGTGGCTCTACAGAAGCAAAGAGTAGAAATGAAAGAATAAAGTGACAGATCAATATTATGAAATGTGAGTAAAGACAAATGCCTTTCTTCACTGATTTCCAGATTCATCGCTCCTTTTGAAATACTAGTTTATTCCCATTTTATCTCCATGACAAATGAAAGCATACTCTTGTGTTTCCATACTAAATGCTATATTCCTTAAGAGGCCATGATAATACTTAACTAAACCACTTTTCCTGTCTATTAAATACCCAGAGCAAAAGCCTTGTATGCCTTTACAGGTCAGAGTAACTGGAATTGCCTTTGTGGAGTGCCCTGATTTGCTTTATAATTAACCTCCATACCCTTAATGTTGTGATAATTAAGGGGTGTATTTAAGATCTCAGATCAGCAGCACATGTACTGTGATCAAGTACAGGAGATCTTTTCTAGATAAGGGGATTGGTTGAATCAAGGCCAAACAGCAGACTCTCTTTTCGGTCTGTGGGTCAGTGTGATAAATGGGATTTAGTCTTTGTCCACACAAGAGCAAAAGCTCACAGATAATTTTATGCATACAGGTGGTGGGAGTTTTGCTGTTGATTTTCACTGCATGAGCAGGGGCTGTTTCTAGTATTTAAAGAAAAGTGGGTATTTTAAAGGTTGCCAAAGTATGAACTTGGCCTTGAATAAACCAAGTCTTGCTCTCTTCATCAGTTCCTATTCATTGCTGCTTCACTTAGAAAGCTGCTGATATTTCTAGGAGTTTGGGAGAACTGTGCCTCCAGGTCAGGCTCTTCAAAGCCCAAAGGGTGGCTGAAATGCCTCGGAAGTTCCCAAATAATCATTAACATTTTGGTCCCTAATCCCTGGGAAGTAACTGCATAGTTTTATGTTTTTCTCTTGTAAAGCCTTTATAGACCTTTTTTCCCCTCCAGTTTTGTACTTCTTGCTTTCATATATGAATCTCCTTCAGAGATATGCCAAAAAAATAGAGGCAGAAGCATAAATACACAACAGAGAATAAGTCTTTCAACAAACATTATTACCACAAACCTACATACCTGTCTGTTTCGTTACTATAGCAGCAGCACTAGTGAGGTGTGCTCAAGCTGGGAGATCATAAATCAAATGCAAACCTTCCAGTTGTGTCCACTAGGATCTTGTCCTGTTCTTTAATCTTCCCCTACCTGTGCTTAAAGTGTAGTTTTGGTTTGGATAGTGGAAAATCTGAAGCATAATTTGTAGAGGAAATCACTTTCCTTTCCAGCCATAAGTCAGAAATACAAAATTTCATGTCTCCATCAGCTGAGAAGACTTTTTTTTTTTTTGTGAGTCAGCTTCATTCTCGTTTAGTAGGTATTAATAAGTGTGAAGGCCTGAAAACCTCCAACTCATTCTTTTTAAAAAATACCAGAATATAAAATTATATTTGATATTTGTTTGGCAACAGTCCAGAAGAATTTTGATTGCCTCATCATTGTTAGGCAAATAACTGTATTAATGGGCTGCTTAGTTTTGTTAGAGGAACAAATGTGGACTGAAATGACTGGCAAGACACAAATAATTGGATTGGCCAGTGGCCTGCTTTGGCTGGTTGGTCAGTTTGTCTGTCTTTGTTTCTTTCTCCAAGAAAAATAAATGAGCTTCCCAGTTCATCTTTCATTTTCAGTAAAGCAAGTCTAGCCAGTCAGTTTTCTTCCGTAATTGATCAAAAGATCCAGAAACAGAAATACAACTAAACCATGTGCAGAATTTGAAGGAAGGCTGTCAAATATCTTTTTTTATTAAATTGATTAATTGCAGGAAATTCCAGTTTCTCACTGACTTTCTATGCTACAGATGCTCTTCAGAGAAAGGGATTGTTCCTTCAAGGAACCTACCATGTGTTGGGTTTCTTTGGACCTCTTTCTACCGTGTTGCTCTTTGAGTCTGTAGTCTCTTCTTTTGTCTTTCTTTTTGAAGGAGGGTAAAATATAGGAGAGTGGAAATTTGCACTAACATAACTCTCAGCCTTCTTTGGCTCACAGTTATTTTAATGTGATAAAACGCCAGAGGAGCGAACATGGTCTGTGTGGTCTTTTACTGATGGGCATGGCATCTATGCTGGCAAGACTTGCACTTCTAAATTCCACTAGCAAATTGGAAGGCTTCAGCATGACTAGAAACGACAAGCCATGAGTATTGTAGGGACAAGAACATGCCACTCAGAAAATATATAAAATGAGCTGTGTTATAATGGAGGAAAATCTCTTCCCAGAATAAAGGAGAAAAACCTCCTTTCCCAGTGACCCCTCTCCCTGCCTCCCCTCACCTCCATCCTCATTTGCTTTGATCTTGGGTAACTGTTGAGGAGTCAATATATATGTGTTTTTTTCCGGCTGGCTAAGTTTAATTAAAGCCACTGGTCAAAATAGTTGCTGGTGAACAGTTTGTTTTTGCATTCAGAGCAGTGTAGTCTTCACACTAAATACAGGACTGCACTAGGTGGTTTGGTGACTTAACTGCTCTTGCTCTCCCCATCCTCACCTCCTCAGCTTTCAGAGCTCTGCAAATGAACTCTGCTTTTTATGAGACTCCTGCCCTGCACATTCCCTTGCCTGCATCTGTAGTAGACACAATTAATCCAAGATGAGCTTGGAGCAGGTAGCAACTGGCCAGTAAGAGCTCAGTCTTTAATGAATGTGAGATCATTCTTTCTGCAGAAATGGCTCACCTGTTTTCCAGGCATCCAAACAGCTACGATTTCAGCATGATCTCATACATGGCTTCCCCTGGGCAGTTTACACATGGTTTATCTCCCCCATTGCATTGGCTTTAATCCCCATACCTGTGTATTTCCACTGCATTGTATTGTTTTGTCAGCTATGTGTACGCTTAATGTACCACCTGGGTTTTATTTTCAAGCTGATCTCCGTTGTGTCTTGGGCTTCACTGTGGATTCAAATGGACACACCCAAATGCACCAATTTTTTCTGCATGCTTATCTTTTTCCCTTAAATGCTTTATTTAAACATATGATGAGTGTAGTCCTCCTTACCTATGTGATTGTTCTCTGCACTTGTGCTGAACATAATCCATTACAGATGATTTTGCGAGGAGACTAAAAGTTTGTACTTTTTACTGTGTTTGTTGTTGTTACTGCCTTGGAGTACAGTTCAAGATTTGTGTGGTGGGATGTACAACTATGCATGTGAGATACTTATATCACACGTGTTTATGATTACCTTGGAGTACATTCCTAGGTTTCTGCACCAGTGGAATAAATTGCATTTAGTTTGCAGTTCTGACCTTCTCACCTGCACTCTGCTCACTATAATCTTACTCTGCAGGAATTGCTTTGAACACCTCAATTCAATAAGGCTGTTTTTATAAAACACACTATTTTCTAATAAAAATAACCTGCTATAAAAATACTTTTCTTTTTTTTCCACTCCACCATCTCTTGCAGCCTCCACTGAGTCACAGCAAGGAACAAATATTGTGCTGATCTAAAACTTAAGTGCTACAGGCTTAGGACTGTATATATTAAGAACAGATTATCTCATGAATCAGTGAGACTATAGGAGAAGATGTTTCACCAAGGTTCTTGAAAGCTTTCTTTTACAGCTGACAGGAATAAGGAAATGTTATCACACCTTAGAAATAAAAGAATCATGTGGTTCAAGATGTAGGATAGAAACTATTTGTCCTACTGGGGAAAAGCAGGCTAAGGCAAAGGACAAGGCGAAGCAGGAGGCCAGGAGATTAGTCAGGTTATCTCTCTGCCTCTCTTCCATTTGTTCCCTTCATTGTCACAAGTGAAATGGCAGAATTGCTGTTCAGGGCCCTGCTCAAACTATCTCACTTCTGCGAGCATCCCCATGTGAGGCACCTGTGGCTTTTATTTTCTAGAACTTTATGAGTTTCCTCCTAATTATCTGTTAGGGAGCCAATCCAAGAAGTTTGAGTACTATTTAATTGCATCTAGTAAAAGATAACTGGTGCAATGGTTGTTTCAGAAAACTTATTTTATTTTTAATCTGAATATGAGAACATTTGGCTACAAGCTCATGTTGGAATGGCATGTGTAGATATTGTCATCCAGACATTAGCAGGAAAACAGTGCATTGTGTTGTCTGTCTATAGTCACACTCCACTTTGAACACTTGCCAGTTTTCTATACTTGAGCTAACTACTATGTTGAAGTCAATTAAAGTCATATAAAATATGATATTTTAAACTGGTTAGCACTGGCACACACAGCAGATATTTTGGCAACATGTTTTCAAGCAGAGATATCATTTGATGGTGACTGTTTTGGTGCAATAGAATGGTAAGCATTGGACAGGAGATCCAATATTTGGTTTAATGGTGCAAAAACTCAACAGTAAAGTCACAGGTTAAATCAGCTGGGTATCAAGAGAGTCTTCTAATTTTCTTTTATGTGCCCAAAAGGGTTAGACAATTCATTTCCAAAATGCAGAGGGAGGAGTGAGAGCATGGTTCTGCTTGCTCTAGACTGGAGAACCATGGGATTTGCCCTGAGCAGACCCAGCAAAGGAGACCAAAGCTAAGCAGGTACCATGTGTTCGTTTACAGCCAGTCTAGGTGAATTTGGATGCTTCTAACTTGTGGAACAACTCTGGTCTAAGGACTGAATTGTGATTTGACTAAGAGTAAGTCTGATTGCCCTGACTTTGTAATTCAATGAGACTTAGTCAGTCTGCCTCTGACTAAGTAGAACTGTATCAAAAATGCAGCAACCAGTCTGTGTGCAGGGCTGGTTTCAGGGGACTGGTGTGGCTCTACTGGTTCACGTTTGTTCCAAAAACAGCACCGAGGTAACTTTGTGCTGGCAGGCTTCGTGTGGGATTGGGTGTCATTTGTCCTCCCATAGCTGGCATGAGGCCAGCATAAACTCTGTATCATGTGTTCTAGCTAATTCATCTTAAATGTGATTATGTGCCCTGGGCTGATCCAGATCAAATGTGTACTGAGAGCAAAGAGCCAGGATTAATGATTATGGAGGCGTGACCTGAATTCAGCCATGGAAGGGAAAACTTGTGCTAAAATCTGGTTGCTCCAACAGAGCTGCTCAGCACCTCTTTGCTTGGGGAACAGGACTGGGATCAGGAAAGAACCAAGTCACTTACAGGAAAGGTTTTTCATGGTGGTGATATAATTTTGTTCTTCTCCAAAGCTGTCTGTGTTTATTCTCCTCCTCTGAACTATGTAACTGCACACATGGATTGACATGGGAGTTAGGAGACTTCTGTAAAATACCAGCTTCTGTTTTGCGATGCTCTCTCTAGATCTGATGGCAAAGTTGGACATTTCAATTTCTAGGACAGACCTGAGTGTCTCCTAAATTCTTTATTTAAAAGTCTTTTGTTGAACAAAGCTGCTACAAGTTTCTCTGTTTCTTTCATTGACTTGAGGTCAGGGCTGCTGGATGTGCTCCCAGCACATCTCCACAATGGAATGCAGAGATTTCTTCTTGAACATATTGCCCACCAACCTGTGGTGATTGCTCTCCAGAAGTCCCAGCAGTGCTGCTGTCTGTTGCCCAGCCATGTAGTTCCTGGCTGTTACAGGTGCCTGTGATGGATAAATCTTTGCGTGGAAGACCTGTCAGGACTTGGCTTTTCCTGGCAGGTTGCTGCCAGGAGGACAGGAGAAGGAGGATTTGTAGGTCTGATCCCTGTAATCCAAGGCACCTTCTGAGTCAGTATGGAAAGCTGGAGGTAGTTTTGCAGTAAGGTCTGCACAAAGGTACCTGTTTTGAAAACATGTGGCTGCACTTCACCATCCTGATTCTCCACTGCCTTGGCTCTCACGCCAAAAGCCCTTGATCACCTGTGGCTTCTCTTGTTCTCATGTGTCAAATCATCTGCAGTACAAGCTTTGATCGGACTGCCATCTTCCACACAGAACTTGCCCATCTCCCTGAAACCCATGCCTATTCTTCCATAGCAGTGCTTCTTTCATTTCCCTCTCTATAGCCATGTTGCCATCCACTTTGAAAGGCTACCTCTGTTTCATCCCTTTCATGCTCAAGCCCCCTTATCCCCATAGAGGTTTACTGCTCTGGCTGCTTCTCTTTCACACTGTCCTCTGACTCATTTGCCCCACTGGTGCCTCTAACCTTGCCTGCAGATTTTTCTTTATCTTTTGCCATTCATACTTTAGATGTGAAATCTGCAGTTTATCTGCAAGCAAAGTCATTTCCTGGCCCTAAAGACACTCCTTAACCTGTTTTCTACATAGAATTACGCAGCTGAGAGGCACTGGATGAGAGGAGTCAGCACTTCGTAATATTGCAGATATACAAATTGAAACATTTGCTTACATCTTTTTTACCATACCTTTGCATATTACTTTGGCAGACAGTGGTGAAATACTTAGATCACAAACTCCCCCAGGCAGAGAGCAGGTCCTCCTATCTGCTTTTTACTTGGCACTGGCACTGTTATCACATCAGCTTCTCATGATGGTAATTGGACCTGAAAATGGAGGGATTTTTTTTCCCCACATAAAGTTTGTGAAATATGTTCCCTAAAATCTAAATATATTGCTTCTGAAACACTGCCAGGATACTTTATGACTTCTATACATATTTCAGGCTTCCCCTCTTCTCTTTAGTCTGGTCAAACCAATGGCTCCCAGGGTGTAAAGGGACACAGCCCATCCTGGACAGGCACCTAATGTGAGGTTGTAAGGGGTGCAGGATATGACCCCAAAGTGAGAGCATGAGCAACACATGGAAATAGTTCCCTGGATTCACTGCAGCAGCCTTTAACACCTCTGCTCTACAGGATTTAATGTACTGACATTTTTCAATAGAAAACAGAAGTTTAGTAGAAAGTATTTCTTAAGCAGAAACCCAGTTTTCTGCATAGTTGTCTTCCAGAGGAAAAATTTCTATCAGTTCTCATGATAACAATAGCTGAACCCTGATATGCTGTATTTTAAACCTCCAGGATCTTGGGAGCCATTGTTGAAGGCTGTACAGGACTGTACAGAGCTGTACAGTATTGAAGACTATACATCTCCTACTGTACATAGTGGGAATGCAAAGCTATCTTTGGAGAAAATGAATGTGGTCAGACTATCCATGTAATTAGCAAGAAAATCAAGGGAGGTTTGGCAAGTCATTCCATCATCATATTTCTAACCCATTTTTAAAGTGACCTGGGAAATACTTCCTCTCAGTGTTAGAGGCTACTGGCACAAATCACCTCTCATTCATATCTCAGACACTGAGGGATCAGAGATAGTTTCATTTTTGCAAAGTTATATTAAAAAAACACTGAAAATATCTGTGTGCGCAACTGCTAGTGGGCAAATTTAAAGTAGTGGATTGCTCTTCAGTATTAATCATGTTAATTTAAATCTAGATGTGACTCACTTGATTACTTATGAAAATCAAAGCTGAGTGATTTTCTTTACTGTATGTAGAAAGAGGGCAAGTGCATGTGCATGTATGTGTGTGTGCATGTGTGTGCATTATCAAAAGAGGGAGTTAGTTCACCAGTCACACTACTGCCTTTCATCCCTACAATTCACAAAACAAGGATGAATGTAAAATCAGTTTTCAGTGTCATTATTTTTTTAATTTTTTTTCCTAATTAGGGACTGCCTTTCCCAGTAGTTTGCTTCATTTGTTTCCTGGGGATTTCTCAACTCAAGATGTCTGATAGAACAACAGGAGGTTTCACATTCAGCATTTTGATGTTTCCCATGTTCTGTTCTTTATTTTCAGAAATTATCACAAGAATAGCTTGAACCAGTTTGACCTGTTTGTACGTCTCATAGCACAATCGGGCTCTAATTGAGGCACCACATATTACTGAGCTGATGCCATTATTATTTAAAAGCAAGTAGGTACCTATTAGGAATATTTATTCCCTGTCTTCTATGAAGAAAACAATTTTCTAAAGAGAGTTGTGTTTTGGTCTTACTTAGGGTATTGATTACCCACTGCTTTGAAATAAAAGAAGATTTATATGCTCTGCTGCTAGATAATCTGTGAAGGACTGTTATGGTAAGATTGAGCTCCTAGGCTGGGAGCCAAGAAGAGAAAGGATGTTTTGCAGCTTGGCTTTACCTTTCTCACATGATTCATTGGATGCTATTTACATCTCTTTGTACCTGTGTTCCATTCTCGATTTCACAAGCAAGTTTAATCGTTGTAATTGTCATAATGCTGAGCTCTCTGGTCTCCTGGGCCTGCAGGAACTATTGCCATGATAAGGAGACAATGTGCAGACAGATCTTCTAGTCTGCTGGCAGCCCCAGATGTGCACACCTAAGTCAACTGAGATTTGTAATGACAACAACATCTACTTCTTCCTCTTCCTCTTCTTCTTCTTCTTGTAGGTCTTGAAATATTTTGGAGTGTTTCTAGTCTTTTTTATTAATCCACAGTGAGATTAGCTAGAAAAATTCTTAGTTTTAAGTCAAAACAGGGTCTCTTGCAAGCAGGTGATTCCAAGACCTGAGGCTTTTGGCAGAACAGCAGATACAGTAGTTAAAATGTCGAGGGTCGATGTGCACTAGTGTGCAGTTCTGTAGATCACAGAATCATTAAGATTGGAAAAGACCACTAAGATCACAGATTCCAACCATTAGGGTGTTGTTCTTCCCAGAAAAAGAAACATAGGGCTGCAGGAGGAGCACTGAAGGAATCTGCATGTTCCATAGTGACAGTAATAGTTTCCTAAAGCCCCCCTCAGCTTTGATAAATAGGGAATTTGTGGGCAGAAAAAAACAAAAAAAGGTGGAGTTTGAGAAAAAGGTGAAGGAGTGAATCTTCCTGCATTCAGACATGCAATTAAGTGCTTACAGGGACACTGAAGAATTTAAAATACCAGTGTGTCAGTAGGTGTGTTTTGCACTGCTTATACTGACTGCATCCGAAGGAAGCAGTGACTAAAATTTCTAGTAGTAGCATATGCAGAAACGGAGGTAAAGGAGCACTGTATCCCAAGCTGTTCTTGAAGTAGTAACACCATACTTTGTGTTGGTGTGAGCAACTCCAAGTGCAGACTGTGGATTCTCCACACTCCCAAATTACCTACCTACTCAGTGCTGCTTACAGATTGCCTTGCTGAAAAAACTGCTTCCCCAGTTAGTGGCATGTATAATCGAGATGTGGTTCTACCTGTTTTTGTTTGGTTGTTTATTGTACACATCGACTTTGACTCAGTGGAAGATTGGAGCAGAACTTCAAAGAATTCAAAGCAGAAGATGATAAATATAGGGGTCTGCAAGGGGGTCATAAGAAGCACAGATGGGAGGGATTTTCTGCTGCTATGTTTTCATAGCCCCACTGATCATTGGCACCAGCCAGGGTGCTGGCATGAGCTTTCCAGGCACCTCAGCAGGAGGACAGGGCCCCATCTGACAGGGTCACCCTTGCCTGCAATGCAGCCTGGTCAGCAGCATGCTCCTGTTTCTTGGGGCAAAAAGATGAAACCTTCAAGAGCTGAAAGCCTCCACAAGTGACCTTTGCTTCAGGCTGCTCCAAAATTTATGTTTCCCCTGTGCACAGCAAGATACCTTGCCAAAATGGCCAGTGCTGGCACAGGAGGAGAGGGCTTACAGTGATGGAGCAGCCTGCTGAACATCTGCCCCGCAGCCAACACCTGCAAACTTGAAGCTGCTGTGTACTCAAAAACCCCATTTGGGTTATAAAGCCCACAGAGGGGCAGAGCCCTGGCAGGAGAGCATCCCAGTTTGTGGCAGCATCTGCAGGGACATTTCTGTGTTTCCCCTCTGAAAATCAGTTTTAGGAGATTCACATGGTTGTTTTTTTTTTTACTGTCTTTACTGGAACGAGTATTGCAGTGAGGCAGTGATGGGGCAGGAGCTGGTGTGGGGGTGATTGGGAACCCCAACCTTGTTGCTTGCCAGCAGTTCACTGCCACTGACAACATTTTGGCCATCACAGCTTGTGCCCAGTGACTGCTGTAGGTAGCATTTTCACTAGGAAAATCACCTATGTGGGGTTATTAAGTCTGCAAAAACCCAGTTGGGGTCTGGGAGTGACATGTATTTAAAGTGAAATAAATGAGGATGTCACTTGAGTTCAGCCTTTTCCAGAGTTGTCGGAGATTAATGATTTATTTCAAATTCCTGACATAGTTCTCAGTCTCAGATTCTGGCTGCATCTGTTAATCCTCCTGGCTGTGTGAAAATCTGGCAAACAGGAATCCTGAAGTTTCAAAAGGCAGAATATGAATTAAGATCTCCTCAAGACAATTTAACAAACTTTTTTTTTTTTTTTTAAATTGAGACTTTAAAATTACTCCCATTCTGGCTTGAAGTGTAAGTCATAGTTTTTGTATTGCCTGGGGCAGAAAACGCTGCATAGTCTATGTGTTTTGAAGGTTCCAGTCATTTCCTTTGTGTATACATGATTGTATTAATTGGATTATAGTCTGAGTGTGTAAATACTGCACTATATTTATGGAAAATGAGTCTACCAAACACCAATCCTCACAGTATGCCAACAGAGAAAAAAGTGGTACATTGTAAGCAACTGATAAAACAAGTTTACATGATTTACCCCGAAAGTGGCAGTAGAGATGCAGCTTGCACTGTTGCTCTTGTTCTTCAAAACTTCTTTCTAGGTGGGATTAATCCTTCTCCTTCAAACCTCTTACTATGTTCTGAAACTCCCATTTGTTTTAATTTCCTTCCTTTTCCTGTCTTTATGCATCCCCTTTTGAAAGGGCTGTCACAATGTGTGGAGTGAAAAGTCAGTTTTGCATAGTAATGTTTAGATGTCGTTGTTCTCAAAAATTTTGTAATGGCTTTCTTCAGACTCCAGGGTAATTCTTGGCTGGGCTGATCAGGTTTCACATGTTGCTTTTCTGCTCAGTGTGCGTATACACCAGGTTTTAAAATATATTTTGCAACTCCTAAGTGGCCCCTGGCCTGCAAAAACATGTCACCGTGTTTGCATCCAGTAGAGCTCCAATTTCCACAATTTGCATCCCACCACCGCTTTTTGATTCATGACAAGCAGTTGCTGCTCTAGTTGGAAACGTCTTTGGAGGAAATGAGGTGGGGAGGGCTAGAAAAGAAAATGTACTGCAAACATCTTAGGTGTTAGAAGCCCAGTGTTTTTGCCAATGGAGCGTTGCTGGGATTATGGTATAGGTTTGGGCTCTGTCTCAACAGATAAAGCCTTTTTTCTGTGCATTCCAATGCAAAGAAATGCTGCTGAAAGAGGGTGTCATTCGCTCATTGGAGGAGCAGCGTTGTGCCCCCTTCTGCACCCTCCTTGTCCAGAACTCACCTGGCAGAAAACATGAAATGGCCAAATGATTTCTTTAGGTCAGCTTATATATTGTCTGTACCAGTGGGGCAACAGGCCCTAGGTGGGGATTCAGGAGCGCTCGGAAACTCTTTCTGCCACTGGCTTCCCTTCTGCTCTGTTTAATTTCCTTTACATAAGTGCCATAGCCTTTAAATAGGGATAAATCTCACAGCAATAAGCCTTATAGTGATACTGGAGATGCTTAATTATTTTAGGTTTGACCAGCACATGAAACAGGTCAAACATGAAAAAGTAATTTTTCTTTCCAGATTTTACAACCTATTATTTCCTAAAATTCTTCACTCTGTGACTAAGAAAGTTTAGAGAGGAAAAGAGCTCCTGTGCAGTGGAAGCATTTCCTCGGCTGCAATTATGGCACCTTGTGAGTTTGTAATTCCTCAAGCTTTAACCTGCACTAGTCACAAAAAGAAACTGGCTGAGGATGAAAAAAGCTTTTTTTTTTTTTAAAAAAAAAGTAATTTGCTTTGTTTTTGCTTAAAGGACATTTGCCCTTTTTACATGCAGTGCATTCATTATATGTTTCCATAGAGCAATTCTATCCTTTCAGTCAGGATGACCTTTATTTTATATTTAAATGCAACAGCAAAACAAGGAGAAAAAAAGAAGTAATGTGAGTTCTTCTTCAGAGCTCCTTCGCTGCTTCACTCCCTGCACATGAATGTAAAATGGCAGCTGCCACTGCAGTGCAGTTGAGAGTTCCCATTTAAAAATGCAGTGCTTACAAAGAAGCCGAAACAGCCATAAGCTACAAAACCCAACATCTGATAAATGGAAAAGGACAAAATCAGGTCATGGAGGCAGCGCATATCTTTTGCCTTTGTATCGCATCTTTCATCTGTGGATCTAGAGTCACCATACAGGCATCATGCTACCTCCCAAGTGAATTGGGAAGGGGCAGAGAGGCCCTTGGGTCCCAGGAAGATGGGTCAGCTGTGTGTTTGAGTACAGCACTATTTTTTTAAGAGGGGAGGTAAAGCATTTCAGGCCTGGCTGAAGCTGCAAGTGGCATTTCTTTAGGCACAGGTAATTAACTGAACTGGAATTAATGCTCCTGTGTGCTACAAAAAGCGCCCTAGGATTTTAATCAAGTCTATTAGTCAGCATATTGGTAAAGCAACGCTGAATTCTGCAGCCCTCCTTATTGCGGCAGTCTCAGTTGATTAAAAATTCACCAAGAGCCTTCATTTTACTTCAACTGCACCTCCAAAGGCACCACATGGTAGAAATGTTTTGCCAGGTCCCAGCCCTCTCAAGGAGCCCCCCTGCGAATGGGGAGCTCTTCATCTGGGTGTCAATGCAGAGGGACACCTTCCAGCCCAGGAGCGCCCTAGGCTGGCTCAGCCTTGCCTGTCCTTGACCCCTAGATGAGGAGCCCAGGGGGAGCAGTGGGGGCAGATGAGGGGCTGGGCTTTTACCTTTCCTGCTGATCTATGTAATGCAGAAAGGTAAAGTGTGTTTGCATTTATGCAGTGCCATGTTATAAAGAGCCCTCACGGTTGAGTCCTCTGTTGCCCAAAAATGGACTGGAAGGAGAGTATCCCTACTACTGGAAAAAGAAAATGGCTGCTTTCCCCACTGACTCCATTCCCTATGCATTTCAGAGGATTTCTGGCCCATTCAAGCATGGCTACTGATAGCCAGAGAAGGCCCAGCACCCTAAGCCAGGAGCTACGGCGTTGGGCATATTTTACATTTCTAAGTTAGTGCCAGTGATTGGCAGTTTATGATTTTGGCTGTTTTATTATTCAGCCTGAAGTGTTAAGGTGTTGCCCAAAATTAACACTTGCATGTGCATGCATGCAAATATGTGTATGTGTGTGTATGCACCGATTTTCCATTATGTATTTGAGTCATTGGTTCATACAAGCTCTGATTTTTTTTTTTATAAGAAGAACAGAGCTCTGCTGCTTGGGGTTAGGAAGTTCGTACGTACTGAAGAAGACGGCCCAATTCAAAATGGAAGTACAGATCATCCCTAGGTTTATGTTTTCAGGCTTAGATTTCTTGAGGAACAAACTATGGAGACACCAGTTCCCTCTGCACAGTATCTCTCATGTGCTCTTTTACTAAAAGAGCCTCATGCCTTATCTTTGTGACAGGGCAGGATGGCACCCACAGAATTTCTGCCAGCCAAAGATTAGTATCAGCCCTGGTAAGGGGTAACGTAACACTGGTAAGTCAGGAGACTGGCTTCAACTGAATGCTGTTGAGAGCTTTTTAAGTAAAGTCAGTCAGTTCCTTTTGCCTCTGCAATTCCCATTAATCTCCACTCAACTTCTCTCCATTCCTACTGCCACACCTGGCTTTTGAAAGCCAGACACCTTGGTCTCCACTAATCATAAAGAAAGAAACATGAAACAGAAGCTATAATTGCTTTCCTCAGCGTGATTTTTCTGCCCTACCCCCTTTTCCTGCTCTTTGGTCACCTTTATTTTTCTCTCTTTCCCTGAGGTTTGATGTCTTTACTCATCATTTTAACTGTCAACAGTACACAGCAAGCTTTGTGGAGCTGGAACCTTGGATCTGGTTTTGATCTCATTTCACAGGTATAAAGGGAGTTACTCAGAGTTTCTGGTGGTGCAACTGAGAGAAGAATTGAACCCTCTTCTGAGGTATCAGGAATGTCCAGCCCTAGCGTCACAGAACTGCTCGTTACTGCCACAGTGACTCTGCAGAGAGAATCTGAGAGTTAACTTGTCAGCTAACAGCAAACCTTTATGTGTCTAAGTGTTCATCTGTCTTTTCTCGCTCTTCCTGTTCTTTTCTACTCAGTGCAATTTAATTTAGGATTAATTATCATTTACTTACACTATGTTGCCAAATAATTACCAGAAAATTCATTTTTCTAGTCCTCTTTCTTTTTTCCTTCTTTTTAGCCTCTTCCTCCTCTCCTTCCCCCATCCTTTGTTAAGGGTGAAGTTTACTGCAGTGACCTTCTTTGCACACGTAACCATGAACTGCTAGAGGAGCACCCTTATATGCAACCTTATCAGGTCAACCAAGTATTAGTTCCAGGGCATTTTTGGCTGCTATGGAGCCAGCCCAGTTTGATTCTAGTTCCCCTTGGTTTTCCCTGTTGCAGGAAGCATGTCAAGGCGAGGGATACTGCATTCCAGTGGCTGCAGAGCGCTGCACTTGGATCTGCCTTCACAACATAATGGCTCTTGAGAAACCATTGCAAGTCAGCAGTCATTAACAGCCCCCAGTTTGCTTTGGTTTCTGCCAGCAACAGATTCAGCCCTGGGTTTGGTGAAAGCAACACAGTGGCTTAGAGCTGAGCTGGGCACAAGCAGAGAGGCTTTGGAATGAAGGAGACACTGCAGTGTTAATTAGGGCTGGGTCAAGCTTTTTTCTGGTGTAATTCTTTGGTAGCCAACATGGTTATACCATAAATAAATACTGTTTTATATCAGAGGTGTCTGGAGAGGGAGATCAAAGGCTAATACAAGGAAATAATTTCTTGTGACTGATTCTGGGAAGGCAGTGCTTCTCTCAGTGTTCTTAAAGGCTGTTTATTATTCGGCAGAAATGAAAAAAAATATGTTTAAATTCCTGCTACTTTTTGCATTTGGAATGTCAATTTGAATTTGAAGATACGGGACCAGCTCTAGTTCTTGACCTATACTTGCAGTACTTAATTCTCTGTGGCGACTATGATGGATGCAAATGCACTGGAGCTGACATTAAATCATGGCTAACTGTGTAGCTGCATCAGCACAGAGCTAACTGCTTGAATATTTAGCTGCCTTGTCAAGCAGACTCTGCTGTGTGTGCTGAGCTCTGTGCTTTCTTGTCTCCACTGCTAGCAAGCATACAAGGTGCGGAGCTTCAAGTCCCTGTGTACCTGTGACCACATGAACCCTTTTCCTCGCTATGATAGCATCTGCACTCAAAGGGAGGGACTCTAAACACTATTGTTCTGTTCAAGATGACCCCTGGGGGTACTGTTGCTGAGGGAGGCTGATTTTACCCTTCCCATTGCCCTGGCTGTGCATTCCTGCCCATGTGCTGTAATTCATTTTTGCTAGATTAGTTTTAGCTTGGATTAGTTCCCCTGGTCTGGCTCACTGCAGAGCTGAGCAAATGCTTGTGCCAGCACAAGGCAGAGCAAAGGTGGGGATGAAGTGGTACAAAAGGATGTCTTTGAGAAGCAGGGCCAGGGAAAAACAACTGAGTTTTTTGCCTCTTGCTCTCACTTGCTTCTCCCTGTTTGATGAAGAGGTATTGCTGTTGTGTCTCCTTGTTTGCTTTTAATTTCCTTCCTCAGCCTGATTGTAGAAATGAAGGAATGGTGATAGGTATTATACCTAAAGGCCAACTTATCTCTGGATGAGCCCGACTGCTTTTAGTCGCAGCATTTTGCTTCCAGGTCTTCGTATAATTCACTACTGAAGGGTTTCCCCAGTGTGCCTGGCAAGTTTGGCTGAGCATGTTTCCAGTAGTCCTGTCAGTGCCGTGTGCCCCCTCAGTGCCCCAGATGAACCCCAGTGCTCAGCCTGCAGCCAGGGCCTGGTGCTGAGCTGCGCTGGAGCCAAGTAATGTCTTGGAGGTGATCACTGAGCATGCTTTCTTTGGAGTTATTTCTCAGCAGTGCTATTGCCTTTAAATACATGCGCTGCCATGTGCTCTTGCCTTTGGAAGGCAGGCAGGTGCTCAACACACCACTGCACGCAGGTCTGGGTGATGAAACACTTTGTATGGGGACTCCTGGGAGAGCTCTTTTTCTGTTTCCTCCACTGCAGCACAAACCAAGCATGGGTTTTGTTTTTCTGAGCACATCAGGTCCTTTAGCACAGCATGATGTTCTGCATACTGTCAACTACTTTGGGCTGCTTGTCAAGGAGGGGTGTGGTGCAAGCTGAAATGCTGCTCTAATTTTTGCATTATCTTTCTTGTTATAAATGTCATTATTTAATTAGTCTGCGCAGTACTTTCAGAGGAAGTATTCTGAAGGGAAGGCACGGTGTTCCTGCATCTTGATGCCTCTGTAACATCTGGGCTAGCTGAAAGCAACTTGCAAAAAAAAAGCAGAATTAGTGGCTCGAGTCCAATGAAAGAAATGGCTTCAGCAACTTCAGACAGGCCCCATATTTGGCCATGGTGTGTTGTTCCTCTTGCTGCAGCTGTAGCCATAAAAGGGTGGCTGACCAGTTGGTTTCCAAGGAAAAGCGTGACTACCTTTCCTACAACATTTGAACTAATCCCTGCAGGATCCTTACGAAAACAAGTTTAGAGTTTTTAAATCACTGAGTGAGTGAGTGAGTAAGTGAATCTTTGCAGCACTGCACAGATAACTACTGCTTTTCTACTTTTTTTTTTGATAATGGGGCTTTTGGCAGTATCAAGAAAAAGATTTAGTTCCATGTTATCCTTAAAAAATAAGTCATACTTGACTCCTTCTTTCTTCCAGAGAAAAGTCCCAACCACTTATCAGATTGCTGGGGTGTTGTAGAAAGGATTGTCAAATAAATCTCCACATTTTCCCTTTGTTGCTAGTTCATGCACTAACTACTTTCATTTTTTGCCTAGTGTCCTTTTGTTTGTATCAGCGCCTTCATTTTCCAGAGCCCAAAATTACTCAAGACTTGCTGTGGTGTTGCAGATAGCAAAGCCCAGAATGCTTTGCTGTGTTGGCTTTGCAGTACGGATTTATTTATTTTACCTTTCAAAGGTGACTCTAAAGTCACTATTATTTAAATAATAGTGTCTTTAGCTGCTGGCTGTTGCTGTTCTATTGCCAAAGTGTTTTTCTTGTACTAAAAGGGTCTGTGCTTGTTGGTAACAAGTATACAAAGTGCTCTGACATGTGAAGTTCCTCCTGAAGGAAGGACTAGGCTGTTCATTGTACTGTATTAAAGTGAATCTTTTCTAAGTTATTGCAGGGGATAGAAGTTATAATAACCAGTGGCCTGTTGCTGCAAAGTTTGATGCATGTAATATCTCATATTTACATGAACAAGATTTAATAATGGTGCTGAGATCTGGCTCAATCCTGCCGCACTTGCTCAGGTTGTGTGGCATGTTTACCTGGAGGACAGCTGGTTGCTTTCAGTGGAGATGTTGCATTTACTACCTTTGCCAAGACTGATTGCTCAAATAGGTCTTGGCAGACTTGAACCTGGTGTTGATCTGACCTGACTTGTAACACTTCCCTGCAGAGCCCAGACAAAGAAAGAGGTCACCCTGGACTTCATCGTTGGATTGCCCCTCATACCACCACTGTGGCAGAGACTCAAGTCTCTGTTGGAATCCCATGAAGTGTCTGCAATAGGTTGTTAAAATTGAATGGTTTGAATCTGTCCCTCATTTCCAAGTTTCCAGTGAATAAGTGTATGCAGCTGATCTTTTGAAAATTTGCTTGTATGGACAGGGAAACAATTTTTTGAGGCTTGCAAGATGTTACTTGTTCACAGACACCTATAGAAAACCATAATAAATTTTCAGTTCTTTAACACTGTGTTTCTCCTAAATAATAAAGTAATAGCCAGCTATAGTTTCTGGGAGGTTTATCTTCATATGACAGCTTCCTACATCTCATCCTACCTTCATAGATGAGGGCTTTTTCTTTCCAACATGCCTCTGCTTGAGGATAGAGTCATCATATAAAAAAATTCTGCAGCATCAATAACAGCTATTGTTATAGAAATAAAAGTATGAAAAAACACCACACACTTTTTTTGTTGTTTGTTTGTTTTCCTGTGTAGCCAAATAGTGTAAGTAGACATTAAGGGGGATCTAAGAGGTTGGTATAAGACCTCACACCCTCTCACATGATTGTACTTTTGCAGATCTTTTTGTCCATTCTGAAACGTCAGGGAAGAGTGAAGATTCTTTTTTGGTTGCTTTTGGCTTTCTTTTCTCCTGTGGTGTAACCCAATCCACATAAGGGTTTAATTTGATTAAACCTCTTCCCAGGTTAGTTGTCAACCTTTTAGAGAGTCCTAGAAGAGTGCACCCACCTTCATGGTAGTCAGAGCAGATACAGAGCAGGATGTCTGCTGCTCTGCATCCTCAGGGTCCACAGCATTCAAAACTTCGGCAGCTTGCAGGGGGTCCTCTTCAAATACTCAGAAGGAAAACAAAACGGCATTGCGTGGCCAGAGGGTGAGTGTAGGTGACAGCTGTTCTTCCGGTGTGTGATACAGTCAAAGGCGGGTGGGTGCTGCAGAACAACAGGGTACTGGGGAGTTGTGCTCCCCTGCTCATGAAGGGAGAAGAGAGTCATTCAAAAGCACAGCAAGCAAGAGCATTCAAAGTCACAGCAGGAGAGGGGAATAGAAACTGGGGACAGGAAAAGCAGACATTTGAGCTACTGGAGTGTACCCCGTGGACAGACTGCATTATTGCAGGCTGAAAAACTGAACAGCTGCATTGCCAGAGCCTGTTTTTCCTTCCCCACTGCTCATCCCCTTATCAGCAGTGATGTGCACATTTGAGAACTACATTAGTCTGGAAAGCTGTGACTCTGGCATCTCTGGCATACATGTGCTTATGTGCCAGTGAGGACCTTCTGCTCTAGTGCATAGTGATTGGAGTGATTTCTGCAATGCTCTTTGTAAATGCAGGCTGGAGAAGATTACAGAAAGAACAACATCACGAGCTCTGATTAAGACTTTACCTTTTTTTTTCTGTATATAAGGAAAGGTTTCTTCCTTCCCTCCTGTTTGTGGCTCCAGCTTCTCTCCTCCTCCCTTTCCCAGCATCACCCTTTGCCAATGTCTAACACTCTTGGGACATATAGATGCTAACGTAATGGCTTGGTTTTGTTTGTCCTGACAGCAATAAGGAATGCCATGCTTGGTGGCATGTATTTCAGAGGCATTTAATAATCTTCACTGTCTTGCGTTTCCAAGCAGAGTAGCTGTGATATGTAACGACAGCCTTTGTCCAATGCAATGCCTGCGCTGATGAACCCAGGAGAGTTTCCCAGCATCTATGCCATGTTGGGGCACGACCAGAGCATGCACCATTCTTTCCCATTCCCTGCTGTGCCAAGTAGCTGAAGCACACAGGCTGGATGGGAGCCACACATCATCCTAGCAGATCTCATGCATGTCCCTTGAGATTTGCTGGGGCACGCCTGACCAGATAACCTCTATACAACCACCATGGCACATAGGGAAGGTGTCAGAGAGTGGATTTGTGTCACTATACCCAAGGCAATAGTGCTCAAGTATCAGCTTCATGCTGGGGTACCGAGATGAAGGTGAGAGGAGGAACAAGGGATGCTCCCATGAGTAGCTGTTTATGTCCTACAGGCTGCAGGATCTGGGAGTGGTGTGCACCAGCTCAAGTGAGTAAGTAATTTGGCTGTCAGATGAAGAGCTGGGTGAGATGCCAGCACACCAGTTCTAACTGATGAAGGTAAGAACTGACAGTTTGGAATGAGGTAGGGCAGAATCCCACAGTTAAAAATGCTGTGCAGCAGAGTAGCATAAATCATAATTGCTAAGAAGAGCCCTGCAGGTAAAGGATGTGGGCACAGGAAAAATGCTGCAGCAGCTGAAAAACACCATAAGGAACAATGACTTTGAAACTGTGGTTTCCACAAAGACTCAGTAAGCCATGCAAAATGAATGCTGGGCATGACCGGCCATCTGAATCTCAGGTATGATTGGTAAAGAAGATGAGTGAGGATTTGGAGAAGGACATATGTACTGTGCTAACCTTATCTGCTGAGAACATCTCTTAAATGAAATAGGTGGAAAAGACTTGCGAAATTATTTTTTTCAGGGAAAAGGTTGGAGAAGAAAAAAATCATCCTACCCACAACATGTTTCTTTCTTGTGAGGTCTGAACTCTTCTTAGGGTTTATGGAACCAGTAATACAATACTCCTGTCACGTAAGGGATTTTGAGTGCTAAGACATTCATTCTTTCTAAGACAATGCTGAAGACATAGGCCAGGCAATCTCTCAGAAGTGTGTGTGCAGTTTCTGTGTATGTCCATATCGTTATTTTCTGGTACAAATAGTTCTGCGTGCATAACCATATACAAATTTAGTATGATTAATTATTCAGACACCACCACTGAGTGCTAAGAACCTTAAAAAAAAAAAAAAGGAGCATAAGGTCCTTGTTCTACAGATTTTCTGCACAGAGAAGGGGAGGAGGGGAGGAAATGTGAAGGCCAGGTCTGATAATGTAGTCTATAAATTGAGTGGGGGAAGGCTGCATCCTCCCTTTTAATATATTCCGAACTTCTACGTTTTCCAGCTTGTCAAAAGAAAAATGGGATAAATGTTTATCTTCCCCAAATGATCTCTGGTTAGGCTTATCTTGACTATAGATTGAAAATCAAAATATAAATCATGAGCCTTTCTTATGCAAATACCCATTGTTAACATTTGTCAGACACAGAGAGAAAACACTCAAAGTCCTCTCTCATCTTTATGGAGGATGAAAACAAATCACACAAGTAAGTAATGCTGAAAGTGCTAATATTCTTTGAAGCCTTTGAACAGCACTGAAATCCCAAGAAACCTGAAGGTGAACTGTCTATAAAAATAAATAAAAAAACTGCTTGGCATACTAATGACCCAAAGCCACCATTTTAGGGGCATCTTGATACACTGAAGGAGTTGTCAAGCATTGAAATAGGCTGACCAGGGAGGTGGTGGAGTCACCATCCATGGAGGTATTTAAAAGACGAGTAGATGTGGCACTTAGGGACATGGTTTAGTGGTAGACTCGACAGTTCGGGGTTAACAGCTGCACTGGATGGTCTTAAAGGTCTTTTCCAACCGAAATGGATCTATGATTCTAAAAGTACCCGTGGCGCAATGGCAACTGTAATCGTGGGATTTCATGTTTCTGTTGTAAGGCATGATGTTCTCCAAGAGAAAAAAACCTGCAGAAAATGGAAAAGTTTGCATTGACTACATCAGGAGGAAGTCAGAGAAAACCTAAATTTGCTAACTGAGGAAATATTTCAGACTATTCTCTACCCCTGGAGGGCTCTAAGTTTCTTATTTGAAAAGTGTCACTTTGTAAATATGAAGTACTTGGAATTCTCAAGTTATTACTGTCACCACCTTGGAGAGGCTTACTTGGATGAGAAGGGTTAGTGAAGGGCTTTTGTAGTATTTTTTCCCCCTGATTTGGAGAACATTACCTAGCTCTCAGTCACAGCTTCATAAATGTTGCTGAATAGCAATGTGACAGTCTTAGTGGCTATGGTGGGTGATGATGGTATCTGGATAAATCAAACCAAACCCTGTATTTACAAACTTGGCAGTCTTGACCCTTTCTAGTTTTGAATGTGTCTGATTTAATGAACCAACCTTCCTTCCTTCCTTCCNAGCTCCTGTGTAAGTAGGTATCCTGCATGATATCACAGTGGAAGTTAACAAAAATTCCCAATCAAGAACAGAAGAAGTCTTAAGTAGGTGTCTAATTCAGAATAAGTATTTTCTGCATCTCTTTTTCAGTGCTTTTCTCTTATCTCCTCAAGTGAAAACCAGATCCCTCTGGACAGTCAAAAGTTTTAATCTCTTCTCTCTAAATTTTTTTCACTTTTATCCTTTTATCCTTAGCCTGCAAATGAGACCTTCATTTTCCATCCCATGCTTCCATATTGATGAGAAGAAATGAAGGATGAGCATATTGAGGTTGTGTCGCTGTGCTCTGATCCATCATTGCAGAGAATGCAGGGATGCAGTTGCACAGAAATGCCTTTCCTCCATTGTTGTTTGTTGATTTTCAAGATGAGATGGCCCAGAAGGGTGTGGCCACTTTTGAGGTCTGCCAGCCCCTTGGTGGGTCCCAGTGTGGGTCAGGAGGGACGCTGAAGTGCACGTAGGGTTGAGGATGCCTCTTTGTTTCAGTGCTTATTTGACATGAGGTCAGCAACGCTGAACAAGTCCTAAAGAGAGTGGCTGGAGGGAAAGTCCAAGTTCAGCTGCCTTTGCTGTGGAGCTGATGTCAGAAGGATTTACCCAGCTCTGGGGACTTTTGTTTGGAAAGACTGACTGCTTTTCCAGAGACAATGGCTGTGCTGGGGCTGGGGCTCGGAGCAGTGGGAGACAGGCACACGGCTGCTGAATGGGCCCAGCCGCTGCGCAGATGGAGGGATCAGCCAGCAAAACAAAAGTAAAGCTGCTGCCAGCACATTGCTGAAAGGAGAGGGGCAGGACAATGCACCCGACCCAGCGTGGGAGCTGCCTGTGTGGGTGCTGTGGAGTCAGTGGGGCTTAGCAGTAACTTTGGTCCCCAGAGAGGAAGAACACAGCCCTCATTTTAAATGGGGAGAATGAAAGCAGGCTTGCTTGCTGTCTCTCAGCCTCAGAAGTGTCCAATCCCAGTGGGGACTGGCATTGCCCTTATACCTGCCCAGCCACTTCTCTAAGGTTTGTGATAACCTGAACAGGTTTTCACTGGATAGTGGAGTTGCAAGTGAAACTGCTCGGATCTCTCCTTCACCGTTTTCACTGAAGCAAATCCTGTGCCTCTGTGGGCATGCTGTGGCTTCCAAGGAATTTGTGATTTTGTTCCCAAGGGGTAAAATTGTATTTGTGAATGATCAGGGTTAGTTGGAGAAGGCATCTTTGCAGGTAGAGTGTTTGGTTTCTTGCTGCTCCCCAACTGAGGGACATACTCACTACAAGCCAAGCACTGAGTGCACATAGGGAACAAATCTGCCTTTTGTTGGCAAACCCCACAGGTCTGGGGCAGAGGCATGTGAGCAAGATTCCAGGACAAGACCCTGACATGGCTACCTGCTCAGGGCAGCAAGGTACCAAACACTATGGAGGGGTGCCGGATTGTCTGGTCAGTCCAGCCATTCATAAATGTGCTTTTTCAGAGAATCATAGACTGATTTGAGTTGGAAGGGACCTTAAAGATCATTGCAACCTCACTACCATGGGCGGGGACACCTTCCACTACACCAGGTTGCTCAAAGACCCATCCAACCTGGCATTGATTGGATTGGGGTTTTTGCCTCTTGGAAAAAAATCCTTCCTTTTAAGACATTAGAATATCTTCTTTTGCCTTGGTGTTGGAGTAGGTCATATGTGTCACTAGGTTTGAACTCTGCCAGTGAAAGGGTTGGCCATACCTAACCAGGATATGACTTTCAGGGAAATAGCAGTGATGTAGGCAGTCTGAGAAGCTTTGAGGAATTCCCAGTTCAGTGCTCTAAAACTTATGAGGGTTCTAATTTTCAGTCGAAATTAATTTTGACCAGATTATAACCATTTTCTCTTGAAACAATTTCCATATCCTGCCTTTATTTTTGGCTTTTATCTTCATGATGAATTCAGAGAAGGCACCAATATAGTCCCTCAAGTCTTCATTTTGGAAGACTAAAACAGAAGTCTTCTCACCTCCTCTTGTAAAACAGGTTCACAAATCTCCAGTTCATAGTAGTTTTTCTGTTCCGGAGCTTAGTTTAGGAATATTCTTGGAAATACTACCTGAAAAGGACTCTGGGATTTTATAGTGATACATCCCTGTATGTTTTGTCACTTCTACTAGGCTAACATAAATGTGTGTGTGAACATGTAGAGTGTATGCACACGTGCATATTGCAGACGTACTCTCTGGGAATTGTTACACATACCACATTTTTATACTTACCTATATTGTCGTTTTTACTCCTTACTGGATCAAAGAACACAAATAACTTTGTAATTTTGGAAAGTCCCAAATCAAAATTACATACCACAGTTAGAAAAGGTGCCAAATAGAGCCTTGGAAATCTCACTGATCTCCAGTTTTCATCTCTTACAGAGAAATATTTGCTGAAGTAATTTTACCCCTGTCAGAGAAGCAAGTGAAAGAAAGTGTTTCCAAGGAAGTTGGTATTTCAGAGATACAGAATTTCAGAGGAATTTTAAAAAGTTACTCGTTTAAAGCGGCCGGTGCTGGCAAGCAGGAAAACAGACAATTTTGCCATCTAGTCTTTTTCATTTTTATTGCAATGAGTATTGCCAGCTTGAATGATGGGGAATTTGGGAGTGGGTTTTTTTAAAGCAGTGTTAAAAAATGAGAGCAGATAGAATAAAAACATGTTCATGAGCAAAGGGTAGCAGCCACTGGAAATGCCCCTTCTTTCCATGCTCATCCTGTGAGGTCAGCTCTTCCTAGCTGATCCGTGGTGCCTCAAAACTACTGCCATGGTGCCCAGCAGGGGAATCCTTTCATTTTGGTTTCCATGGGCATTAAGCATCCTTCTTCTTAATAGTGCCTCCATTTGGAAGCTGAATATCATCTCACTGAGATTGAAAGGCCATTTTCTTCCAAAGCTAGGCTCCAGGGTCACCTAATGTTGTTTAGTGTGTAAAAATGCTGCATTTTCTGTTTGTCCTTTTACAATGCAATGGTTTAACTTGTGGCAAGTATACTGGACCCAGCCTGTGACACACTTCAGTTTCCCAGAGAGATACTGGAAATGCCTGTGCCAGAAGAACTAGATGCTGCTGTCTGCCTGCATTCAGGATCTCAGCTGATCTACTCTCAACGAGCAGAGGCTGACAGTCACTCTTGAGGCCAGAGACAGCTTATAGAGGGTCTCAGTTCTGGATGCCAGAATTAAACCATCTTGTCTTTGAAGGGGTAAACCAGGATGTTAAAGTCTTACAAAAATAACAGTAGTAGAAGTCAAGATTCTGCATTGATGCTGTGCAAGTGTCAGTGGAAAAATATGGGCTTCTGTTATGTACTGAAACTTAGAGATGACCAAGATCTAGCTTGTCTCTTGCCCCAGTTCTGCTCTGACATTTGCTGGCTACCCACAAGTTCAACTGGTCATTATGTCAAGGAGCGGGGACTTTGCCAAGTGGAAGGTTGTTTGGGCTTTGTGCTGTTTCCCCAGATATGTTTATGACAGCTTTCTACTGCCAGATTCTTTATCAGTGACTTTAGTCCCAAATCTTCTTATAAACAGAATGATAGTATTTTGAGATAACTAATCTTGGCAATAAGGCAAGGCCTGCATTCTAAACTTAAGCATCATGGTGAAGGTCCATCTGCTTCTATAAAGTGGAAGTAAAGGCTTGTAATATGCCCATATCATTCCCCTGATGATCATACCAAACAAGGAGCCAAGGAGCTCTCATTAGAGGCCTTCCTACTTTCCTGTGATATGATTCCCAAGAGCTCTTGAGCAAATTTCCAAGTCTGTCATGTTTCCAAGGCTTCAATAGCTATTGGAGGGAAGGAGGGCATCCCAACTGATTGAGATGCAGTGCTTATTTGAACAGAATATGATGGGTCTCCAGAGTGAAGGGTGTTAATGTGACCTTGACTGTGACCTTGTGAAGTGGTGTTTAATGGTCAACTGAGGTTTCAGAGTTTGAGCATAGAAATCTCTGCCTCCTTGGGCATGTTGCCAACAACTTCCATTAAAAGTCTCTGACTTATAAAGGCTTCACATTATCATGTAATACTCACTTCACCATACTACATTGTTAAAGATACAGATGAAAAAGCAGGGGAGCAACTGACGGCATCTGAAAGATGTTGTATGAACAGATTTCATTTTTGCTTTCGAAGTACATTCTGTTTTCCTTTAGCTATGGAGGTTTACAATGAAAATCCAGTTTAGGAACTTAGAATTAGCATTAAATATAGCATTAAAGATCATCTTGTTGGAAGGCAAAGTCACCCGAGATAAGCTGGAGTAGTTACTGCTGCTTTTTTTGGAGAACAGTGTTTTCTTGCTTGAAAGATAAAGAGGGAATAAAAGGCAAATAGAAATTATAAAAAATGCTCCTTCCCTTGCTGTTGCTGAGAATCCTGGCAGCCTCAGCATGGGGAGAAGACTGAACACAGCCTTATCACTCACTCCAAGACTTGGCAAATTAGTACTAGCATTAAGCTGTTTATGAGTGCTTTTAGCTGTCTTTTTGCTTATGAGCTCACTACAAAATTGCCAAAGAGATACTATTGACAGCCAGCTGGGCTTCCTTAGACAAAAGGAGAAAAGAGGGATTTAAAAAGTGGAAGAGTCTTTCCTCTCATTTTTGCTCAGAGCTAGGACTAACATTCATTGTGCAAATTTTGGTGGATTATTTCTGGTCCTGAGGTCTTCTTGCTCATGGGATATGACTTCACAAATTCCCAGGGTTAGTTTAACTCTTATGTGGACTTATTCCAGCCTTTAATTTTAACATGATTTTTACTTTCATAAATAATTGCACTTAACAGATGAAGCTCCATTGGTTTCCCTTAAAGTCTGTATGTTTTAGGAGCAGGGAGGGAGCAGGAGAGTGTATTTTGGTCTGGCCTAGACATGGACTAAAAACAGGCAGTGGGGAGCATCCTTGGATGCACAACTGCTTTGCTATTTTTACTCCATCATTGAAACAGGGACCTGGCTTCACCTCAGCATCCAGCCTTAGGGAAAACACTTAGGGAAGCCTGTCTTGTGTCACCATTGCGTGGTCAAAAATCCTTTCATTTATTTGACCTAGTCATGGTGTGGGCAAGAGTCATGGTCTCAGGTACTGAGGCTGGATGAGGCCTGCCCTCTTACTGGAAGAGGGACAAGTTCAGTCCCTTCACAGAAACTGTAGCCTGGAGATATGTTGCATCTTTTAATTGACTAAAAAATGTTCATGTTAGAGGATCTTTCATTTTACCCATATATTGTTGAACTGATCCAACATGCAGTTTACAGTTGGCAAACAAGACTTGCCTACCTGGTCCATGTTGAAATTGAATGGATTTCCTGAAGGTGGACGAGAAGGGAGTTTGTTCTGTTGAGCACATTGTGGCAGGTGACTTCCATATTGCAAAGCTAACCTTTTATAACCATTAGAATAGATTTTTCCTCGGTGTCCCTGCCTCTGCTTTTCTTAGAACACCACTACTAGGAGGCCAGCATCCAACACCCATGATACTTTACAGCCATGAGAGTTCAACCTCATATGCATTTTAAATTCCTGTTGGTTGAGAGCTGTTTTCAGGCACTTGTATTTCTTTCTCTTCAGAAGACTTTTAGATTATAATGTGAGAGAAATAGGGGTGAAGATGCACACACACAATTTAATTCACTGGAATCATAATTTGTCAAAGGGAGAATGGATATAGACATAAATATTGATGACACTCAGGAAAATTGAAAGAAAATAAAAATTAAAAATGTGTGCCCAATGGTGCCCCACAGTTTCACACCTGCACCATCTCATGTATCTCTTCATACACACTTTCAGTGCTAACATGAATATCACAGCGTGCATCTACAAAGTCAGTTTGAATTTTTGATTTCATTTACACAGGACTAAGCATGACTGTCTATCTGTCATATCTCTCTCTCCCTCTGTGCACACACATCAATGATGAAATGAATCACAAAAATTTATGAGCAAAAATCTCATGAAAATTGGAATGGGTTATGCAATAAACATTTAACTGCACAAATAGAAGTTTATTGGTGCATTATTACATCTTTCAACACTGAATTTGAGGTTATGAAACATGAATAAACATTGTAATTGTGAAGTTTCTAAACGCAAGCAGTTGGAGATTGATACTGAGGCTTGAGAAAATGGCTGCTTGACTTTTTCATGGAATGGAATAGGCTAGTAAAAAAAATCTGATGGGATGTATACATTTAAGAATTACTGATCACCAGAAAAAAATCAGTATATTCCTACATTTAAAAAGCAATTGCTCAGTTTATTCTGATTACTGATATACTGACTATCAGAAGAAGATGGATCCAGGCTCTTCTCATTGGTATCTTGTGACAGGACAAACTCAAATCACAAGAAATTCCATCTGAAAATAAGAAAAAGCTTTTCTGTGGTGAGTGTAATCAAACACTGAAGGAGGTTGCCCAGAGAGGTTGCGTACTGTCCATCCATGGAGAAACTCAACGCCCAGCTGAACATGGCTCTGAGCAACCTGCTGCAGCTGACCCTGCCCTGAGCAAGGGTTGGGCTGGATATGCTCCAGCTGTGCTCGCCAGTGTCCATCTGTCTGTGAGACTGATACGGAGAGTTTCTGTCCCCTATGACTGGTCAACACTGTATGAGAAACCCTCTCTTCTGGGTCACTGGCTGTCTGAAAACGTTCTGGCTTCTGCTGTGTGTTTAAAAGTTAGACACTTAAATCTCAGCTGGTTATCTGGTTCCCATTATGGTCAGTACCAGTTTATGGAAAAGCCTTCTCTCCTGTGTGGTGGGTGTATAAGGTGGACAAGGTATGAGTTATCTTATGAAGGTCTCCATTTCTCTTTCTTGACAAACTCAGACATAGGGGTCTAGCTTTTAGATTCCCCAGCTGGGTGATTCCTACCATGAGTTTCTCTCAGTGTCTGCCCAGCCATGATGTACGCAAAATTAGCAAGCACCTGGGAAAATACCAACCATACATGCACTGTGCCAGCTGCACTTTCTCCATGTGCCAAACAGGAATGGTGTCACTGAGCCAGGTTTGTAAAGCATGTCAAGAACTGAGAACAGACATTCCCTGGGGGACTCTGGGCTTTATATGCACAGCAGAAGTGCAGGGCAGTAGCAGTAGGCACACAAATTAAAAAGTCAGTGCTGCAAACTTGTCCCTACATTGTGCTTGTTGTTGCGGGGCTCACCAGATCCAGCCTCATGGCCTGAACACCCTTTAACAGCTGCAATACGCTAGATGTCTTCCTCGAGCCCATCTTGCAGTTTGGTTTTGTATGAAAGAAATTCATTTTGCATGCTCCCAAAGCACTCTGTGATTACACACCAAGACATGGTGTGTGAGAATAAGACAGAAATTCGCTTCCCAAGCACACTTGTGATCAGACCACAAAAATGCAGCCATATTTCATGAAAGTTACAGAAAATCAAAATAATTAAAAATAAAATCCCAGCAAAAATGGACAAAGTACACTGCTGTTATATTATTGCTAGAACCATCTTAAGAAAGGTGATAATACAGTAGGGGGTGTTTTTATCAATACATCATAGAACTATGGAATCACTGAATGGTTTGGGTTGAAAGGGACCTTAAAGATGACCTAGTTCCAAATCTCCTGTCACAGGTTGGAACACCTTCCACTAAACCAGGTTTCTCAAAGCCCCATCCAGCTTGGCATTCAACACTTTCAGGGGTGGGGCATCCTCAGCTTCTCTGGGTGTCCTGTTCCAGTGCCTCACCACCCTCACAGTAAAGAATTTCTTCCTAATATCTAATTTAAACCTACTCTCTTTCCATTTAAAGCCATTTCCTTTTGTCCTGTCCCTATAAGCCCTTGTAAAAGGTCCCTCTCCAACTCTCCTGTAGACCCCTTTAGGCACTGAAAAGACACAATAAGGTCATTCCGGAGCCTTCTCTTCTCCAGGTCAAATAGCTCCAACTCTCTCAGCCTGTAAACATAGGAGAGGTGCTCCAGCCCTCTAATTGTCTTGGTGGCCTTCCTCTGGACTTGCTTCAACATGTCAATGTCCTTGTGCTGAGGACCCCAGAGCTGAATGCAGTGTTCCAGGTGGGATCTCATGAGAGCGGAGTAGAGGGGCAAAATCACCTCCTTCAACCTGCTGGCCAGGCTGCTTTTGGTGCAGCCCCAGGATACAGCTGGCTTTGTGGGCTGCAAGTGCACACTGCTGGCTCATGTCTAGTCTTTCATCCACCAGCACCTCCAAGTCCTTCTTAGCAGGGCTGCTCTTGATCCATTAATTTCCCAGCCTGTATTGATGCCAGGGTTTGCCATGACCCAGGTACAGCATCAGCACTTGGTTTTGTTAAACTGCATGAGGTTCCCATGGGCCCACTTCTTGAGCTTGTCCAGGTCCCTTTGGATGACATTGCATCCTCCAAGAGGGTCAATACATAGTTAATTCTGCCTAAAGTGTGATTTTGGAGGTACTGGAATTGTTCAAGAAAATGGATTACATTTGATTAGTACCTTTGACAGAAAAGAGGAGGAAGTGAAGGGGTAACAAAGTCAAAACATTTCATTGCAGCAATTTTCTGAACATAAAAATATGTCATTTTCAGATTTGATAAATGAAACTTTTCAACCTTTAATTCTGAAACAGTGTGTTCATTTAAATATATGATCTGAATTTTGGAAAATCATAGAAGAGGGCTTTCAACTGTGCTAAGTATACCAAAATGGAAGCAAGGATTTGGGTTAAGTCTAATGCAGTATAATCTGCATATTTTTATATCTGAAACTTTTTTTTTTTGGCGGGGGAAAGGTGTAAAGAAAGAATATTGGATTAATAACAGGTGTTTAGTTCAGTCGTTGAATGCATTTCCTATCCATACCACATGAAAATTGTATGTGGCATTTATTCAATTCTTTAAAATGCAACTGTGAGTTTTACAAGCCAGAAGACACTTTCTTGAAGTAAACTTTATCAATAATTTTCTATCTTCATTTCTAAAAAAAACAAACCAAAAAACAACCTGATATGATACAGGAAATCCTGACTAGTTTTGTGGCACACATTTTGACCACATGCTTATATAGATAATTGTGGCTTCTCTGCTCTTGTACAGCAGGGGTTTCCAGGGATGTCACTGCATTTAGCTGTGCCCTGTGAGTGTTCTCATACTATGGCTCTCAGAGTTGCTACTGGATGTTGGGTTTTTTTCTCAAAGAACGGGCAGCGACAGCTCAGCCACGGACTTCACAATCTAAGTTTAGTTCCACTTTCATTGTCAATACAATAGAACTTTCATTCCACGTGAATGCCTGTACCAAAATAGGATCAGTTTTCTTCCATCCTCTTCATAGATCTTGCAATTAAGTGTTTTGTGGCTAAAAACTTCACCCGTGAACAAATCCACATCCTGCATCAGTCTGCAGGTAGGTTGGCTAGCACCTGACAAAGGGGTTTCTGTGTGCAGGAGTTTTCCTCCAGTTTAGGTGCTGCTTTTCACCATTTTTCACATTCTCTATTCTGCCAGCTGCCCAAAAATGGTTCAGCAAGTACTCTATTACCAAAGGTGCAGTGAACCCATCCCAATGCAAGGGACCCTGCCCACAGCAAGCTGGTGCCATAGCCTTTGTCAGTGGTGGGACCCGAAGTGGGGCAGTCCTTGGCACTGGGAAGTTGAAGGTAGAAGGTGGAGTGGATCTCCTGGCAGTCATACCCTTCCCTTACAGTGGAACAGATAAATTCACACATTGGCGCAACCCCTCTTGGTCACACATGATGTTTTCAGAAACACACAGAAGAGATTTCCCTAAAAATGCCAACAAGATGTCAGATAAATTCACACTTGCATGATAACTGCTTGTCTCTTGAATCACTGAGTTTATCCAGAATTGGAGGGCCTGGATCTCTCTGGGTGGCATGTTCCATCCTGCCACAGAGGGGAAAACACTGACACTCACCTGGCACTGTAATGTAGGTCATGCATGTTGTAGCACAGCAGCTGAGCAAATGTGAGCACTGCTGAATGGGTCTGCAGATGGTTCTGAGAGAAATAACAAGCAATTTGTTTGATTTCCACCTTCCTATCTTCCCCTTTTTTTAATTTCCCCCCACCTCCAGATCCAGTGAGGTATAAAATAAATACCATGGCTATCAAAAAACGTGCTAGTTCTGTTATCTGTCTGTACCTACTCACTTCAGAGCCTACAGAGTATAGATACGTGCAACATACACAAAGTTCAGGTTTTTTTCATGTGTCAGACTCTGACTCCCTGAAATATGCACTGCTTTGATTTCTGTCCTTACCTGTGTATGTTCTTGATGTACACACAGCTGTTGATGAGTTGAAGGGAGGAGATGCACTGGCCTGTTTTAGCTTGGTCACATATGAGACTGAATTTTAAGACACTGAATACTTGGGGCACACTTGTGAGTATTCATATGTGAATATGTGTTTGTGTGGGTCCAAACAGGGATTTTATTGAGGTTTTTGAAGGGTTTTGAGTGTAGCTGACTCCGGATCAGAGCAGAACTGTAATTCTAGCTTTGCAGGCTTGAAAGCCTGGAGAGACAAAGCCACAAGAGATGAGTCCATTTACTGGTAGAAATTGAGGAGCCAGCTGTATTAGTCAGGTGATCTGGTCATCATGAAAGGTGTATGGTAAAAGGGTCTTTGCCATGTGTATATTTCAATGACTTAATACCACATGGGACCCTCAGGACATATGACCTGGGAACAAGACATTGAGATAGATGTCTTGGAGGAAAACAAATAGATGAAAACCAAATTCCTCATGGGTACTCCATAGGAACTAGGAAAAATGTTCATATTGCATGAAATCAAGTCAGTAACTCCTTCTCCAAGTTCCTTTTCCTCTGCTGTTCAGAAAAAGCTGGAGAAAAGACAGAGAGATGCAGTGCTCCTATTCAGGACTCACATGGCGTTGTGAGGAGCTGGAAATACGTGCCATGGGTTGGTCTGTCACGAAGGCTTATCTTCACAATGCACAGCTACTTCTCCCAGGGTGCAGCAGAAGTACAAGCCAGCACTGAAAAGGGGGAAAGAAACAGAAGTTAGCATCAAATGTCCTTTTTCATTTCAGCTGCTTTCCAGGTTGCCGTGCACCAAATTATCTGTTTATTTGCCCCTGGAGCACTTAGTTCCCGTGTATATGATTACATACTACTTTTTTTGGCCCTGTTTGGAGGCAATGAGTGGGTGTATTTGTTCTGCTAGCTTTAGGGTAAGAAATAGCAAAAGGGGTACCATCTCTGTGGTTGTGAGGAAGGTGAGCACTGATTCTGTTATTACAACAGACTTCATCCTGGGGTTTGCCGACTCCATGCATGGACATGCACAAGTAAGAGGAGGAGCAGGGAAATGAATAAATGGAAACAGAACAGCGGTACTGAGCATGTTTAAATGTTTAATATTATTTTTCAAGGCAGCCTCTTTCATTTCACAGAGAACACCGCTGGTTGAATGTTCAAGAGTAATTCACCCATAACATTTAGGCCATCGCTGGGGTGGAATATGGGGGTCACTTCTCAGCACACCACACTGCTTTAGAAATTACGATGTCTTTTCCTAAAAAGAGAGGAAGAGGTTGTGAGTTTGACATTTAAAACTCTGAGAAGTGTACCTTCAGTGAAGGAATAATCTTCTGGCACTCAGATAACAGCAGGTGTGACATCCAGCCACTGAACTTGCTCCCAGAGTGTTCTGGGCTGCAATGGAGCTATTTCCATTAACACTGTAAGACTGTAATGTTTCTAGAACCTGTTGGAAGCAGCATCAAGGTGAAGAGCAGAGAGGAAAGCCTAATTTCCATACTTGGCTAGGGTAGTTTTAGTTAGATTTCTGGTGGCAGTTTCCTCACCTCCTCACCTCACTCACTTGGAAGGCATGCAGTGGGAAAGATGTTTATAATTCACTGCTCAGCCCTACAGGAATATCCATAGATTGGCACAATCTGTAAAAGCAAGGGCACAACCATTTTCTTCTTCCCTCTCCCGCTGTCTCTTAGCCAAGACTGAGTCTTTCAAATCCTCTCACTCGAGATTGTATCATTTTCTTTGCTGACTTTTCTTTGAAAGGAGGGATGCTTTCTCTCCAAGTGCCCAAAAGCCAGAGGAGAAAGACAAGGAAAATTGGAAAAAATCAGCCTTCTCCCTAGATTTGTTTTCAAACCTGAAACAGACCTATAAACCACAAAGTTGGTGTCTTCGAAGACGGAGGGGCCCCTCAGGCAGAAGCTGTCGCTGGCAGCCAGGGATGAATGTGCTGTGGAGGGTGCAGGAGGGAGCCCAGGGGGAAACGCAGCGTGCAGAGGACACAGGGTGCTGCCTGGAGCCCACAGTGGCCCTAGGGCTGGTTTTGGTGCAAAGGCACCTGTGGCCCCAACCTCCCGGGAAACCCACACGCTGTATTGCTATTTATCTCTTGCTTTCTATCCACTGCCCTGCTCCTCCCACCCCACTGCAGCTTGTGCCCTAAGGAACAGCATAGCTTCCCTCACGTTTTGTGATCTTATCTGGAGGAATTCTGAATGTTTTCTTTCGCTGGGTTGGGTTGTTTTGGTTTGTCTTCTAGGACAGCACACTTCCTGAGAGGATCAAATTAAGCATCACTAACTGCATTTTTTGTTCCTTCCTTGTTTTCTTCCATTCCCTGTTTTCTCCCTTTTTTTGTGGATAGATTTTAGATGCGATACTCAGTGACACTGAAAGCAATTTCTGAGAGCTGGAAGAACCAGTAAACCACAGGAACCTTACTGCAATTTAGAAAAGGCTGGGGAAGCAGGGAGGCGAGGAGCAGCTGTTATCAAAACTGAAATAACTGCAGAATACAGCTGATAGTTTCTGTGGAAGAAGCAGGACCATACACAGATAAGCTTCTGTAATCATCAAGAAACTAAAGGAAAAAAATCTTGAGTCTGTAGGTGGTATTCAAGAGGATTGCGTTGTTGCCTGTTGGCTCACTCATACTTGGGCTAAATAAGTCTGGGATGAGATGGAAAAATGTGCCACAGGGACGCGCTTCAATTCTTTTCCACTATAACCAGTCTGTAATGTCTTGCAGATTTTTTTCTTATATACGAAGAAAAATAAATATTCAAAAGTGAATTGACCAACAGGTACAGGATCCTGAAAATGGCTGACTTATTTCATGTCTCTGATTGAAGGGAGTTTATCTGTTCTTGTCTCCATGTGTTTGTTACCCATCAAAATAAACCTCTTAGCCCTGGTTCATCAAGGTGTAGATGATTTATTCCAGTGGAGTCAGTCATATTGATTTTCTTAAAGTTAGACATGTTCTTAAATACCTTATTGAAACAAGACTGCTTTAGCACAGAAAATACACTGGGGAAAAAAATTAAAGGATTTTCCTCAGTTTTTGGAGAGCAGATGGGAAAAGCTTCTTTCCCACCAAATAAACCCAGACCCTTTTCTACCAGTGGTTTTGTTTCAAGGTATGTTGATCTACCAGTGGGGTGGCCTAGAGGATGACTGTATTATGTATTTGAGCATTTAGTTCTCTGTGAAAGAAGCACTGGCTCCTCACTTAGAGAATGTCAGAGTTAAAGAAGTGGTGGTTTGTTTTTTTCTTTGTCTAAAAATCACTTCTTTTCACTCACATTGGCTCAGTACTGCCTCTCTTCCCTTGTTAACTAAGATGAGCAACAAGGAGCTTAACAGAGATGGAATGGGATCAGTTTGGTGGCTCTTGTAAAACCCTGGTAATTTAGAGTGCCAGTGATTTACTGGGAGGAGTCTCTGGAATACAGTAGTCTCCATTTATGATGCTGCTGTTCCTGTTCGTGTTAAAACATTGGACAAATCATCATGAATGATAAAATGGTGCAGAGCCCCTTCTGTAGAGTGCTGAAGTGGCAGCTGCCCATTTCTCAGCCAGCACTGCAGAGATGTCTGCAGCAGCTATACTGCCATGACATGGCTCAGCTGCTCCTCTGAGATTCCTCTTATCTGCTAATTCTTCATCCTTCATCACAGACAAAGCGTACCCATGGAAGCCTTCAAGACACGTTTTCTCAATTTCTGGCCCGCTATTCTTTTTCTTCCTCACTTTCCCAAGCAAATAAACCCCAAATCCCTGAATGTATTGATTTGATGATACGTCTGGACAGTTATGTCACTGTTACAACCTGCTCCAACTTTACTGGTTGTACATTTTAATTTTAGGCTCCAAGAGATTTCACTCACACAAACTCTTGTAAAGCCATTGGTTCTTTGGTATCTTGAGTTAATGTCCAGAGAATAACTACACATTTTTCTCTAAGAGATTTCTTTGGTGAGAAAATAGGCATTTTGGTGAAAAGGATTTTACAGAGATAACATGCTATGAGGTCTCCATGCAACCTTCTCTTCTCCAGAGATGCCTAGAGAGAGAGAGATGAAATTGCATAGTCCTTTGGGATACATGGTCATGAGAGAACCAAGAACAGGCACAGTGTGACACACCAAGCTGAAGAGTTCACCTCAGCACTGGATAGAGGATTGTCATCCTCAGTTGATTGTCTCATTTGTTCCCCCAAGCTCTTTGTCCATCTTTGGGTGCCATTTGAGCTCAGAGGCTGGGTGGCTTTGGCCACCTTCATTCACCGATATTCCCTGCCCATACTTGCTTCCCTGTGTGACTAGAAGAGCATCTCTGCCCCGTTCAAAGTTTCTTTTCCTGTATCAGCTATCAGACTGGGGTTAAGCCAGGCAACACAAGAGCCCTTCTGTTCTGCTATAACCCACAGGTTTCCCTCCTCTCCTGTTGGCCCTGATGGTTCCCTGTGATCAACTAGTGCCGTTGATTCTTCCAGTCTTCATACAGAAGCTTTCCTTATCCAAACTGAATTATAGTATGGTATTTTTAGACTGTTTTTCCAACTTGAATTGCATTCCTGTCCTCTGGGGAATGGGTAGCCTCCTCCAGCATGGTGCTACTAGGAGATCCTGCTTTCCCCCGCCATTTAAACAAGGATTAATGCTTACCCTTTTCCAGCTTCTGGGCCTTCACCCATCTACAAGTTCTCAGAGATGACCACTAATGAGCCTGTTAATCATTGCTTCTCTAAGCACCTCTGGATTAATTTCCTCAGACTCATGTGATTTAAGAGCATCTGTCCATTTAAGTACTTTCTAACCTGATCTTTCCATGGCCCAACCTGAGGTCATTCTCATTCATAGGTACTAGTTGTTATAGAAACACTATTGCTACTGATCTTTTCTTGGTAAACACTACTGCAAGGAAGACATGGAACACTTTTACCAGGTTTGTTCCTCTTCAGACAGGAGCTTATCTCCAGAAGGGGAGACTGCCCAGTGACCCATGGCTGGCAGAGGGCAACGTCTCAGGTAAGTCTTTCAAGCAGGTTTTTCACTGCAAATAAGCCTCTCAATCTGTCAGGACGGGCACTGTGGTGTGTGCCCCATTCCCTTGCTCACACAGCAGTGTTTTCAGAGCAGGAGCACAGAGCAGGCACTCACTTTCCACTCGCTTCCCACTCTCTGTGGTACGGGCTGCCATGCAGACTGTTTGTTCAGGTGGTGCTGAATTATCATTATCAGACCTCACACTACAAAAAATTGTGAGTTTCTATGCTTTGAATTAAAAGAGTGATGACACAACAGATTAACTTTTTCCTACTTCACCCCCTGCATGCACCTATGCTCTTTTCCACAACCTCCATCTATTAACAATAATAATAACAGAAAACAAAGCAAATTCACAGCCCATGCAGGAAACTGCTCAGGAGTCGCAGACTCAGTGTTATTTTTTATGTTGTGCTTGCCAAAAACAACGTGACTCTGCCTCAGGGATGTGAAACCATCTCGAATTTATTAGAAATGAGTATTTTCTGTGGCTCCTCTCTCCTCTTCCCCTCCCATTTTGATGACCAGCCGATCCACAAAAGCTTTCTTGCAAACTCTGCTCTGAGGGAACAAAGCTTCAGCTTTGTACAGAAAGGCAAAGGTTTGACTTGAAAATCACTGCTATTGTTGATTCGCTTCTGGAGAATGGCATTCATTAGTGCTCTCCTTAAAAACAGACCAGCTCCTTTCAGCACTGGTTGTTTCTTGTGTGTATGTCTGTGTGTCTGTGTGTCTGTGTGTGTTACCACCTCCTCAATTCCTGGGAAACCAAGTGGCAGGCCCAAAGGAGGTGGCAGGTAGAGAAACACAAAGTCCTGTTCCTGTGTGATTCTTGAGGAGTTGGGAATGCAGGTGTTTGAAGGACAGACTCTGGCTAATGTGAAGTCAAACACGGCCACAGCTTTGTACAAACTGAGGAGAGTGCCAAGTGTCAGAGCTGCAAGATTTTCCTGCGCTAGTTTCAGCACAGTGCCTACTCTCAGCATGGCTTTTTAAACATGGCAGGTGGATTTTCTTTGCCAATGGAGAACTGGAGAGCAGAATCTCATAGGAAGTGCATGGTGGGCATTAAGAGGCAAATTTATCACTTCAGCTTTTGATGGCAATAGGTGTTTCATGAAGCTCATCATAGGTGTCACAATTCTTGCCAGCAGATTGGCTGCATCAGTTTGGGCAACACTTGTTATTCAAAGACCAGAAATTTACCATAGTTATTGCCTACTTTTAACAAAACAATTTCCTTTCAGATTTCTTAGTTTTATTTGGTGAAAGCTTTTTCCTGCAACCAAGGAAGGTAAAACTATATTGTTTTCCTTCAAATATACCAGTGACTGTCACTTAAATCACCTGACTCCAGGAACAGGTGTTTTAAGAAAATCATCAGAGTATGAGTAGGCCTGTGTTCACACTTGCAGCACATAATAGCCAATGCCTGGAGTGTGTGATGCATAGATGCCCATTTGTCACCATAAATAGAGCCAAATCAGCTGCTTGCTATAAAATGATGTGCAACAGCTAATCAAATGCAATCTCTAGGTTATATGTAGGTGAAGTCCTAGTCCTGGTCTTGCACATTTTGCCACAACTTAGTGCAACACACTTAGTGCTCAATGTTCTTATTTTGCATTAACCTTATTTAGACACTGTGTTGGCTACCAAAGATTTCTTCTAGCTTTTTGGACACCTGGAGTTGCAGGCAATTATTGAAAAATACATACAGTGTCTAAAAAAATTAGAAGGTAATCTAACCTAATGCATTATGAATTGTTCAGGCCAATATTGTGAATTCTTAGTGTCTGATATTTGAAGAAAAAAAAAGTAATTTAAAAAGTTGTTAATGGATTCCCCATCCACAGCATTGCGATGATTAGTGAAACTCACCTGACTCAAGAAATTGATGAGTTTCAGTGACTGAATTTATCCTAAGAGAAAGGCACAGTAGACCCAACATGATTTATTAACATGGTGGTTGTCCTTTTATCTCAGAAGAAGAGCAGCTGTCAGACTGCAAAAATGTGGAGTTTGCCCTTTGTCATTTATCTTTAAAGTCACATTATTCTGAGTTGTTTCATTCTGAGCTGTTCTTTTCACATCAGTATGAACGTAGTTGCCACTCACCAGCCCCACCGCGAAGATGCCTTGTGAAGTTCTGAAAACAATGAGTGGACTTTGACTGCAAAAGCCTTTGTGTAGATCTCTGTCAGCTCCTGAAATGGGAGAATGGAAGTGGGGGCACAGCCAAAAGAGGGGTGTGCTTTCCAGAGGAGTGACTGCCTCATCACCTGACCGGAGCTCAAAGCTGGGAACAGCAGTGCAGTGCTCCCAGAGTAGCCGGCTCTCCTCATGCACTGGTGGCCAGAAGAAAAATGGAAGCACCCCTTCCTGTGACAGACAGCATGAGCTTCAACTCAAAGTTCAGGAGGACACGAATGTTAGTTATTTATACAATTAGTTACAAATATATAAAATGCAGTGGTTTTTCTTTTAAAAGAAAAGTGCATGCACATCTGTTTGAACACAGAGATGACCTGTGTCATTTTGCCACTTTTACAAGGACAAACATTTTTGGAAGCTGTAATCAGGACAGGTTGATGCTTTCTCAGTCTGGGCTGGTTGGAAAATAAATGTTTTTGTGAACATACGGTTGCGGTGGGTTTTGTTCCACAAAGCCTTCTTGAAGTAAGATACCTATGACAGTGATTTGTGTCAACTCACAAGTAACTGATGCAGGTACATAAAACTTGAGATCTGTCAGGATCGGGGAGGTTGCTGAACCTGGCAGAACTGGAGGCTGGAGTTCTTTACTCTGTTCAGGCTAAGTGAGTGTGAACTCAAAATACAGTATGTGGATTTCTATGACAATGATGGTGCAAGCTGTAGACACGTACAGAAGTATGTGTGAGAGAAGAAGAAGTGGGTTTCTCTGAAATGCATGTTGCATTTGGGACTTCTGGATGTGGATCTGAACCCTTTTAGGTTGGGCTCACACTATTTCAGTCCTTCTACCTTTGATCACTCCCTGTCATTACTGAAACATGCCTATCTGAAACATGCTCTCTGCTAATCCTGTCTCAGAGATCTGGCTTCCTGGGCAAAGGAGTGTCTCCCTTCTGGTCCTCTTTTAGCAGTGGAGATGATTCCTTGACAGGGTGAGTGGACTGTTGTGGCTGCCCAGCTGGCTCTTTGAGGCAGCTGTGGGGCCATGTGGACAAGCCTCATCCACCCTACAAGCTTCTGTGTTTAGTTACTCATGCACAAGGCAAAGAAGCAGTCTGGTAATGGGTACCAGATGGGGGTTTATTTGTTTAAACAAAGACACATTCTGGACAATCAGAAACAACTGAGTGGCAGTTTATACATTAAACCCCAATTTAACAGCAGCACTTGCTCACTGACCTAGAAGAAACAGGGCAGAGGGCTCTTTGTGTTGCCCTGATCAAACAATTCCCCATCATCCCTGCTTCTGACAGAGGGGCATGTGTACCTAAGGAGAGGGTGTATGTAGGAGCGTCACTTTCACAGCTTGTGGAAAGCCTGCCTTTCAATGGGACATGCCCATGGTCATTGTTTATTAGTTTTAAAGTCAAGCCACCTTGTTGGCCACCCCTGTCATGTTCTCATATGTGTGTCTCCCTGGACTGTGGGAGGGAGTGCTATTACATTAATTCCTGTAACTGGGTCTCTGCTGCAGAGTGTAGGTGTATGTCTTAAACCAAAGCCGTTGCAGCACATGAGTAGTTGCTATGGATCCTGTAAGTGTAAGTTTGGTTATAGCTTAGCACTGTTCATCTGTATTTCTGTAAACTAAGTTGATTGAATGAATGGAAGGTCTATCCTGTGCTACTGGGTGGATGTTGAATACAAAAAAGAAACTGTCAGCTTCTGCAGAAGCTGTAACATCACCCACTTGTGTATACTGAGTATCTTGTTTGACTGCATGTATTGATGCACTTTACAGTTTGACAAATTATATAAATAAAAAAAAAATCAAGAGAATGGTAAATTCCTAAACTTAATCTATCAAAAGCCAAACAATAGCATTTAACCTGAACTCTGTCCATTTGGATTAGGGTAAAATAAACTTCCTCAGATGTTATTCTCAAATAATATAACCTGTCAGCACATGTATCAGTCAGCAAAGATAGTATATTATTTAAAAAAAACAATTCTGTCAGTAGGAATTGAACATGCTCATCACTTTGCAGGAGTACATCTTCTCCCTTCATGAGTGGAAGCCAGTTTTTGTTTCCCCAAATGCCCAAAAAGCACCTAAGAATTTCTAAAAGAGGAAAAAAGGAAAAAAGAGTGGTCCCTTACTGGCATGCTAAAGCTTGCTTAGCTTAAAATGGAGTCACGAGAATGGCACATGAAGCTCCCAACTCCTCCACGCTTCTTCATCAGTAGAGCAGTTTCCTTCAGACTAGGTAGGAGTGATTTGCCCTTCCAGTGGTTTGTGTGTTATTTGTCTTTATAGGGTTTATCACACAGGATTTTGTATATATGGCTACACAATAAAAGTGTTTTCTCCACTGCAACTGTACCAGACCACAGCGATCTGTTTCTTCTGCTCAATCTGACTCTTCAGTACTTTGTTGCATTTGTGATGGAGAAGGGATGAAACAGATAGGCTTCCTTGGCTCACACGATGGATGTTACTTGTGTCTTCATTGTGTTAAGCAAAGATGTTTCTGTTTCCTCAGGGATTGCAAAGAAATGGAGGGAAAGGATTCTCATTCCTGAAGTGCATGTGTATTGGTGTCAGAGCTGCAGTTCCCAGGCATCAGCATCTGTAGCTGGAATAAGGAGAAAACATTCCTTTGAAATAAGTCCTCTCCAAGGGAAAGAAAAGGAAAACCCCACTCAGTCTATATCTGTTAACTGTATGGAGCAAGCTATATCTAGAGTGTGGTTATAATTGACCATGTCCTGTGGTGTACTAGGGATGGGCAAACCAGAGAAAATAACATTACAGTATTAGCAGGATAGTCTTCCTGAAACCATGTTACAGAGTCAAGGTCCTGGAATAAATAAACCACTGGTGGAGCATCTCACCTAGATGACAGTGTCCCCAGCCAAGACCCTTATGATCCTGAAAAAGAGCTGTGGGTAGCTCTTTCCTCTGCCCCTTTTCTGTGCTTGTTTTTGTCAACACCATGTCTGAGAAAAGACAAAATGCTCAAGTTATGCCATGTTTTAAGAGAGACAGAAGTTGTGATATTGCTGGTCCAGCAAGAAGCAGGAAGTCTTAGTTTCCTGTGTCCGCAGCAGTGGAGACCCTCGCTTTCTCTTGTGGCTTCTTGACAGCTTGGTTTTTTTTTTTGCTGGGTTTTTTGTTTGATTGTTTGTTTGTTTGTTTCCCCCGTCTTTTTTTTTTCCTTTTTTTCCCCCTTTTTTCCTTTTTTTTTTTCTCTCTTCTCTTTTTTTTCTCTTTTCCCAGAAAATTGTTCTTCTACGTTAGGAATTCTTACTGTAGCTACCTACAAATGAACTAAAACCCCGTTTTCTTCAATGGACCAAGAGCCCTGTGAGCCCAGCACTTGAAGTTTGGGATACTGTTGCAAATCCTGTGATATTTGACAAGTGTCTGTATGCTCCAGTTTGTGCAGTTATATGACAAAGTTAGGCTTCCAGCTTTTAATGTGGAAATATGGATCATGCATGTTGCAGCCCTTCAGAATGCAGATGAAATGCAGAACCTACAGTGCTGTCCAATCCCAGATTTTCTGGCAGTGTAATTAAGATGCTTGTAGTACTGTCATTCCTATCTGCTGGACCATTTGCCACTCCCCCTGGCAAACTGACTCTCTAATGGGTGTAGAGTTTGAGTGGATTTTTGGGCGTGCTCATGCCCTTCATCTGACTCACTGCCATAGAGGCAGTTGCCCAGGAGCAAACTGTCCCTCTCCAATGCAAGTCTGTCCAGTCCATCTGTGGGTCCAGAAACATACAGCCATTGCCCAGGTTGTCACCATCCACTGTCTTTTCAAGACCTGTAGATGTCAACTGACTTCTTGCAGCCACAGTTGCTGCCATGTCAGGAGACTATTTTGTAGAGAGCCTGCAACTGAGCTTGTTTGTGTTGCTTTCACAGGCAGCTGATGGCATCTGTAGAAACCCCAGACCTCCCCAACCCTTTCCCTCCTTCTTTCCCTGAGGACTAGATAAAGAGCTGAGTGTGACCCTTCCCAGAAGCGGGTGGCATTCCAAATGGAATTTTGCACAGAGCAGAGAAGAGATTTAAAGTCCCACCCACTTCACTCCCAGGATGTCAGAGCCACTCCGAGGCTGCAACACAAACAACAAGCAAGCATCACACTTGGATCAGCTCCATCTCAGAGTTAGTTGCAGACCACAGTGAGCTTTTCCCCACGAAGGCAGGTCTGTTAAAACCAAACTACACAACTTTTTTGGATCGTTTATGAATTAGGATTATGTGGAAGGGGGCAATGTAATAACAGGGTAGAACAACTTGTCAGCTCTGCAATTAACATCCATATATGCTACTTAGCTCTCTTTATAGACATATAAACACATTTCAAACAGCCAACTCGTTAGAAGAATCATGACTCCTAGACATACAGCATAAAGATTTCAGGCTGTTGAGTACTGCTCACCATTGTTTTTAGTTTATGTAAACAAAAGTCTTAATTATGCTGCCAATGACAACAGCATCATTAGCAGCCAGATGTTTTTCCCTTAAATTAAAACACACACAAAATAGAGTGTTCGGGGGCTTATCTGAAACAGAGGTACACTTAATGAAGTTGGCATTGAAACATCAGGCTCGTCACAGGTCAGGATGACATTGTGAAGCCTTTGAAGAGCTCTGCAAACCTGGCATCCTAGTATTCACATGCTGTCCATAGCTGTTTCTCAGCCTTGCTTGGAATAAGAGTCATCTGAAAGACAGGAATCTTATGTCATCTCCCAAGACACCTCCACAGCAGAGCAATAATCCAGAGCCACGGTACAGGACTGATGATTTTTGCATTATCACCATGGTGTTACACTGCTGTATATGTTCATTAGTCTGGTGTCAGCTAGTACCACAGTGTCGTGGTCTGGGACTGGGGTTGCTGCACACTGTCCTGGGCCTTGGAGCAAACTGCTCATCATGAACAGCTGTCCCTAGCATTTCTGGACATCAGGAAGTCCTGGAAAACAGCCACTGCACACAGGGAGTGATGCTGAGTACTTCTACAGCTGCATGCAGGGCATTTTCCACCTGCCTCTTCCAAATCTGCCAATACCATCATGTGACTATTTGGAAGAGGGAGGAGGCTTTTAGATCTTCCCAGAGCCTAGTAGTGGACCCTCAAAACCTGGAAGATGGATCTTTGCTGTACAGTTGGTGGTTGAGCTGCCAAAAGCAGGTGCAAACTCCATCCCTTCTGCTTCCTCTCCATGCCCCGTGGTTGCTCCTCTGTGCAGCATGTTTCCTGCCCTAAAGTGTGGCAAGTGGCACATTATTTGCACCAACTTCATTTCTCCTCTGTGTAGAAGCAACTGTTTGCTTGCCTCCGTTGGGCCTTGCATGTCCCAAACTGCAAAGTAAGGCTGTAGAGAACAATTTTGTGTCTTCTTGTGGTGCAGCCTATTTTTTGCTTACATGTTACAGCACTTGCAATTTGGAGCTTTATCTTTACACCATTTCTGCAGCAGAAATGGTATTTCTCCTGGTCTTTTCACTTAAGCCTGTCACTGGCTCATTTTGCTATTTACCAAATTTCTTCTATTTTGACAACATCTTTCTGACATTGCACAACTCACGTGAAAATTACAAGTACAGTAAGAGCATCTCTTCCTGCTTCTTGCTAGGATGTCTTTTAACACTCAGCCTCCTTTTTCATGCTGCCATATCAAAATATTTACAACCCATGTTTTGCCATCATCAGATTGTATGTTTTTGAATTGAGTTTCAAAATTAAGGGCAGGGAAAATTATGATCATTTCCACATTAGTCACTCCATCCAGTTTCTCTGGAGTGATGAGTGAATCAACGCCCATTCTGACTTACTGTAGGGGTAAATATGTGTAATTTGAGTGATTTTTGGTTGCTTGATAAAACTGTTTGCTGCTGTGCTGCAATGCAAAATGAGGAGATGTGTGAGGAAATACTTGCAGCAGGCACATGCTTCTTGCCTTTGGTCCCTGCCAGTTTCAGTTTTGCAATGCCAAGTTTGATGACAGCCTGCCTTAGGATGTATATGGGCTTTGTAAAAGGACCTCGTAGACAGCTTCCAATGTGCCATCTCTGTATCATGTAGGGTTGCATGTTGCAGACAGGATTTATTTTGCATCCCCCTCTCTGCTGTTTGCTGAGGTGTGGCTCAGTGAGAGGATGGGATATGTCAGCAGCAAATGCTACAATTCACACCTGCAGAGGAAGAGGTCCCCTTCTGTTTGGCAGCCTTGAGTGTGGCGGTGGCATCGGTGCCAGCTGTCCTTGGTACAGCCAGGGCTGGTAGTCACAGCTGTGGGATAACCAGGGAGCATAGTGCACACGGTAGCACCCCCAGGACAGGCGTTGCTGTCGTCAAGATGCCTGACTCTGTTCAGAACAAGCCTAGAAGTGAGAAAATTTTGAGTCTTGGCAAGAGTTACAACTTGCATGGCAACAAAAGATAAGCTCACTGGAGAAGTTGGGCCAAAAATGAAAATAAATTTCACTGGGTGTTTCAGTGCTGTCAGGTTGGTTCACTCCCTTCTTTGCCTTTGGGCACGACTCTGCTCTTCACCCACGCTGTAGGTATAAGTGTTTGCATTCAAAGCTCCTGTCATAAACAAGGCAAATATTTCTCTTGGCAGGGAAATCTCTGGACCGCACATTGAGAGCAGTCATGAACCAGCATACATCGTTTGGCCCTGGGGTGAGGGGTGACTCATGGCATGGAGAATTGACTAGGACTGAACTTGCCACTGATCACCAAGACTTTTGCGCAAGGCTGGTGCACAACAGCATCACTGAAGACGTTAAAAATTTGGCATGACTTTGTTGCAGCAGGTCTGCTGAAGCAACGGGTTCATTAGTTAGTTGCCATCACGAAAGCTGTGGCTGCTGCTCTGCTGGTACTTGCTTGTCTGCTTTCTGGGAGAAAGCCTCTTCCAGTGGCTGAGGATGCAGCCAGACAAAGCAGATGAGTCAGGCTGATTTTATGTTTGTGTTTCAGGTAGGCCAAGGGGCTGAAACCATGCCAAATTAGCAGCCCTGTTTTTTGAGAGATGTTGCAAGAGAGCTGGACTTCAAGGCACGGCTTTCATATCTGAGGGCTTTTCTAATGACTTCTTAACTAATTGACTTGACTTTGGCGAGGAGACAGCTAGTGGCTGAAAAGGATTAAAACTGTTAGAAATGAACAGCTTTGAAGTGGCTGAAACCCTATTAAAATTTGGATGGCAGATTTCTTTCTAATGGTTTTTTTTAACCACTACAACCTGGTAGGGTGAGCTCCTCATGCAAAATTTTATGGAATAAAATGGAAAGTCTAGGTATAAGTGAAGCAGAATCTCAGGTCTGTTCCACTCAGTTGTTTGACAGCTGTTGGATACCATGTGTAACCCACATATCCCACAGATTTTGTTTTCAAGAGAGAGTATTCTGTGTTACGGGAATATTTTCCTTTTATCATATTTCTGATCTGACAAAGCATGACTCCACTGTGGTGCAGCTAAATACTATATCATTTTCCATGGCCAAATGAAGCTTGCTCAGAGAAACAATCTGCTGCAGAAATTACTCCAATTAGGACTTTCTGCAGCAAGCAAACAGCAATCCAATTCTATAAGGCTCTAAGCAAGACTGTGGCAGATGATAGCCTTTAAGTAGAGGTTACGGAAATTTTCCAAAAGAATGATTTTATCTTGGAAGATGCTGATTTTTTCAGATGTAAAACATTATGTGGAAACATGCTCCTTTCAGCTGATTTTCTGTCAATCACCCCAAGCTCCAGCGTGACCTTGCCTGTCAGGCATTTTCAAAACTTTCCTGCCAGCCAGGTTTCCTCAGAAACCTCGCAGGCTTACTGCCAGCTTACTGCTACCTCCCCAGTGACTTAGAAAACTGCCTGAAAAGATGACATCAAAGTGAGGACTGCAGGGGCTTTTGGGGGCCTCAGCTCAAGGAAATCCCCACTGGATACTCTATTCCAGGGAAATGGACCTTATGGTTTCCAGACTTCCAAGCCAGCTGGCTCCACTGGCATTTTCATTGTCACTATGGAAGGAACCTTGCTATCAGACCTAGCCATTCAACCAGGTCTCCAAGGGCTCTGAAGTTTCCTTCTTGGTTTGGGTCCCCACTCTCCCAGTTCATGGTCTGAAAGCCTGTGTCCATGGTCCTTGTGTGGTTTCCACCATGGTGCTGCCAGAACTGTGACTCTCCAAGGTCCTTGGTGCTCAAGCAGTTAGTTTGGCTGTTGCTGGAAATCTGGAAGACTTCATGATATTGTACATCATGAATGAGGTTATTCTGGATTTTAGTCCTCTGAAAATGTCTATCACTTTTCTTTTTGCCCCTGATAAAATATCAAAAAAGCCTTAGGCTGTCCAAAAACGATCATGGAGCATGTATTTGGTTTCTCACGCCAATCCACTCTTAGCTCTGGGTTCAGCAAGTATGTGCACAAGCATGGCTTTAAGTTCATGAATAGTTCTGCTGAGACAAGTCTTATAACCAGGCTTGTGCTGAACACTGCCCTGAACTGGGCTTATGGGAGTAAAGTGTGTTTTCTACAGATCACAGAGTAGGTCATAGTTTCCTCGGGGGCATTTCAAACCAAGACCTGATGGCTAATGAAAGGCAAATTGTATTACTCTAATTTACATGGGCACTCAGCTGCAGACCTCTGACACATGTTCAAGGAGATCATGTCTGGAACTACTTTTAATCAATCATAACTCCTGCTGGCATGAATCTGTAACAGGAACAACTTAATTAATTCAGTGCAAATGAACTTTACAGCTACTATGTAATGAGAACAGACATTATATAGCTTTTCTCCGTGTAGCTGTGTAGCCTCCCATGTAAAAGCATCATCATGCCTACACAATGCACTGTTGCTTGTGTACAGTCATAATTTCAGTCAACCAGAAAATGACAGTGCTTTGGTCTGCGCTGAGTGTGTGGCTGTACCTCGGCACCACATATGCATATTTTAGGTAGTTCTACATCATAGCTGTAGATTAAAACCTCTTCTTATTCTAAACCAAAAGAATTTATTCCCATAAATAAGATTGATTTTGTGGTTTCTCATCTTCTTTCACAACACTATGTGCTCTCACTGTGAAAGGAACTTCTGGAAAGCGTCCATAGGTAAGGATCAATGAGTGATTCTATGGTAATGGCCTATGTATGCATCTTTTACACAATAGTTATACCTAATTTTGGGAAGATGAATGGAGAGGTGAGGAGAGAGGAAAGGAGGGAGGAAGGAAGGAGGAGAGGAGAGGANTTGTGGATGGGAAGCTCTCCCATTTCACCATCATTTCCAGAGTGGATGGAACTGGCACTCACCCATTCCCTTTCCACAATCTCCATGCTATTAACTAACCCAGCTGTCAAGCAGAAAGGGTTTGTGTAGCCTTTCTGGCAGTACTTTTCCAAAGATGGTTTCAAATCTTTCTGTGAACAATCTAGGGGATGTGATAGTGCATTTTCTCTTGCCCTCTCTATGTTAATACCTTATTGGCTTTGGTCACAGTGCTATAAACATTGGCAGAGCCATTTCTGAGTGGCTCAGACCCACTTTGCACAGAAGGAGAGTTGTTGCTTTCCTTTACACAGAAAAGGCTTTATTCTGCTCCAGTGGGTGAGGGAAGCCTAGGGCTGTCACCATCCCGTTCTTGTGAGCCATTTCTCATGGAGGCACTCCTGCTGAAGTACACAGGGCAAGAAGGGCTCTTAACAGATTTGCCAGTGCTGTGCAGGCTCATGGTAATTACAGAACATTATACACGTCCTCAGCCACGAGTCCACTTGATTTTAGGGAGTAAAACCCTGTGGAAATTACTTTCAGGGTTTGTGTGTTCCAAGCATAAGGAGGGGTCCATGCTTTTCTGTAATTAATTGCATGTTTATGGTTTTACTGAACAAAACCTGGCTTAAGTTTGTGATATGAAATATGTCTACTGAACAAAAGCATGCAATTAACATGGCCCAATTAAAACTTAAAAAGAAATAATCTTCAGTTAACAAACACCAGATGTATTTTTCAGGGTTATCTCACTGCTATCATATTAATAATTTATAAGCTCTGTTAATTTGAGCACTTATTTGGTAAAGAGTACTATTGCAAGATTGTCTTTCTAAATATTATGCCAAAAATAACCACTTCCCTGATCTTGAAATTGGTAAAGCATCAGATTAAAAAAGAGAGAGAAAGTTTGAGAAGGAAAGCATACTTGATATTTTTTTAATACAAAATGACCATTTAACCTATTAAACAGGTTGAATAAGAGACTTTTTATTGCTTACAAAGGTGAGACATGTTTGTTGTGTAGCATGTTACTGCTTTGCCAGGAAAATTAAGTTACTCATCTGCTAAAGCAGCACATGTGTTACAAGTGTAGAAATGATCTGCAAACAGAGACATGGAAGAATTTTCCCAGAAATGCAGACCACAGCCAAGAAGAACAAATCAAGGGACAAAAAATGCATAGATTTATTGTAGCCTTTTTGCACCCTGGACATTCATCTTAGGTGGGCGCAGAGTTGCAATTTCACCTTCCAGGATTTCCCAGTCCTCTGAGCTTCAAAAGGTACTGCTAGACAAAGAGTTCACCAAGACAGAGTTCACATCTGCTGCTAGATGTGTTCAGCAGGACCTCAATTCCTCCTGCCTGACACAAGGTCCTGAATGAGCAGTACATTCACCCTTGGCTTAAGATATCAGCTGCTTTCTGAAGGTACCTCACATCCAGCTGCAGGAGGGACCCATATCACTGTGTTTCTCATCTCAGCCCAGGAGGAAGATGTCCAGTGTTAGGTCAGACAAATTTGGACATAAAACCCCAGTTCACAAAATTGAGCCTTCAGTCAGTTGCTGAATTTTTCTTCAAATGTGCAAGGTGGCAGTAGATGTCAGCGGCTGTCATTTCTTTTAGAGACCAAATGTCTCCTCTGCAGTGGGCCAGTGTATTTACATGGGATCTGGTGTGTAGCCATGAGGCTCCGAACACACCCTGCCACAGTCACACTCATCACTTTGGCCACAACTCCTCAGGTCCCCCCACTCGTCTGCTTGGGGGACCTTTGTGCAAACTGTATATAGGAAAAGGAAAAATTTTCCTTTTTTTTGCCCAGCTCCAGTCTATTCAACATGGTCATGTAGAAGAAAGAAAGAGTGTATGTGGGTGTGTATTAATGTCCATATTGGATTACATTTGGGAGCACATTACACTGATAGTTATTTTGTGTTGTAAGAGATCTGTATAGCAGATCTACAGATAGATAGATTTGTGTTTTGTGATCTGTTTTCACACTTTTGACAATGTTATCACTATTGCACTGGACATTGTTGGGGGGGCAGTTGATCAAGAATGATCAGTCAGACAGGAAAGCAACCTTTCAAACCAACATGCTATGTATCTGGAATTGAACGCCTTCAAAACTGCTTCAAGAGAGAGATAATCCACATGAAAAGGGGGCATTTAAAAAGACAAGGTTCTCTGGGAAGCTGGAAATTACATGGGAAAAAAATGAAGATTCAAACCTGGACTGTTTCTGGAGTGATACTGGGAAATGAAACCGACAAAGTCTCTGTGGTCAAAGACACATTCTTGGTTTTCCTTATCTTGTGCCATGACAATGACACTGCACAGATCCAGAGGAGACCTCTTCAAGTGATTCGTCCTCATGCTCTTAGTTTGGGCTCCACAACATTTCCAACAGTTTCACTTAACTGACCATCAGCCTGAAATCTTCTTCAAAGATGACAAATACTAGATTATCTCACCTCCTCAGGAAACTGCTGTAAGAACAAAAAACAGTGAGTGTCTAGAGTGTGCTGGGTTTGTTTTGCCTGTGTATTGTCAGAGTTCCTGCCTGCTGCCACTGTCCCTTGCAGAGGTCTTTTACTCTGTTTTGTCCCATTCCCTGCTGCCCCCACCTTGATGGAGCCCACTCCCATGCATGGGGGAACAAGACCAAGTTTTGGCAAGAGATGGTTCAGGGTACAGATATCATTTTCCTCATCTCCATCTCATTTTTTCATTCTGCTCCCCCACAGTATTTAGAGCACTGTTTTACCCATCTGGACTCTGTCCTTTAAGGGGAAGATGTCAACGGTATAAAAATGATTTTATGTTTTTGCATTTTGACAGGGCCTCATGTGACAGTGTATTTTGGTGATGCATGCCAGAGTCACTTAATTCTTTTCCCAGATTATGAAATTACATTATCTCTCAAGACTGGGAGAAAGGTGTATTCACCTTAGCGGTTAATAGTGATTCCCATAGGATGGGGGCAAAGGGACTCAGCTCAGGTCACAGGTATTCTCATGCAGCATCTCATTAACAAGATAAGCCTTCCTCCAACCACATGCACTGAAAGGCATTTTACGTCCTTCTAAGAGGCTAAAAAATACCTTGAATGGTTCTTATTTTTGTTTTAAAAAATAACTACAGTGCCTTGTGCTGAACCAAAGACATAGCACACCCAACAGTAGCCTGAATTTGGTGACTGGTTTCTCTTTTTGGCTTAAAGGGAGGTATTGGAAATTTTTCTGATGTCGAACAGTGAGTTGAGAGGAAAACCTGGTAGAGAGTCCAGGAGAGAAATCCAGGCCTTGAAGTGGGTGGGAGGCTGCTGAATGGAGAGAGGATTTCATCTGAGAAGCCTGGCTTGCCTCTCCTTCAGCCTTTCTCCAGCCTTCTGTATTTTGTGGTGGTGTTTAAGTAATTTTCTAGTGTAAGTTTATGATAATTTAATTCATCATATTATTAACTAATTATAGCCTGTTATTTTAGATGACTGATGGATTCATTTGAGTTGAGAATGGAGAGTGGCAGTGTTCTTTATTCTATATGGTAGTTTTCCAAAAGGTCATGGACAAGTATCTTTGTTTCTGATGTTCTCTCCCCTCTCATTTTTCAGTATTCCTAACTGTTTCACATAAACTGAATTTTTTATAAACAACAAATGGCAATGGTAGAAAGCACTGCTGCATGCATTATGGCACAGAGAGAAATACATTCTTTTTCTCACTGAATGCATGCCAGTTTTAGTGGAAGTCATACATATGCAGGCAAGGAATTGGAAGAGGTGTACTCAGGAGCTCTGTTGAGTCTGTGGGAGTATTTGTGTACATACTTGTATGCAAAAGATAGAGAACTGAGAGCCATATCATCTGACAGCTCTGTAGTGACTTATATAGTCCTGATTTAACAGTTTAAAAGACACCATGGGATCCTGTCTTGGAATCCTGTGGGATTTCCATTTGTGCATGGCACAGATTTGTTTCCTCTGTCTTCTCTAATAAGCTGTAACATACCAAAGTTAGCATTACCTGGGCTGTTAGTTTTCAAATTGATTTTGAAGGGAATTTAACGTCAATACAAATTACCAAATGGACAGCACAGAAACTAAAGTCTTCTGTTTTTTGGTGTCACAGCATTGGCTATGGTAGTACACACTGCCCCCTCATATTCATGCCTAAATGTTGTAAGCTGAGCTAGAGAGGCCACACTTAAATTACTGTGACAAGTCACAGGTTAATTAAGGCACTGGGGACTCTTCCTGTACTTCATGTGGCACCCTTATGCTCTGGCTCCTTTCCTGTCGCCACACCTTAGCCGTGATTGAGGTTAAGATGAACAGGGACTGCTCACACCTGGTGAAACAATTTCTTGCAGGCTTCCTACAGGTAGAGGCAGGCACCTGTTCTTTGGCTCATTTGTGAGTATTTCCTTTATAACAGTGGTGAATAGCAATATATTTTTTTGCAAAATGAAGGTTATAGTCTCACCAAGTGAAGGAGCTTAGATCTTTGACATGCCCCTGTGGTTAACATGGCCAACTCTGACCCTGGTTGCTGCACACTGCTTGCTGTTCTCCTCAGAGTCCTACCAGGCCAGAATTGCTCAAGTCTATGAATTATTTAGACCTATTGGATAGTCATATTTTCATTTTGAAAACCAATTTGGTATAAAAAGAGAAAGTGTTCCTGCAGCTCACACTCTGTGAAAGCCAAGTCAAAGGTGACTCCAGGGCAGGTGGTCCTACCTCACTACCTTCTCATTTCTTCTGCTACATTCCTGCTACTTGAGAAGCAATTGAGACTCTAGTTTGACACAGAAATCAGAATAAAACTGTGTGATCAGTTCTTTGACAACCTCATTGTGAGAGCTTACTTCCCTTCAGATGCCAGGGAAGACTTAGTGTCTCTGTACTGCCCCCCTCTTTCTTCTACTGTACTCATTCATCGTTTCTTCTCCACATGCTGTAACACCACTGAGCAGGGATACTGAAAGAACATGTGCTTCAGCAGTGCCCTAAAAACCCAAAGTGAGTTCTACTAATCAAAGAGCAACAGAAAAATGTTGGGAATTCAATAAACTGAAGCCTCAGCAAGAATGTGAAGACAATAAGAATTCATTCTGCTACGCCATCCTGAACCCAAATCTTGATTTGTTTTTACTTTTCCAAGAGATATTTCCATTCTTTAGTTGCTTTCAGTTTTCCCAAAGGGATCTGTACAGCCTTAAGCAATAAGGCAATGTTAAAAAAGAAAGCAAAACTACTGAGACACTCAACTTTCAGCCAGACTTCTAAGGGATAATTAAAATGCAGTCCTTCTGGATAGACAGAGTGTAAGAACTTCCCAATATCATACCAAAATAAAATCTTCTAGGGATATAAGGAACTGTGACAATGAGTAGTGCGTGTGATCTGCTTCCCCGTTTCTGGCAACAGTTGATATTGGTGGGTTTTCAGCATAGCACAGAGCCTGATATGAACATAGCAGAAGTCATTGCATGCAACAGCATTTCCCATTGGTAACAGCAGTAAAGGCAGTGTTTAACCAAAGGTTTTATATTAGTTTTTCTGGGGCCTTTTTTAGCTGTAAATTGTAGCCTCTTATTATGTTTTGTAGTTCCCTTTTTTTTCCCCCCCACCAAACTGAAAGCTTTTATGCTTGTAAAAATAAGTATTAACCGCACAGGACAATGGAGAGCTTCTAATAAAAAAAAAGTATATACATTTTGCAGAGAAATAAACTGCACAGATGAAATCAATTTAAGTAGCAGAATGCTGCTTAGTGACTGAACCTTCAGCATTGCTGGTTTGTATATCTGTAGACAATCTATTCCTTTTATTCCCCATTATAAGCATAATTGTTCTGATCAGCAAAACAACTTTTATCTAAAACCAGAAAGGTAAAAATAAAGCTTTAAGCTGTGCATGTTGTAAGTAATTTAAAAGATCTTTTGAAAAGAACTTTTTATCCAGCTGTATTGCATGAATAATAGGAAAATTATTTATAACTTTTTTTTTTTAATCATTGCCTTTCCCGCTTTTTAGTATATCAAAAGCACAGGCTCCTGCTCACATTTTGGTTTTTATTTGCTAAGATTGTTTCTTTCTTTTTTTTTGTGTTAATGTTGTTTCTGAAGATCTGTGCTGTTTTCTTGTGCTCCTAAACTGTGTAATTAATTTTTCAGGTATTGGCACATGCAAGTGTTAGTCTTAAAAAAACAAGGCTAAGTGTGCACAGCATCAAAGTGTCCATAAAAAGAGTAACCAGGGTGTGAGCAGGGAAATACAGATCTGCCCTGGCTCTGGCCAGCTGTGACCAAGTTTCTTAATTTCTTCTTCCCTTTCCATAAGTATCTCCCTGTCAATACAACATGATGTTTCCTGATGTGACAGAAGCTGGAAACTGCTGCCTTGGGAAAAGTATGAGGCAAGCAGGACCTCACATGATCAATGATGACACAGGCAACCATCACAGTAGGTTTCAGACTTACTTGGTCTGTTGAAATAAAAGCATACTTCACAAGGCAAATATTGCTGACACAGCAGAAGAGCACAACTATATCAACTTGCTCCTTTTAAGTTCTCAGTTTCCTAAATCATTTCAAGGTGTAGAAACAGCATTCTTCCTTGTTTGTTTTTAAACTGGTTCTGTGACAAGGTCTGGATTTTACAGGAAATTCTGCAGCACTGTGGCATGACAGGGTCAGGGAGCCCAGGTCGTTGCCTGTCCACCTTGGATAAAAGAGACTTGAAATTGTTTTTGAAAAGGAGGATTGTTTTATCAAAATTATGGTAGGCTCTACTACATTGCAGGGCCTTTTCTGGGAGGCAGGCACGCATCTGGTCTGGTTTTCCATCCCTCTGTCAATTGACAGCAGCGCTTTGCTGCTCGGCACCATCAAATTTCTGGCAGCAGGCACAGAGATAGCTGCAGGTTTCCCTTGAAGTCTGTCCAAGCCCCCTTTGGCCAGACCCATGAGCTACACACAGAGGGATCTCTGGGTCCCTTGGGAAAAGAGTAAGCCTGAAACATTCCTCCAAAATTTATTAACTTTTTCTACGATTTCGCATTTCTTTAGTGGCTTGGCCCTCCTGGATTTCACACTGCTGTCTTTACTGGCTGCTCAGAACTTTTCTAGTTTTGTGGTTAACATTAATAACAGAATACAGAAATATCTGGTTTACGTTTGAAGTCTGTGAGCAAATCAAAATGGCATCTGTGGGTACCCACCCCGGCACCAGCACATGCTGCTCTCGGGCAGCTGCTCCATCTCTCTCTGTCCTGCCCCAGGACCTTGGCAAAAGCAGATGCTCAAGTGCACGCCTGACTCCGGGCCCTCAGACCGTACACGTGCCCCACAGCTCCTGGCTTCTCATTCTCCTAGGATCTGTAAGGCTTTGTCCTCTCTCTCAGGGATGAGGGTGTGATAGCTCACATCCCCACGGTGTTTGCAGAACAGGATTCCCTCCTGCCCAGTATTGAGGGGAGCTCACCTCCTTTCACACGCAAAGCTGGGCCACTCCTCTGATGGGGTGGACAGTGGTGTGAGCTCTTGTCAAAGGACCCGCCCTGTGGTCCAAGCTGTGAGCACACTATTCTCCCACATAAACTTCAGTGCTGCTTTTTTTGCATATTGCTCATTCCTACTGTGTGACTAAGCGAGATAGGTTTGCTCCTTGTGAGTAGAACACTGACCACAGAAGGAGTGAGCTTATCAGTGAGTATCTGACCAAGTCCTCAGAGTCCAGATGATGAGAAAGTGCAGAGAAATCTCAGCTCCACACTTTTCTTTCTATTTCCCATCACAATTATTTATCAGTTTGTCTTCCCCTGAATTGTAAAGGAATTATAAAGGATGCTTTTTAGTTAAAAAATAGCAGTCTTGCAATTTTTCAGCATAAGCCAGATCTTTGGAAATTATAATTATAGCATTAAGTTCTGCCATTCTAGTCCTATATTAACTCTGCAGGAAAAATTGTATCCAAGAAACTCACAGAAAACTGATACTAAACTGTTAATCCCCATTCATTTCAAAGAGTAGCAAATCTGTACATGCATCATATCCTGAAAAGATGCTGGGTTTTGCAGTAGTTTCTCTCCCAGAGCACTGACAAACCTTAGGAGCACTGATTTTTTCCAGAAAGGGAAATAAAATTATGTCAAATCTTTGCAATAAACTCACTGCAAGTTGGGATCAAGTCATGTATATCTTCCAATGATGTTTTGAACCTTATATCGGAATGGTCTGGTTTTTGTTCTGGCTTTTGTGAACCAGTCCTCTCCCCAACAGGCAATGTTTTGATTTAATGGCCAAACTATGAGTTGAAGAGGGCAAAGGGTTCCTTGATGCCATTGAGATAAATGGGAGGCAATATACTTCAAGGGAGGTCCTGCAGAGATTTACAGCGGACAACAATTGTTAATAGGCCAACATTAGCTTTCTACTTCTCCAATAAATGTGTCAGATTGGAATGCAAGTGTGCAGCCCCAGTGTCAACTTTATGGCCCGAGGAACTTATGCTATTGAAAGAACAACAGTTTTCTCAGTCCACTGGTGTTGGCTGCCTAACTTTCTTCTTCATCAGTCTCTTCCCTGGATGACCTTTCTGAGGCTTCTTATTTTCTGTGCTGTCTCTGTTCTGATGTCCATGCACTGGCTACGCTGAGGCCAGAGGGTCTACGGCAGAGAGAAGTATATGTAAGAGGACTATGCAGCAGCTTCTGTGTCTGAAGTAAAGGTCAGGGATCACCACAGCTCGGAGCTTTCTTCAGGTGGTGTGTGTGCATGCATGTGTTTTTATGTGTGCATGCTTCTGTTTGCTTAAATTGATTAAGAAATTACCAGAACTGCTTATGAAAATGTTTACCTACCAGGCAGCATAGATTATGCTGAGAGTCAGATTCCTTATTTTTCCATACATCTTTTGAGAAGGCGGTAAAGTCCTTTAAAGTCAGTGTTCTATTTTTCATAGTCCAGTGGCCTGTGGTGCTATTTATTTTTGTGTGATACTGCTTTCAGGTAGGGGATGTAAATTTGTTTTGTGTCCCAGGCGTCCTCCTCTGCCCTGTCAGTGGATGCACCTGCTAAAGAGGCAATACCCTTGAAATGATCGCTCTTCCCACGTCTGGGCTTTTTTTGCTACTGGATTCCCAGCTGATTAAGGCTGGTATCAGCAGAGATGGGCCTTGTTGAGCTGGACCTAGTACATTAGCAGGATGTGGGAAGAAGTATAAAGAGAAGAAGGACTAGGTGGACACATGTCAAGAGAAGGAAATTTTTTTCTAGAAGTTCACTGGTGAGGTGAGGTGAGAGCACCGAATCTCATGACAACAGCAGCAAAAGTCAGCTAAGGCAAAGTAAATGCTTAAGGAAGTTCAACCAGCAAAAAAAAAGGTGGTGTAAAAACATCATGGATGTGACTTGTTCCCAAGAACGGTGTCACAACTTGTTGTCTGAACTGGTTCCCACATGCCAGTGACTCCTCTACATACCCATTGAAGCTCTGCCCGTGTGCAATCTAATTCAGGTCTTATGTAGAGACTGAAAATCTGAAAATGTGAATAATCCACCAAAACAAAACCCTACAAAAACACTTCACCGCATTACAGAGATTTCCCCTCTGAGAGCAGGTAAGGGGGAGGATGTAGCACATGTACCAGATGGCAGGTGCACTGCTGGGTGCGTTGCTGAAGGGAGTTCAGGTCTTCTGCCAATGGGACAGGGCTGGGAGTTGCGGGGAGGTGAGGTAATGCAGAAAAGATGTGGAAGACAGCCAGTACTTTTGATGATAGATGTTTGTCTTTCTGCACCAGTAAAAGCTCTGTATTTGACTGTCTTTAGGGTTTTGATATTTGGGGGAAGAGATGTTTTTCAGTGGGGAGGAGGAGCAGATGAATTTGACAGCTGCTTAAAGTGGAGCATGCATTAATTTTTAAAATGTTTCATAATTCATTATTTTTAGTCTATTTTTTTAAAAAAATGTTGTGCCCACAGATACACTGAAGTTGTTGTGTGGATCACAGATGGTGAATTACCAGAAAACAAAATCTAGTGTCTCTTATTTCCCGAAACTCATTGATAACTGTGTCACTGAAATTGAGGCTGGGTGAAGGGAAAAAATATAAAAATACTGTTCAACTTATTAATGAAATGGGATTTTCTGATGAGGAAAATTCACAGGTTATGGAGGAGGGAATACAAGCTTCATTTTCATGTTCATCTATTCACTACATAAAATTGTTTAGGAGAGGTTGGTGGTGGTGACAGCAGAGATCCTTTCTTGTTCCCTCCATCTCCATGTATTCCTCTGCCTTGTCACACCCAAAGCAGTTCTTTCCTCCGTGCTCTCCGTTTGCTGTAACCTCAGAGGAGACTGGGTTTTCCCACCAGAAGGAAAAAGGGAATTCCCTGCCTTGCATACATTTGCGCTCAGAAGTGACCACGCTGTGCAGACATGTGCCTCTGTAGGCACAATTAATTCAGAAATATTGTTCTGAATCATGGTTTTTAAAAAGCATTTGCTCCTATCCTTAGTGCAGCTCAGCAGTGTCTTGAGCGGGATTCTGCTTGCAGCAGGGTCACTGTGGTTCTGGGAGATTTCTTGAATGACGACTGATAATTAAGCAAAACCCAGAGAGAGAGGGAACCTCTCCTTTCCTCATGAGGAATTTTCTAGGCTTCAGTATATGCTTGCCAGTACTGCAATGCCCTGAGGGCATGCAGTATCTAGGAGTTAATGTGGAGTAGTATGGATTAATAACTGTTCGGTTTTCTAAAGTGGCAATGTGAAAAAAAAATATAAATCCTTAATGAGGATTATTGTCTTGGTTGTGTAAATATGTAGTTAGCTATACTTAAAATGCATTTTATCAGTTTCTTTGGAATCATTGCATTCTCTCATGTAAATATGTATTTAGGGCATTTTTAAAATGCAGGTTTTTGCCCTGATTATGTAAATATGCTTGTACACTCAAAATGGCAATTTCTTCTTTACCCCCCGAACCCCGCCTTTTTTCTTCTTTAGAATATGTAAGTGAATTTCATGCTTAAGAAAGGGAGGAAGTACTAGTACAGAATGGCTAAGAATATTTAGGGCAGGTCCTACGCAACCTTTCTCAAAGAGCCTGTCAGTCCACCTAATACAGCTATCTCTGCATTCCAGTCCTTGTTTTTTGCTGAGCCCGTTCATTAAGACTGTCAAAACTACCAGACTGGAAATTACTAGGCTGGCATTTTGGGCACAATCGACACATTTTCTGTACCTCATGAACGGGAATACAAAGCTTTCTTTATAGAAATACAATGTTCTGCTAATGACAGTACAGATAGTAACCATAAATTCCATTTCTTTACATCAGAGAGAACTTGGATTCCTTTATCTTGTCTTGACTCCTATTAATCCCTTTTTTTTCAATATTATCCTGAGTCAGTTCATTCCACTGATTAGTCGTATTAGTCAAATTGCAAGAATAAAAGGAGCCAGTTTTGACACCTGGATGGAAATAATTTCATTTTTCTTAGCTGTCTAAAAGTACATAAGATGTTCTATAGAGACAGTGGAGACAGACCAGTACCTCTGAAGAGTGAACTAGCCCATCTTAAAGTAGGTGGGATGAACTCTGCTGGGGAGGTGCATGTTTCTCTTGACTATGGAAAGAACCTAGGCCAAACTAGGGAGGTGAAATAAATGCCATCCCTTCTGTTCACTCAGTTTTATGGTACCCAAACCCTCTACAGGGGCGAGGACTCCTCATGGCTGCCATATGGGGAGGATTCCTTTGGTGATGCACCCAAAAGTCCTGATCTCTGATGACCTAGAGTAGGAATGACATTAGATTGCAGAGTCTCTCCCCTGTAGAATGTCACCCATGTACGCCTGAGTTTCCTTCCTTCCTGCCTTCCTTCCTTGCCCTCACCCCAGGATGCAGGGAGAACTTTTCTAGGGTTTGGGGAATTACTCTGAGTCCCACTGTTGACAAGGCAGCAGCTGCTTTGAGGCTGGCACTACCCTGCAGACAGGAAGCTGTGTTTGCACAGTGCTGTCTCTACTCCGGAATTCTCCTGGGATCCATGCTGGAGCAGCATAGGCAGCTCAGCTGCTCTGCCCACAGATGACTGAGTGCACCATAGTTGCTACACCTGGTTGGTGACTTTATAACCTGCCCTTATGTGAGAGGGACATTTGGTATAGCACATCAGCTTCATTTTGATGCTAACCACGTGAATCACAAAGAAAAAAATGAGGCATTCGTCCTGTCCATCCCACAGCCTGCTCCGTGTGCCTGCGCACTTCTTCAGTTGTACTTGGCCTGATTGCTAGTGTGTCATCTCCCCTTAGAACATCTGGGGCTATAGAGGGAGGGGAAAAATTTAGGGAAAGAAAAGGCAGAATGCAGGAGATTAAGAAAATGTTTATTAAAAAGAAAAAAAAAAAGAAGATCCAAACTCTTTTCTTTAAAAAAAAAACAAACCCTACAATAATATGTTCTTTAGAGACAGGCTTTGCTGGCATGTTTATTCACTGGGCTTTGCCATCATCATTTCCATGTGGTGCATTCTGATTGCTCAGTTTTGTGGGTTTCTATGCAAGCCTCAGATAGCAAACATTTAATCTAGGGAACTCCCTTTCTGTTCTCTTCTCCTCCCAGGAGTACTGAGTGAGTTACTGTACAAGTTATATACTATTGGTTTGTATGGTAAAGGGAAAGGAGGGACAACAACTGATTGCATTTTGAGTCCTGCAGATCTTTAGCTGGTGTAAATTGTCACAGTTTCAGTGACTTCAGCAGAGCTCTTGACAACATCCAGTGGCTGAGGAACTACACCCTTGTTTTGGCTTTCTCTGTTGAAGGCCTGCTGGGAAGCCCAAATTAGCAGTCAGATGAGAGAGAAAGAACAAGAGCAATGACACAAAATATTTTTTGTCATTTTGAACAGAAGAGCATTGATGTAAGTGCCTTCATCCTGGAACATTTATAATTTTTGTCACAGCTGTTGCCACTGAAACAAGTTATTCTGCAAAATGGGGCATCCCCATCCACAGATGAATAGTATTTTAACCACAATGCACAGGCAAATTTTTGTTTAAAATAAGAGAATGGTGGGTGATGAAGAAGATTCTTTTTAATTTGTTATTTATTATAGGTTGTAAACTGGAAATTATCCCTACAAAGCTGGGAGTTCATAAACAAATCAATGCATATTTGAAAAACCCTAGACATAAAACCAATTACCCAATAGAAGAATCTTTCTGTTGGCTTTGGTGGCCCTTGGATGAGTTTAGAAGAATCTTTTTCTAAGCAGAACATTTAGGGTAATAACTTCCTTGGTTCAAAAGAGAAAAACTGTGGTTGCTGTGGGACTAAAGACCATTCCATTTGAATACCAGCTCTGCTAACGTCCTTGGAAATGTGCCCTTCAGCCAGCGCATGTCCTTGCTTTACTGCACTGATGGCCTTATTTCTGGTAGCCTGAGTTGAGATACCAGCTGGGAATTCAAGATCAATTTTGTATTTGGGTACATTGCTTCAAAAAATTTAAATCTAACTACCACAGAGATTTTTCATCCTGGGAAGAGGCCTCCTCTTAAAATCCTTACTGCTCAAACCAGGGAATGCAGTATTCAGACTTGTTGATACCTAGACTGGTTACTGGTTGGTAAATCCTAAAATTTGCAGGATATATATTATAAATATAAAATGCTACATTTAGATGCCTTTTTTTGTGTTTCTGTGAAACAATTCCTGAGTGGATTATGGGAATCATTACTTAATTTATTAGTGGGAACACTAATGTGTTGTACTGCTGTGGTAACGGTGAGCTGGACAGAAGGCTTGGTAGACTGACCAGCTTTATTCTTATAAAGGATCATTACAATGTAGGGCTCAACATCTAAAATTCCTGGTCTGCAATAACTATGGGTGCCCCAAATCTCTAACAGTTAAGCTAATAGAGTATTTCTTCAAAAGGAAAGGTAAATGTATTAAGAAGAGAAGGGTAATAAGAACTCAGAGAAGAGGAAATATGGATAAAACATGTTGAAGAAGTTCATGTGTGGCAGTAGTCATTGCTTGAACATCCAAGATCTTTCTTATTTGATGTCTTTGTGAGGATGTTTCCTGAAGTTTATGGAAATGAAGGCTACTAACAAATTGCCTTGAAGACATACTCCTTGAATGGATCTATGAACATTTGTCTCCAGGGGAATGAATGTTATTGCTATAGACAATCCAATCAAATGCAAGAGAACAGAGACATCATCCTGCACCTTTGCAGAAGACCTGGTGGCATCAACTTCAGGTGGTCACAACAAGGGGCTCAGATTACCAAGTAGCCCCAAGATCAACTTAGTCTCCTGGCCAGACACAATACAGCATTCATAGGGAAGATGTTCCCCAGTCATAGCTTTTCTTCTTCTGATGTAGATAATTTATTATTTGGTCATTATTTGTTTCTTTAGTAACACTTGGACTGTGTAAGAGACCGTAGAGTATCAATGTCTTGGTCTTGAACAGACTGATCTGCAAAAGTCCTTCTCAGGCACATGTCTGAACATCACAAAAAACTGCTGTAACTAATGACAACACAACTTTGACAGTAGTAATTCATAATGCAAAGACTATTGTTTTCATTAAGTTCAGTGTGATGTTGCTGGTGGCTTCCAGGGTGGGTAGGAAGTGGGAAAGGAATGTCAGGATTTTTTCCTATTGGTTTTCTTGGGAGCTATGCCTAAAAGTAATAATAAGACTGTTCATTTATTTTTCTGTCCTCTGTATGGCTCAGGTTTAAAGGTTTTCTAGGGAAAGGTATATCACACAGTGACTGCAACAATTCAAAATCAGGATTTTTTTGGGGAGGTGTTCCTGCCTATGGTGGATTGGGACTAAATGTTCTTTAAGGCCCACTCCAACCACTCAATATTCTATGATTCTTCCTCTGACTCACTATTGCCCAGCAAGCAGTTACCCATGGGGCATCGGCAAAATGGGCATGCAGCCAATGTCAGAGGAGGACAGTGAGTCTTAATGAACATCTGTAAAGCAATCTGAGATTGAAGAAGAGTTTTATACAGGTGGACTACCAGTTTGCGTGATCCTATATATTAGATATCAGTAAGATCTTCTCAAGGAATAGGGGACCTAGATTTCACTGGGTGGCTGTTCACCCAGGCTGCCTCATATTCTGTCCAATCCCAGACAGCTGACATTTTAAGTCCTCTGTTTCATTTTCTGTCCATGCTCATGCCACTTTCATCTCCGGGCTTGTGGGGACTGACTGAAACTACTTCCCAGAGACCATGAAAGCTGCGAGAAATGCAAGTTTTCTCAATGAATTTGAGGAACACTGTATTACCTCTACAATGTCTGGGTGACCCTTTCTTCAGGCAGTGGTTTGGACTGTGTGACATTTAAAGGTCTTTTCCAACACAAACCATTCTATAATTCTGCAACATTCACTTGCCACCCCGGTCTGGACAGGGTTTTCTGTCATTTAAGTGTCCCGGCTGTAAACAGTTCTTGTGCAGGAAATGTTAGCCAAGTGTCAGATTAACTAAATTGATATGTCAGGTAGAATATCATGTCAGATACACACAGTGAATCGTCATTCTAACTGTTATCACACACAGTATTCACACTGATCTGGTTGGTAGGTGGTGATTGCCCATCTGTGTTACCTGCTGGAGAATTTTTATTGGAATAATGCCATTGTATTAGAAGTAAAATCCAAAGATGTGGCTAATGGCTGCTAACAGGTGTCTGTAAAATCTAGGAATCGAGCCAGCCATTATAAAATCAGGAGCCAACCTAATTTGCACTAAACTGTTACAGAAATCTTGAGCTAGATTATTTAACTTTTGGATTTAAGCATTGGTTTTGTGTTCAATCATTGCTCAGTGATGTCAGCAGGAACTGAGGGAGAAGTTCATCACACAGTATTTCTCATTTGGGTAAAAGATAGTAATACTGGGAATATACTAGAAAGGAGCAATTCCCATGAAACCCCCAAGGATATTGTGTGCTTGCAGCTGAAGAGGAGAGTGCCAGAAGGCATTAAACAACTGCCAGAAATTTCAAGAGCTGATAGAGACTTCAACAAGAGGAGAACTTCAAAATGTTTGATCTCATTTGGACAGACTCCAAATTGTAATGCTTACCTGAGCTGATCCTCACCATCTTCCCTCATCATTGATAGAAAATTACTTTTAAAAGCCAGTCTCATAGGAGAGCTCATTCAGAGAAATCTAGTTGTTTAAAGGTTCACTTCCAACCAGACTCAGTGTAGCTGGAGTCCCTGGGCTTGCAGTCTCCAGTCAGCTGGGTCTGTACCAGCCACAGGAGACACTGAGCACAGGGGAAAAGTGGATGGCAAACTCACTGAGTCTGCCCTGTACTGATACGGGAAATAAGCACATCACTGGGAGTCATCTGAAGGCCTCTTGTCTCTAACTCCAACCAGAGTAGCCAAAGCATTTGCAATATTGCACAAACACAGCGGGAAAACAGTTTCTTCTGGAGAAGCTTCAGACAGTTGGCTCTCAGTAGGTCTTTGAACAATTGATGAAGCAGATGTGTGTGCCGTGGGTATCTGACTGGGAATGACAAGTTTTCTCTTCCAAATTATAGGCAGGAGGGTGATGTCATGCTATAATAAGGCATGCAGACATGCTGGGTCAGATTTTGTGGCTTCCAAAATGTAGAAAGAAAGATGCAAACATGAAGGGCAATGTACTCCGCTGGAATTTTTATTCCAGAAACAAAGACATGGTACTTCACCAGTGTCCTAAAAGCAACCGCACAGATGTGAGACCTTTTAGATTTAGGCAGCATTATCTCAAATCCCATTTGAAATGTTTTGCTGATTGTTTCTTTCACCGTTTTCCCTCAGAAGATTAACTTGTGTTCAGGTCCTCAGAAGATGCTTTTGTGAAGCTGTTAATTGCAGCGCTGAGGAAAACGGGTCACACGGTACACTCAGCACTTCCCTAATTAATACACAACAGCACATGCTCGCGTCGAACTGGCTGCAAATTCAGCTCTGGCTGACTGAACACTAATGACAGCACCTCCTGTAATAAGCCAATACTAGTAAAGAAAGCGAAATAGCCTGTTAAAACCCCAAATGGGTGATGAAAGTTCTACATCATCCAGATCTTTTAATGTAATTGTGTAATGCCACAGACTGGCGTTCAGCCTGCCAGCATCCATTTAATTAGTAAATAAAACACTCTGAAGGCCTTGGCTATATCATGACACACTTAGAAATCCATCTGAAGGTTCTTGACTGCATGCAATAAACTCCACCAAAACTTTATGGCTGACAGAAAAGTCATTGTCTGAAAGTACATCTGGGAAGATGTGATTTACATCTGGGGTTTTTTTTTATTTATAACATATTTTAGATACCATTTCTACTGCTTGTTCATATATTTAAAGGACCTTTATTTACACTATATTGCTTTTTAGCCATTTGGAGCTTTCCATCTTGTGATGTCCACGTTTCAGTGTGTGACTGATATGGAAGGTAGCAGTGCTGTCCTATGGGTTATGCAGTTCACAAAGGCAGCTTCTGTCGAAGGCTTGGTAAAGCTGCAGAGGGGCTGTGGGAAACGCTTTTTATGATCAATTCTGACAAAAAGAGCTGGCTGGGCTATATTGCACCTGTTACTGTAACTAGTCAAAATGATGGCTTTTCTGTAAGGTTTAAGCCTGCATTTTCTTTCTGTCTCTAAAAAAATTATTTGACCTCTGTAAAAATTCTGTTGTGACTTTAGAAGATATTTAGCCTCAAACCTCAAATACATTTTATATTGTGTTCTTCTGAACCATAAGCAAAACCGTTTTTTTTCCCTTCCTCAAAAATGCTGACCCTGAACAAATAGCTCACCATTCTTTATTTTTTTGTCTGTGATCTAATTAATCTGCATTTTCCCCTCAGTGCCCTGCTGTACATATACTTTTATAGGGCTGTTTCCTACCATGCTCTGGGTAGCGTTAGCAATAGGGAAGATCAGCATGGCCATCTCTCATGGCTTTCCCCAGGGCAGCACAGCAGCTGAAGCATGAGCTCGTGGTGGCTTCTACCCAGCTCTAGGAAGGCAGTCAACCCTCTCGCCAGTGGCTGCAATACTTGATTTTCATCTGGAGAGATCCCTGGGCACCATGTCTCTGTGGAAAAAGCATTTCTCTGACTTGGGAGATGTTCCACTCAAAGACAAATGTTATCAGCTGTAGTGTCTCTCCTAGAATTAGCAGCATCCCTTTGTGATGGTTATGGTGGGTTACTCTGCCAGCTCTGGGAACTCTCAAACCTTTTCCATGGGGAGCTTGGTGAGATGTTCCTCTGATTTTGTTTGAGCTATACATTTCTTATGGTATACTTGGAAAGAATGGCTGTCATAGGATCACTGAATGGTTGAGGTTAGAAGGAACTTCTGGAAGTCATCTTGTCCCATCCTCCCTGCTCAAGCAGGGACACATAGAACCAGTTGCCAAGACTATGTCCAGATGACTTTTGAATATCTCCAAGGGTGGAGACTCTGGGGCCTGTTTTTCCATTAAGTCATATTTAAGGGCTATGATATTATGGCATGAAGCCGTGTCAGGTGAAGTTTTGCTTGGATATGAGGCAAAAGTTTATCACCCAGGAAAGTGGTCACAGCACCAAATCTGTCTGAGTTCAAGAAGCATTTGGACAACGATCTCAGGTGTCCTGTGCAGGGCCAGGAATTGTACTCGATGATCTTGATGGGTCCCTTCCAACTCAGCATATTCTGTGATTCTATGATTTGAAAGGCAGATTCAGCAAGAAAGGAGTGTGAGGGAAGGTGGAGGGAAAGGGCCAGAGTCTGTCCAAATGCTAATGGCTTTGCACTCTGGATCTGCAAGCAGAGCAAGGGGGTTGTGGCCCAGCAATAGCACAACAGACTCTTCCCAAGGAAGATGTAGGGAAAACTAGAAGCTAGTTTTAAAGGCTGTGACTACATCATCAAGTAGCACACTGCAAGACAAAAGGACCAGTTGGTGCTGAGAATTGAGTTATCACTGTATACACTCTGGGATTTTACTGTGGACTAGCTCTAGTTTGGTACCAGGGAGCTGCATGTCCATTCGTGGTTGGAGAACACTGAGTGCACTCTTGGGATGCATTTTCCAAATTAATTTCAGGGTAGAAAATATGCCCCATCCCTGGAAGTGTTTAAGGCCAGGTTGGATGGAGAACATTTCAAAAATCTTACCCTTAGTGATGTGACCCAAAATCCGGCAAGTGGAAATGACAGGTGGGTTTGCTTCCAAACCATACGCTTAATGTGAGCTAAAACAATAATGTAGATGCATGCAGAGAGGACAGCACCTTATGTAGGTGTGTTAGGAGACAAGAGAAGAGAGATAGCCACAAACATTGCTTAAGTTTTCCCTTCTGCAGATGATAATTCTTCTGGGGTTTTAGTTGTTTTGTTGGGGGTTTTTTTTGTTTCATTTTTGTTGTGTTTGTTGGGGTTTTTTGGTGTTGGGACGGTTGGTTTTTTTGGGTGTTTTTTTGTTTGTTTTGGGGTTTTTGTTTGTTTTGGGTTTGGGTTTGTGGGTTGTTTTGGGTTTTTTTAGTTTTTGTTTTTTTTTAAAAATTATAAAAGGTTATGGGCATCTAAAAGTGCAGAGGTCAAACTTCTGGTTGCTTGGGAGCAGTGCTTCTAGGAATCTGGCTGCTATAAATTAAAACTGTGCCACCATTGTAGAGCAAGGAATTCTCAAATAGGCTGTAAAAACAGACCCAAGGCATTAGTAAAACAAGTCTGAATTGAGGCCATGCTGTTTGTATCCTTCAAACTCACCATTGTGGTGTACAGAACTTGAAGAATCTCACTGTCAGATAATCACCACATGCTGTGCATTGTATATAAATGGAGCGGAAGAAAAATGAGACAGACACACCCTTTGTGACTTTCATTTCTTAAAAAATATTTCTCCCCAGTCATGGTAATAAAAACTTAGATGTTTGGATCTGCTTATTGTTGTGGCATTGCTGACTCTTTTTTAAGAACATGCTTCTCATGTATATGTATTATGCATATATCTTTCTGTAAGACATATGATAGATAGATAGATAGATAGATAGATAGATAGATAGATAGATAGATAGATAGATAGATAGATAGATAGATAGATAGATAGATAGATAGATAGATAGATAGACAGACAGATACTGTAGAAAGGATTTACTCATTCTAAAGTGGTTAATAGAAGTCAGACTGCCTCAGGACATGACACAAAACTCAGAGGAGCTGTTGACTCCCTGAAAGGCAGTGAGGCCGTGCAGAGAGACCTGGACTAATCAGAGGACTGGGTAATCACCAACCATATGAAGTTCAACATGGGAAAGTGCTGAATTCTCCACCTTGGACAGGGCAACCCCAGATGTTCATACAGACTGGGGAATGAGATGATGGAAAGCAGTGCCACAGAAAGGGACCTGGGGATTCTGGTTGATGGCAAGTTGAATCTGAGTCAGCAGTGCCCTGGCAGCCGGGAGGGCCAACTGTGTCCTGGGCGGTATCAGGCAAAGCATCACCAGCCAGTCGAGGGAAGGGATTGTCCTGCTCTGCGCTGCACTGGGGTGGTCTCTCCTTGCATATTGTGTGCAGTTTTGGGCACCACAATATAAGAAAGATATTATGCTTTTTGAGAGCATCCAAAGGAGGACAAAGAAGATGGTGAAGGGCCCTGAAGGGAAGTCGTATGAAGAACAGCTGAGGGCACTTGGTCTGTTCAGCCTGGAGAAGAGGAGGCTGAGGAGAGACCTCACTGCAGTTACAACTTCCTTGTGAGGGAAAGAGGAGGGGCAGACACTGAGACACTGGTCCCTTCTCTGTGGTGAACAGTGACAGCACCCAAGGGAATGGCCTGAAATTGTGTCAGGGGAGGTTTGAGTTCGATATTAGAAAAAGGTTCTTCACCCAGAGTGTGGTTGAGCACTGAACAGGCTCCCCAGGGCAGTGGTCACAGCACCAAGCCTGACAGAGTTCAAGAAGCATTTGGACAACACTCTCAGGCACATGGTGTGATTCTTGGGAATGGTCATATGTAGGGCCAGGAGCTGGACTGGGTGATCCTTGTGGGTCCCTTCCAACTCGACATATTCTGTGGTTCTGTGATTCTGTGTGCTGTCTGGGCTTGACAAAGCACTTAGAAATTTCCCCTTTTCTCCCTAGATTAGGTTCTTCTGTGTGTTCTGTTATGACCTGTGGTTCAAATAAGAGTCTTCAATTGTGCCTTGTGGCTTGCCACAGGGAATTAGGAAAAGATCTGCCCAAAAACAGGACTGAACCTAGAAACTGAAAGAAAGCAAGTTTAGATTAGATATTAGGGAAAAAAGCATTTTACCATGAGGGTGGTTGAGGCACTAGAACAGGTCTCCCAGAGAATCTGTGGATGCCCCATGCCTGGAAGTGTTTAAGGCCAGGTTGGATGGAGCAGTGAGCAACCTGGTCTAGCGAAAGGTGTCTCTGTCCATGGCAAGGAGGGTTGGAAGTATGTGATCTTTAAGGTCCCTTCCAATGCAGGCCATTCTATGGTTCTATGATCTCAGGTCCTCCAAATGCTGAACCAATGCTTTATGTTCTTCTGGTAGGAAAAGTGGGAGGTTTATCATTGGGCAGTAAGAGAGACCCCTTCATTGCTGTATTATCTGGAAGCTGATCTTTACTGCTGGGTTGAGAATGCGACAACTGCAGCATTTCTTCCTTTGAGACTGAAATTCTGCCTGCAGACCAGGGAACCTCAGCTGTTTCCTCAGTCCTGCACTGCATTTGGGCACTTGCTTACAGGTTACTAGTTCTTCATCATTTCCCAACAGAGCCTGTGTACCATCCATAATAATAATCTGGCACCTTTGGCATAAATGATCCCCCACATGGGAGAAGTAGACACCACAAAAGCAAGAGCTCAGAGGATTAGCAACAAGGCAGAGGAATGAACAATGAGACTTGGACACAAATTGTTAGTTCTGAGGTTTGTATTGATTTAATGTCTTTAATTTTTAATTTGAAAGTGATTTGCACTAATGTGTAAGCTCAAAAGGGAGGACAGAGGCAAATTGAGCAAGCAAGAAAAGCAGGAAGAATCAGGTAACAAACTGGAATTCCACTCCAAGTGTGGAATGGGAGCCCAGGAGTCCATGAAGAACCTTCCTCTTGCTGCAATGGGAGTGAGAATTTAAGCCACAGTGTTTAAGGAGGATTCAGGAACAACATCAAAGGTTGACACAACTTACAGAGTCTGCTTTATTTTTTTTCCTCAAGCTATTTCACACTGTTGAAAGACATGTTGGGAATATGCTTACCTAGGCTTTGCCTTTGCTGTATTTCAAGTCACATGAAAAGCTCAATCTCTTGATTGTTGAATCCCACTGGACAGTAAATTAAGTAAAAGTTAGTTAATAAAATCCACACCATCATTTGCATGGCAAGCTGCCATTTAAAAATACTCATTGGAGCTGTCTATCACTTCTGGGTTTAATCTTTCTGAATTCTGAATGTGCTGGCCCTCTTGGGATGCTGAATGGCCTTTTTCCTGGTGTTCTGAATCCCCTGCAGAATATCAGCATATCTAACTAGATCAGCATCTTAACAAAAACAGTCTCATCACTGAATTATGGGGCTTACACCACTGTATCTCATGGTAGCATCACTAGAGTGACATAAATAGAAATGGAGCAGGATTCAGCCCTATGCTTCATTCAGGTAGTTTTGCAGTTTCCTTGTCAATCTGTTGTTACAGTAGCCTATATGTGCAGCAGTCTATTTTCTCCAGTACTTTAAGAGAGCCAGACTAATTATGATGGGATCCACCGGGTATCTATTAGCATTAATTAAGGGATTGCCACTTTCAGATGAATAATCTTCTGTCTTCAGCAGACCCTGAGCAGAGTTACCAGGTACATGGAAGGTAAAAAGCAAAGGAGAGATCAGAAAACATTAATTTTTCAGCATAAAGACGGTTGCTGACCCTGTTGTTTTCCTATCTTCTGTCATGCTAAGAGATGACAAAAGATGAATTATTTTAATTTCAGTATTAGTGTCAAATTCACATCTTCCTTTTAAAAAGCACTCAGTCCTAGAAACAGTCAATTAGCCTTACTGAAAAGGTACACTTCCAAACAGATGTTCTTGCCAATAATGTTCATCTGATAAACCTGATTATTTCATCCCTGCTTGTGGCTGGTGGTGGGGAGAAGGAAGATGCTGAAGGGTGAAGGAAATTTTAGCATAAGGAGGACATGAAGATGCCCTGAGATTATTTCTTTAGTATTTCTCCTGAGTCTGTCTCCTTTCAGTGTGACTCTTCTCTTGTCCTACCAAGGTTATACCTAACGATAAAGAGCTGGCCTCATTTATCATACCTGACACCTGGTGACTTCATAGAGCTGTGGCATCCTCCTGGTAACTTTAGCAGAATAAGGCTCTGCCTTCTACTGAATTGCTGGCAAGTATCTAGGTCATAGCATCCATGCAATAAACCTTGATGGGATTATTCCTGGACATGGTGTAAAGCATGATTAGTATACTCATGGAAATCTCAGTATGTGCTTGGTACATCTGTTTATCTTGCCCAGTGGAGTCTGTAGGCTCAGATTCTGCCTTGGGGAAATTCTCTGACAGCATTGCCAGCTGGATACATTGCAGTTATCTTACCCTCAGCTTCAGGAAAATAAAACCTTCTTGCTGGGCCTGTGGTACCGTGGTCAAGAGCACGGCCTCTTTTCTTTTGTGGCATCCTTGAAGAGTACCAATCACAGCTTGACTTTTGAACTTTCCATTGGGTAGCAAGCTGTGTACTACATGCAATAAAAATGTGAGTTGTTTTTTCATTCCAGTAAGGGTATCTGTGCATGCTGCACCACAGCCTGCCCTATGCTGCTGACCTTGCAAAAACAGCATTTGAAGCATCATTTATACAGCTTCCTTTCAGCAGGTCCTCAGCAATGCTGCCCACATCTCACAGCAGGGATGTGAGAGCACATCAGGTGGTTTGTATGAGCTATGAGAGGACTGACTCTGAGATCCAGCTTCAGCTTCTTCCACCCTTGATGATGCAGATGCCTCTAATTTTGAATACTGACTAGTGGGGAACCCACTGGGACAGACATACTTTGCCACTGGTACCTGTTAAACAGATATCCAGTAGGTTTCAGTTTTTTTTTAACTGAGCAGGTCATAACATGTAGAGAAACCATTCCTGTTGGCTGTGTCACTCCTTTTATGCTGAGAACCCCCCAAAATCCATCTCATTTTATGCAGGGCATTTTTTCAGTTTTGCAGTTTATTACTTTACCTTATCTCCCCTTCTTCACCCTATCCTTTAAGATCCTGTCAGTTAATTGGATTTGTTGCCCATTTTAAAGGGTATTCTGTTATTTGAATGTGTTCTACTTGCAGAAAGTAGCTTAATCAAATAAGAAGCACTAGAGTGCCTGAAAGCTTGTCCATTTTTTCTAAATCTGGTCTGTGGGACTAATTAACATTGCTGTTTCAAGCTGTGCAGCAGCAAGGCAAAAATTATTTTTGCTGCTTCAAAAGTAAAGGCTTCTGGCGAAAAAAAGGCCAAAGCTGGGTGAAGAGTTGAGATGGGGAGATCTGCAGATCTGCTACCCCTGTGGAGCCTGGAGGGCTGAAAGTATCAGCTTCACCACTGGGAGAAGATGCTTCTCACTTCCTTCTTTGGAAATACCTTCCCTGTTTGCCCATTGCTTTTCTGAAGTGGCAGCCACTATGCCTTGCCAGGGTTCTACAAGTTCAGAAGAAGGACTAGGGCCATTTTATTTCTGCAAGCAATATCACCCTCAGAGACCATCCACTTTGCCTCAGTCCGGAGTCAGCCTTCATCTACAAAAAGAAATTACTTCTCCTTGTGAGCCTTACCTCTGCTGTATCTTAGCTGAAACAGCAAACTTAATCAACTCTGAAGAGACTAGCTGAGAGGAGTTGTCAGCCAGAATTGATCTAACAGAAGAACAAGAAAATGATAATCAGTACTTTACAATCATTTGAGGCAAATTCTCTAGGTAGGTTGTCATGCCAAAGAGTAGTCTTTAAAAAGAAAAACAGGTTATTTTATTGATGCCCTATGTCTTGAACATATTCTCAGGATGGAGGGCTAATATTATGGGCATAATATAGTTCAGAAAACAATACAGTTTGTTATTTGTTCAGCCTCAGAGTGATTTTTGTGTCCAGCCAAAAGAAAAGGGAAGGGGCTGTGGGGGTGTATTACATGTTGCATGGCATACATTCAGTGCTGTAATGATGGTTGAAAATTCTTTGGCCTTGGGAAATAGCCTGAGAAATGCACTGTTATACTTCTAGCTGAATTACGGGTTCCATATGAATGGCATGGCTATATCTTGACTACAATATTTTCTCAGGATTACTCCAGTGAGGCAAGTGAATGCAAACTTGGCTCTCTTATTAGATGCTCAGCAGCAAGCAATATGCAAAATACCACTTTTCAAAGTAGTTTGTTTATCCTAACCCCTTCTAATATGTCAGGAGTTTTAGAAGAACCAATGGCAGTACATGCTAAACCACTCAAATCCTGGGCCCCAGACAGTGGACAAATGGCTCAGACCTTTGGGATGGCAGCTGGGCAGACTGAGAACTGACCAGTGCTTTCCAGCACTGGCACAACCAACTGATTCAAGAGTCACAATGCTAAAAATACTTTCAGCTTCTAAGACTGGAAGGTTCATCCTAAACATAGGCGTCTAGTTTGATATCCTTGCATTTATATAGCCCATTAAAGAAATGGATCTAATTTTTAACCACAGAGATCTTAGAAGCAGGTGAAAGATGATCTGTGCTTAGAAAAATCTACTATTGCCCTAATGCAGGTGCCTTAATATGAGTGTAGGCATCTGTCTTATGGTGCGTCTGGTTTGCAAAGTTTGGCTCAAATCAGGCTAGCAATTCACATATTCCTGTCTCTGTTCCCAGTGCTGTAGTGTTGACACTGACATTTTTGACTCATCTAACACACATAATTTTGCAGAAAGCCAAAAGATGCCCTGGGCTAGCAAGTGAAATCCAAATGAAACTTCATTTCCAAACACATTGTATGCCTGCAATGGTACGGTAGGGTTAATGTCTTCCCAGAAACCCAACTAGATTGGTGCTCCATAGTGGGGGCTTTTATAAGGGCTGAATACAGTAATGTTTCAGACCTTTTTTTTTTTTTTTCCTTTTCATTCTCTTCTTTAGACAGTGTGAATAAAGTGAGAGACAAAAAATCTCTATATGCTGTAAACTGTGATCTAGAAATTGAGGGGGCTGATGTCAATGGCTGCTGGCAGTGTGTTATGAATGTCATTTCTGTGCTGGAGTTATTCCAGTAGTGAGGGTGCTGCCAGTGCTGTCTTGCTTTTAGTCAATACCCATGATTGTAATATGCTAAAAAACAACACAGGGGCTCATAAGTGGGTGACAGGAGATGAGAAAGAGTGAGAAATTTCACCGACTGGTTGCTCATCCCATAGCCTGGTCCTCAGTTGGTGTTTGGATTGAATTACCCTGTGTTTTTGGTACCTCACTACCAAAGGAGGGTTTCCTCAATCACAAATGGCTCCCGATTCAAAATACTTTTTTTAAGACTCTGTTCCTTTTGAACAAATTTCAGTTTCAAATTTCAAACAAACAGTATTCCTGAGCCTAGAAGTAGAAGTGCCATTGACAAAATCAAAGTGCTTTGCAGGGAGAACAGAAAGGAAATCTATGCATCTGGCATCGTGCACAAGGAGCAGGGAGCACATCGTTTTTCTAGCTGCAGAAGGCAGGAGAAGTTTGAGATCTGTGCTGGGAACAAGGGAAGGAGAACTGGATATCTACAGAAACATAATTTAGTTCCTTTGAGACATGCAGGTGCCAGGCTGGAGCAAGAGGACCCAAACACATCAGCCACATTCACCCTGAGCAGGGTCAGGGTTCTCCATCACACCAACCCAACATTCCCTGTTGGATTAGTGCTGGAACTGTAACCTCCCTTTTTATTGCCCTCTGATCTGCTGTTCACTGGTGCTGGCAAATTTTTGTTTTTATTTTTAATAAATAAATAAATACCGCAGTCTAACTTTTTAAGGCTGTTCTCTCTCTGCCTGTGTGCAGAGGACTGCAGATCTGTGTGCGATATAATGAAGGCCTAGGGGAGAATATTAGCACTTCTGAAAAGAGCTCAGGGAATTCTACTTTTTGCTCTGACAACTGAAGGCAGAGGAGAGTTTTTCCTTTCATGTTTGTTTTCAGTACATAAAGTGATTGAAAGCAGCTTCCCGAAGAGGAGGATGGGGAGGGAGCGCTGAAAATTTTTAGAATTTCTAATCTGCTGCCTTAATTTTACTGCTGCTGCACTCTCACACTGAGTCAGAGCGAGGGGCAAAAAATGGGGATGCTCATTTTGTAGGCACAAGCTGGGAAAGCCCATGCACTGGGGGGAACCCACCGTGGGGATGGGAGTGCGCTGCTTTGGCCAGCTCCCAGCACCAGCAGCGTGCGGGCAAGCACCGCGGGGTTGTGGTTATCCTACGTGGTAGTACCACCCAGTGGTCACCCTGCTCCCTCCCGCAGCACGTCCAGTCAGCACCGGGCTGGTCCCAGGGGCAGGAGAGGAGAAACACGGGCAGGAAAGAATGAAAACAAGGAGGAGCGTGGGCTGGCAGCTGTCTTTTGAAGGAATGTTCTCACGTGGGCTGCGAGGACCACCTGGGTTTGGATCAGTTCTGCATCCTTAAAAGAAAAGCGTTCAAATTCACCAGCATAGATGAAGTCGGGAGAGACTTGCTGTAGCCCCGATGGCACTTCAAAGCAAGACTCCCTCTAATGCAGGCCACTTCTATAATGCCTGCACATTATATTCACTTCTTTTTAGTTACTTAAGGGTAATACTAGAGTGCCATGCACCCTGGGATAAACTAAACCTGAGTCATTCCTATAGAGAGGAAGGCAAGACAGGTTTCTTCAGCACAGCTACTCAGCTTATAATGGGAAGGCAAGAAAACCAAAAGTAAAATCTTGTGAGCTCTGTAGAGCTTTGTAGAGCCTTCACAGAAGCCTGTTCCTGTCTGTAATATTTTTCAGGAGAAAAAAACCAGTTTAATACTTGTTTGCCTCTCAAAGTGTGCTAGCTGGATATTTTAGAGAAATGGATATTTTTATTATTAACACTGTTAGGATGAACTTGACCAGATCCTGTGCTTTGGGCATGGCCATGTGGGTCCTCCCCACTTGTGTCCTGCAGCATTAGGTGCTCCACAAGTGTTCACTGGAAAGGGACCACAGACCCTGCTCCACTTGCCTGCACACATGGAGCTTTGCTAAATCCTAATCCAAAACAATTCTCCTGGCCCAGGTCATGAAGTATGTTGAGAAGTCCCTCAAGCAACTTTTGGATCAAGTTAGGACTGAGTCCAAAGCCCCCTCTATGTAACTATGAATCATCTGGCCCATCCAGCTGCAGAGAGGAACTCAATTTCCAGGACTGGTATGACACCTTCCTTGGCACAAAACTATTGAGAGAGGGTGGCCAAGAGATCTGAGAGAGCCATGTACCCCCCTCTCACTTTCAGCTCTGAATTGATCCACTTGTTTTGTGTGATGTTGATTGGGATGGTTACAGTCCCAGACCTGCTATTAATAATCTGTCTCTTCTGAAAGCATGGAACAGAGTTCCCCTACTTGCTGTCTTCTGCTTTACTGGACTCTTGCTGAGATCCCCTTCACCTATGTATAATCAATCAGCCCACATTAGCCCATGTTCCACATGCACAACATATGTCTTCAGTACACAGTGCTTTGGAAATGTGTAACTGACTGTATTTGATAAACGAGATGACAAAGAAGCTACGTGGAGCTGGATACAATAGCTACAGTTGCTCTCACCTTTCATGTCAGGTTACTTGTTGAATAATAATTCAGAAGCAAGAGCTTAGCATACTGAAATACCTCGCTGCTTTTAGCCAGTTCTAAATGAAAAGGAAAGAACGATGGAGCGTGTTGATGGCGTAGAGAGGACTAATAGCAGCCAGTTAACAATCTTTGTCTCTCTCACTGCTGGCATAGGTTTAAAACAAATGCACACAAAAACTATCCCAGGCACGTGTGCTCACAGATGTCTATGCATGCAGGCATGGTTTAGCATGAAGAATCACATAAATTAGCAGAATTATAATTACTCTTTTTAATCCTTTTGCTTTGAACAAACAAGCTTTAATCAGCAGTCAGGAAGCCCGTTAAAAACCTGAAATGTAATCCAAGGTCAGAAACCAAGGGTCACCACCCTTCACTGTGGACTGAACAACCAGGTGTGACCAAGAGTTGTAGTGGAAAGCAGCCTCTCCCCCTTGCCCCGGGCACCTGAAGGGGACTGTGGCTGAGCAGGGATGCAGAGCTCAGCATCTCACAGCAGCCCAGTGTTTGCAGAGCCCTCAGGGCTGCAAGGGCAGCCACAGATGGGGGCATGTCAGCACCTTGCTCCTCAGGAACAAGGCAAGCAGCCACGAAGAGGGAGGTGAAAAAGAGCAGGAAGCTTATAAAAGCAATTCCCCTCTCCAGGGGTAATTGGGGAGGGGTTAGAGTTAATTAGTTTATACGGGTAACAGAGGTTAATAGGGTTCTTGTTTTGGTTTTTCTCTTCCTTTGATGGAGTGTGTCAGTTGTTTAAAGCTTACAAGCTGCTGAGATAAAAAGCAAATTAAATATGTGATCCAGGTGTTGCCAAAAGTTGAGGCAGAAGTGTTAAAAGGAAAAGCTTAGAGAGCTGGATGTGGAAAAAAGAAAAAAAAAAAACAAAAAACAAAAGAAACCCAACCGAAGCCTTGCATTATTTGTGGATCAGGTGTTTAACTAGTGGACAAACAAAATTTCAAGAGCAAATGATGGAGATATTAAGAAGAGCCCTCCTGCATATCTTTTTATTAACATGCACCAAAGTACTGTACAGCTTGCTGTCATTGAGTTCCTTATCAGTAAACAGGAGGAGACAGAGTTCAGTGGCTCGCTCCATGAATCACACAACTGCTTTTTTTTGCCCAGGCAGAGTAACCCATGCTCTGATGTCCCTAGACTATGTAACATACCTCGCAGCTATATGGAAAAGTTTCCAACTTGCATCTCAGATCCTCAGCAGGAGCCTTCCAGAAATGCTGGGTGAGTGCTCACAATCAAAGCTCTGGACTCCCCTATGGCACCATGGGGATGTGAAAACTGGTCAGTTTCATCTTGATGCTGTATTCATATAAAAGTCAGTAATAAAAGTAAAAATATCTATAACAAAGTCTTCCACCACCACTTTGCTGATTTCTACACATGCTCCCAATTCCTGTGCCATTAAATGTTTAGTGCTCCTCCTTTTCATCCTTCTATCTCTGTTTATATTTACTGACCATTCTTTTCCATTGCTTCAGTCATCGACTGTTTAAAACTGGAAGATGTGATGACCACCTTCTTCACCGATGTACCTGTGAGGTCTCTGCTTAGGAGTGGTGGTTCACCTTTCATTCCTAATGTTAGGAGGCCAGTTTAGAAGGAAAACATTCATGTTTTATGGGAAGGGAGTTTCCATGCTGCATGGCTTGTCTTTGTAGATGTAAGCAGCATCCTTCATAAGAGTTTGGGCCAGTTGCAAAAGCAGAAATCACCCTTAAGAAATGTGTGATTCAGTGCCCTGCAATCAGCAGGAGAGTTTGCACTGCAGGTGTTGGAGGGAAAAACTCCCAGCTGGCCAGGCAAACAGCTTCTGTAATGAAGGAAATTACCAGCAAATGGCATGAAGGCATTTTATCCTATGTGTCATCAAGTTCTGAGGTATTCAAGGATGCTCTGTTGGAGCCTGCAGCATGAGGGGGAGAATGGCAGTATGAGGGAGCCAAAGTTTTTGAAGGAGATTCACAGGCGTACAAAGGCACTGAGAACTGACACCAACACTGTGGGAAAGCTTGTTAGGAAAACAGTTCTTTTCTAAGCTGCACATACTGCTGGGTGCTTCTAGTTCCATAATATTTTGTAGACAAGCCTCTTGGCTGTTTTACAGGAATCATCCCGTCGGAGGCTAGCATAATCTGCTACTGCTTTTGCTGCTGGCTGCTTGGGGAATAATTCTGAAATATCCCCCTCAAGAAAGAGCAAATAGTACAGCTCTATATTCAGCCTTGCTAAAAAGTGAGATTTGGAGCATCAGTCCCTGAGGAGCAGAGATGTTTGTGGCCAGCTCCAGCTCTTTTCTGGGACATGTATTTAGTACAAGTCAGATGTGGGGAAGGAGGAGGAGACAGTCACTGACTCTTGCAGTCACTGATAACTTGAAAAGAAAGTCTTGCCATCCTGTCAAATGCATCTGCCAGGTGTCCTGTGCTTCACAGCTACCCTTGCTTGCCAGGTTATTAGTAGAGCAGTACGGTCACTTCCACTGCATCTGTCTTTTGCCCCATGTTCCTGGAGGGTAGCAGACTTTTGGGAATACTCCAAAAGAAAGTAGACCTGAGTTCATAATACCCAGACATGGAATATCTTTGGAAATGCAAGAGGAATGTATTTGCCATCAAAGAGCAAAGGAAAAAAAAGGTGGAAAGGTGATGGAGAACTTATTGACACTGACCAGCTCTTCATTTTCATGGGGAGAAAGTTCCAACAGCAAAGGAGCATTAACCCAGAAAAAAAAAGAGGGATCAAGTGTGCTAAAAAGCATTGCTTTCCACTTGCAAAAAATTCTGTTTAGTACATGTTTATGGAACTTGTCTTGGATGTTCTAAAAATAGCCTTTTAGAAGTGAATCTTCAGCTGCCCCCAGGAAGCCCTACACTTTCCTAGCATAGAAGTGCTATGCTTAATCCTGATTTTCACAACAAAAAGAACAATTATTTTTAGCACTTTTAAAAATAGACTTAGTTGCCCAGTGCTGAGTTGTCAAAGCAATACATGAAAGATGCATCACTTCACAGGAATGTGCCACAAGTTGATGGATTCTGAATGACCAGACAGTAACATGGTGGTTCAGATGTGTCAAGAAGTTTTAAGATAAAGATTTCAGGCAAGGTTTGCAGGGCAACAATAAGATGGAAAAAGGGGTCTGAGGAACATCCTGACAGTGAGGAAGGTAAGACAGAGGAATGGGACATCCCTATTGAGCCTGTGCAAATGAGAACATAACCACAGCATAATGCCTTCTCCTGGCTGAGGTGCCAGGAGATCTTCTACAGGACAGATGTTACACAGCCAGTTGGATGGTTATAAGGAATATCATTGGGTCTGGTTATGTCAAGATAGTAGCCCGATTAAACCTGGTACTACTGAAATCAAAAGTCAGCCTCTCATGGAGTTAAATCACTCACCGTTCCATCTTCTGGACTCTGATAGTACTGTCTCCTGCGGTTTGTAGATGGGTATTGGAGTACAAATATTTAGGAAACATTCCTGTTGTTGCCTACTGAAACTTAGTAGATTTCCCAGCTACTCCCCAGGTTGTGAACAGAGCTGTGCACACTGAAACTTCTGCAAGAAAATGAGGAGTGGTGGCAGCTGGCTTCTGCTAGTGGTGCTAAAACTCAGGTTAGAGGCTGGATTTAGTGCTGAATGCCTGACAGATACAACCCCAGCTTACCCGGAAGGACCCACCAGAAGCACAGCCAAACAGAACATAGCCTCAGCACTTGTTCTCTCCTCTGTGGATTTATCTCCAATAATTACCTGGTTAGAACTCTCTGGCACTTTGACTCCTAGTGCAAGCTAGTCATCTGGATGACTATTGCCTTTCTAAGGTGTCAGAAAACCTAATGTATGTTGCTGAGAACATGAAGGAAGACAAAAGGAAAGCAAGTATCCGAAGGTGATTTTGCTGATACAGAAAATAGGCCATGTAACTATAGTTCAGCTCTTATTTAGGGTGATCTGTATCATATATTTGTATCTAGCTTTCTCCAAATAGATGTATCTTCAACAGCGCTTTAGACAACTACCTTACTAATGTGTACTTCCCACGCACCATTTTACTGATCTGCTCCAAAGGATGCAGCTGGAAGATCTCAATTTGGCTGATATGCCTTGAAAGTGATGGGATAGTGCTCATCTGTCAAACAAAGCTGGGAGAGAGATGAGATACTTATCTCTTACAGACAAAACACCTGGCTGTCTGGCTTTGTGAATGCTAATTTTGCAAGCTTAAAAAAACTCCAACTCAACCCCCCACCATTTTTCCCCAGAACTAAAATTAAAATATGTATATCACATTTCTATCAGTCTGTATTTCAGTTATATAGAACGCAACTTAAAATCCATGGAAGAAGTGATAAAGAATTACCTTCTTTTTCCATGCTTCTAAATATGTTTAATTAGTATTCACTGAAATATATTTATTTAATATTCACTCATGAGCTTTTTCCTTTTTTCCTGGTTTGTTTTTTTTTCTCCTTTGTTTTGTTTTCAAGCATTTGTAGTCACATCATTCAAACTAGGCTGGGTACATGAAATCCCCCTTAATAATCTAAGCTGTCAAAACTACGAGCATTTTGTAAAGTATCACCAGAGCCTCAAATGGAATAAAGGAAAATATTGAGATATATTTGGTCTGCAGTTGTAAACATGCCTTGCACATGACTCAGCAAGTGTAGTATTTGTTATTCTTGCCTTCTGTTTTTCATGCAGTCCATTGCTTCTACTCCCCCAGGAAGATGGATTTTGATATGAAGTTTCTGAAAAGTACAGTGCTGCCTTATAAAAACAGGACTTCCTTATAAAAATAGGGCTGACTTACAGAAACACAACTCTGTCCTCACTGATGTGGGTAAAACAGAGACTACTTCCTAGAGGGAAGCAGGTCATATGGGCAAGAACCGCCCCTGCTTTCAAGAATGGGCAGTGCTCAATTTCATACTTTCTGATACTTTCAGCTGTAATGCCTCTAACTTCTCCATCATCAACTGGCAGTAATGTCGTTCAGTTTAGTGCACAGAGGTAATGGAAAAAATAGGATTTTGTGACAGTTGCTGTTTGTGTTTCTCTCTTTGCTTCGTATTTAATGAGCAAAGACACAAAAACCTCTGGAACAGAATTAGCAAACTGCAGTAGCCGATTAAACAGGAGAAAATAGCACCGTCTCCACTGGGCCACAAAGTCACACATGTTGATATTGTAGGTGAACAGAGATCTATAGCCAGAGCTGACTTGTGCCTCAGGTTTAAGCCAGCATCACACCTAAGGCTGGATGTTAAAAATCCCATTGGACTTCCCAGAAACACAAAGTTAATTCTTTGCAATAAACGGAACCCCTGAATTCTTGCTGAGTTTTCCTGCCTGCTCACTGCGCAGCCTCAGGGTTTGGCCCCTGGAGGCACTGGGTGCAGGAATCTCTCTTGGCCATGGTGGGTTAATCAGCACCTGCTGTAACATGGAGTTGGAGCCATGCTCTTGAAACAAAGCTCTTCCCTTGCATCTTCCCAAAGTAACTTATAAGCAATTACCACCAAAGTTTTGAGACAAGCTAAATCTTAGACGTCTGTAAGCTTAATTGCAAGCTGGAGGAAGGCAGGCAGGGGGAGCATACAGCGCTATGCTAACAAGCGTCATTGTCAAACCACTCTAGCTTTCAAAGGGAACATTAAGGTGTCATTTACTCCGTGCCCTGGCTTCCTATAGAGCACTGCTAATGAAAGACCTCTTTGTGTGGGCGGTCACTAACTACAGAGAACAGTCAAAGACTTTGTGGACATAACCATAAAAAAGAGAGCCTGTAGGCCAGAGCCGATCCTACAATTAGCTCCTGTCTGCGTGAGTGGAAGCACCTGCTCTTGCTGCAGTGCCTTTCAAAACCAGAGACTTTTAAACCTCTGTCTGCTCCGGGGGTTGCTTTTTCCTTTGAATGACTTACCTGTGTTCCCACGTATGCATGTATTATATACCAAGCTCATGGAAAACACTAAGAGAAAATTGCAGCGGGAGGTAAGGACAATGCATCTTCACCCACCCACTTGCAGAGGGCAGTACTTTGGAGAGGGGCCATGCAGACAGTGCAGATACGACTGACAATCCTACAGATCCATGGCCATATGACATGAGTTTTTAAACATCTGTCTCTTTGTTCTTGTTGAGTCTCCCTGCTGTGGTAACAGCAGCCTGTGACAGGAGCAGGAGGTGTGGAGACTGCTCATGGCACCACACTGAGGTCGTGCCTCTCAGGCTCTGCATTGCAGAGCTCAGGTGCCACATTTTGGGGATGCACTTCCCTCAAGGTGCCAAGCAGAGTGTGCTGATGCTCTGCAGCTCAGGGTGGCAGTCATAGAAATTATTGGGTTTGTGAAACAGGGGGTTGTCAGCCCTTGGTGGCACATATACCTCCATATGTATGAGAAAACAGATAAACTTTTACACTGAGACATTACACCTATATTAAATATAGTTAAAATGCATGCAAAAGTCCATTTTTGAATGTGCCTATAATGCACACAAATGTGACTGTAGAGAAATGAATGTAAATTTGCAGATGTTTTTAACTTTTCAGCTGTAGACATACACTTTGATACAAATCTGTTTTCATGCTAAATCAATCAATACCACCTCACACTTTCCTCACGTCTGAATGTTTCAGTTGTTTCAAGAACATTCAGTGGATTTTCAGACCTGTGGAATTATTATTGCTCAATAAACAGTGAACTGCATGTTTTAAAAAAGTCAGGTTGGTAGGAAAATCAACTTTGCCAAAAGATATCTCTTCTAAAATCAGAGTTAATTTTGAATGTGTTGTCAGCTTACTGAGTTATTTTGCCTTTGACTGCCAGAAGAATTTAATTTTCCAGTTTCAAGTGAAATTCCTCTAAGCAAATCAGGTCTGGGCTTCATCATCAGGTTATGCCATTTGTGGAAAAGATCTACCCCTGCATGCAAGGCAGATCTCTTGTCTAAATGGACAGCATATAGCTGGCTGTACTTAAACAGCACATCTGCCATCAGAGGTTCCCTTCCTTGCATTCACCACTGCAAAGGCTGGACTGATGTCAGCAGCAAATTCCTGGGTGCTTAAATACACTGGGCAAGCTCAATTTCAAAGTTTAAATGTTTGAGAATAAAAATAGGATTAAAATGGGATAAGAAACCCTCACACACTTTAGCGTCATGGGAGAGGATCTTTTGATTGCCATAGAGGGTGCCTGAGCTTGGCAAAAGCTCAGCAGAATTAAGAGTAAAGACTTTCAAATTTACATTACATTACAGCCTGTCTGACTCTATCTTCATTTCAATGGATTTTTATCTCTGTACCATAACCCAACTGTCAGTGAGGTGGTTATTTTGCACTTAAAAAAATCAAGCCACTCCAGCAAGGTGGTCTTTTGCCTCAATAACAAATTGGTAGTAGATGCAAGAGAAGAAAGCAAGCATTTATTCTAGTAATTGCCTAATGCCCTTGTTTATTTAGTTCCTGTGGTGCAGCATGAATTAGAGGGCTGGTTGCTGAGGGTTGTCAGTCAGGAGAGAGGAAGGAAAGACAGCTCTCACAGCTGGTGGCCTTTCACCTCTGGGAACAGCAGCTGGATCTGTCACAGACAGCTTCTCTGCACCTTAGTATATAGACTGGCATCTACATTCTGATGGCAAATCTTCAGACAGGAGAAGCTTTGAATTAGGCAACTGAGAAGATGTAGGTCAGAGCTGAGGCAGTGGCAGAGTTTGCCAGAGGGATCTTGTATAGCTCAGAAATGGGCTAAGTCGGCACGCATGAGCACTAAAATTAATACTCCAGAAAATTCAGACTGTGGAAATATCCAGGTTATGCAGTAGATGGGATTTTAAACAGCCTCTTAGAGTTTGGGAACATATATAATCAGCATCATGAAAGAGAAACATGTGTACCTTTTAAAAATGTACAGCCATGTAGATCCCACTGTAAGCCACATTATTCTGTATTTTCTTAGTCTTCCAGTTATTGTCCATTTGCTAGTTCATGTTCTTCTAACTTTTACCTATTTATTTTCCCAACGGCAGGCGTTGGTCTCTCCTTGCTAGGAGTAAGGGAAAGAGGAGTGGGGAAATACTCTTGGCAGGCACTGCATTGCAAAGGCTTAATTAAAAAGTCCTGAGCATTTTCTTCACGAGAATGTCTCCTTGTCAAGCTCAGAGGATGCTCTAAGTCCCCTGTACTCCTTGCCTTCCCAAGTGGCTGCCTTGCTGGCAGAACAAACAGGCATGCCTGAAAGAGGACTGAAAGACAGCAAGCCTGGGTATTTTCATTTTAAAGAAGTAACCAGGGTTTGTATTTTACAGCTTACCTCCCTTAGTCAGGCAGCTGACAGGCTGCTTAACCCTACTGCAGGCAGGACTGACAAACCTCTGACTTCAAGAAAAAACATTCTGGACCTTCTAAATGCAGGCAAACATCCAAAGAGACCACAGTGGCTGCTCTCTCTTCTCTACAGAAAGGTTGGATAACCCATAAAGCCCACCTAGTGAAAAATGGCATATTTTATGAGAAATAACATGATGCTGTCAGTGCTAATGAGGTCTCTGTTTCTGAAAGCCAAGCAGCTTTGCAGAGTTCTTTGCCTGAGTGCCATAACCAGATTTGTTGGCATCACAGAGCAGTGAGTCCCCATGCTGAGCACCAGCTAAAAAGGAACTCACAGGTTATAAGATGTATTTCCCCATCCCCTCTGCAGTGTTTTGTCCAACCATGTCTGACTGTTTCAGCTCCTTCTCCACCACAACCCATTGATCTGTTGGATAGAAGTGGAAAACAGTTACAGAAATGAGCATGTCATCTGCTACTGTTTGCTGAAAGGCATCCCTCCACTCTAGAGGGAATTACAGCTTCCATCTGCTCCCTAATATGAAAAACATGTACGGGCCCCCAAGCTGCAGAGTCACTGTGTTATCAAGCTGCATATACTCCTGAAGATTGGTGACTGTAGACATTTGATTCAAGGAAATCAGGCTGTTCCTCTGCAATTACTTTATTAGGCCCACAAATAATCGGATGAAGGGTGGTCTAAGATTTGAAAAGCCAGGCTGTTGGGACTTTGAAAGACATCCAATTCTTCACATTCTCTTCTAACTCTGTTTAGATTAAATACAGCATATGCTTGAAGTTAAGAAATGCCAAGTTCCAGTGGGGAAATGTTTTTTAATGTGTATTCAAATAATATGCATGATATCCACCTGGACAAACTGCCCCACAGCCTTCATCTTGTGCATATGACGCCTGATGAAAACCTAAGTGTGCATCTGTGGAGATGTGAGAAGGATGTTTAGTGAGCAGGTCCCAGCTGGTTCATCTGTACGGGGTCAGGCTTGCCATGGTGGAGTGGAACTGTTCAGCTTTACATTGCTGTGCAGTGGATGGAGGAGTTTGTTGTGCTTTCAGGGGAGAGCTTGCTCCAGGACTGCAAGATGGGACCCCTTTCAGTGCTACAGTGGAGTACTACAATAGATAACCAGCACAGTGGGGTGCAGGCTGTCCTCTGACAGAAGCTCTTCTGGCACTGTAAGCCCCTTAGCTGTGCACCCAGACACTCCTTGCAGGAGGAACCTTCCTACAAGACCTTGGGCTGTGATGCCCCTCAGACACCTGGCACCCATGACCCTCATCTGCATGAAGAAACAACGCTGCAGTAGGAGAAAGACCAAGAAATTAATTTTTGGCCAAGTACTGGCTTGATGGCTGTAAGGAAGAGATTTGAATGGAAGAGTGATGAGGGGCTCTTCACACCACACTCTTCCTCTCACCATGCATCTCTGTCCCCACCACTCACCAGGGCCCTTCTCTGCCTCTGCTGGGCTATTTGTGGCATTTCTGATGACTGGGGCTTTAAAGCAGAAGCTCCACAGTAAATAAAGGAATTAATATAATGAGGAAAAGCCACTGTTTGGCCTAATAATTGTACAATTAGTAATACTAAGAAGCGGATGAGGGCAGGCTTCTGGTTTGGCTGTAATCTTTTGGCATATCATGTTTTAATTACAGACTGTGCTGCCATCTGGAATATTAATCATCTCTTGCTGTCATTCTTCTTGATTATTTTGTCCAGAGAGAATGAAGTCCGCCTTTCTTTGTAGTTGTTTTATCTTTTTCTCTTAAAGTGGCTCCATTATTTTGAAATACATTGTACTCATTTTGATAGATTAGCTTAAGTCAAACCCCAGTAACCAGAACTAAATGATTTGCTCTTACTTTCATACATGAAAAGAAATGTTGAGGGTTTGTTTGTTTTTGTTTCTTTTTAATAAATTCAAAACTCATTTCTTTTCTGTAACTTTTCTTTATGTTCCTTGTAGTTAGTCGTTTCATTACTCACAGACACAGACAACCAGAAATAGATAATTTTTAGAAAATATGTCAATGAAGTGATTTCACTAACAATCTGAGAAGGAAGAAAGATGATAATTTTTGTTTTTGTTAATTAAACACTTGCTAAGAACTCAACACCACGAGGGGGAATTGTGTAACTAGAGAGCAATTAGAGAAATGAAAAAACTTGATATGAGACATTGCAAGTGAAATCTTGTCTCTGAAACCAAACTGAGTTTGATTGTTGGTTCTCTATGGCTGATGTTATGGAGATACTCATTTTCACTGAACATTTAGCTGAAAATTATCAAACTGCAGTACGCTCTTGAGAACACCGACACCAGAGTCTAGAATCAAACCATATGCATCTATATATTAAATGTGGGTCTGCTTTTACAGAGCAAAAATCAGGACATCTCTCCATAATTTTTTCTCCCATGCTGACTTGGGCAAATCCCTTTAAATCTTCGTGCCTTAATTTCCCTGAAAGATCAATGAATAATGCCTGCTATTGGGAAGAGCAGAGATGTTACCATTTGTTTTGAGATCTTTGTTTATTTTCTTTCTCTAGGCAAAAAATAATCCTTTTGTGTTCACACTACTCTCTATCTGGCTGGAGCTCACACAGATGGCAAAGTCTGCCACTTTGGACAGGCTCTGCAACTTGCTTTGCTAGTTTATTGCATCTGGTATCCTCTCCCTTCCCCTCCTCTCTCCTCCCCTTCTCTCCCCTCCTCTCCCCTCCCCTCTCTTCCTTTTCCAAACCATCCTTTCCCAAACCTTCCCTTCCCAATCCAAACCTTACCTTACCTTCCCTTCCCAAACCTTCCCTTCTCTTCTCCCTTTCCTAGTATTTTCTTTATTATTATTAGAATGGCTCCTTTCTCAAACACAAGTCAAGGAATTTGAAGGTGACACTTTCTTGGAAGGTATTGGAAAAGGCAGTGAGAAGCGTAAGCAGTACTGAACAGGGAGATGGGCAGGCCTTGCCAGGTTGGAAAAATGTGCAGAAAATAACCAAGTGAGATTTGACTTGTTAAAACACAAGTTTAGGCTTTAGGAAAAAACATGAAACATGATTTTGATGTTTTGAAGTGGAACACAGTCGCACTAAAGGAGCATGTGGGAAGTTGGGCAGCACTTCACTGGCTGGCTTCAAAGAAGATTTAAAACATAAGACATTATGGATAGACTTCAGGACCCAGGGAAGGAGGTAATTCCTGTCTTCATGAGACTTGATTTGTAACTGGAAGTTTAGGGTTGGTTCTGATCTCTTGGTTGCCAGAAAAATAGAGGTAATTTGGTTAGAATTCAGTAAAAGGCAACAGAAACTGAGCTCGAAGGGTGCTAGACTGCTGGCTGTGCTCTGCAAGAATTAAACCTGGCTTGCTTGGCAGTGCCACAGCCAAGAAGGAGATGCAATAGTCTGTACCTGTAGAACCTGTAGAGATCAAGGCAAGAGAAGATTACTCACAGGAGTAACCAGCAACTCTTCAAAGGGAAAAACATCCTGATTTTTCCCGTGCTGTGCAATAATTTCCAAAAGGAATAGTGAAGATAGGGCTTTTGGAGCAGTTCACTTCAAACAGAAGGAAATCCGTGTGCATAAAGCCTCCTAGGCACATGCTATCTCTGGTTTACTCCACTGAAAATACTTGAGCAGCTCCAGGCTCAATGGACAGAACCCTGTGTGATCACACATGCGTGAGCCACAACTTGACCCATTTTCCCTGCTATTTATGGCAAAACAGCCTGCCACACCTGCCATAGCCTGCATGTTATTTATGGTGAATTTTGGATAGCAGTGGCATCCATGTATATGTGACTGTGTTTCCATGTGAAATTTGGGACATGGGTAGGAGACAGTTGCCTTTGCTCCTGCCGACAAGGCAGAGCTGCAGTTGCAGTGGCAGTGGCGAGACCTGCCTGCCCTTGCCTGCCACACACATGGCCTGGCTTTGGTGTGTGTTTAGCTGCAGTGAGACTGCATATTCTGGCAGTCTCCAGACGTGCCCTGTGCTTGGTGGGGAGGAGATGGTGGGTTGAATTGCACGAGAGGGACAAGGAGATGCCACCCTCCTCCCTGACCCATATCCTTGATGCCAGAGGTATGTCCAGGAGGGTGCTCTCCATGGTCCCCTTGCAAGTTTTGACCCCAAACTGCAAGTCCTTATGGACATGAGGTGCTCAGCCATGTCTGGCTCTGCAGACCAGCTCCTACTGCCCTGCACCACTTGCTAACATAGAGTCCAAGAGGAAGCTCTCTGAGGCCCCACGTGCCCTACACAGGTGATAGCCAGTGTCTTATCTAGAAGCAAGGCAGTAGCAAATGCTAGTTCAGTGCCCAGTCTCTGGGCTATGGCTGCAAGTCACACTGCAACAGGATTTCTGCTGAGGTAGATGTGTCTTGTGAGAGTTAACGGCATGTCAGGAGCTCTACCAGGCAGCTGGAGCAAGTCATAAGGATGGTTGGTCACTGCTGACTTTGCATTTGAACTGGTAATTTAGAGGAAAAGCTTGATAGCACTTTAGGATTAGCCAAGGCATTCAACCTTCCTTCCCTCCTTTTATTCCAGACAGGCAGACCGGATAATGTAACACCATAACAACAGGAAGTCTATAAATAAATACTCAAGACCTTTTTTAGCTACTTGTTTGTGTGTCTATCAAGTTATGACAATGCAAACATGGATGGTGTTGATGGGCAAAGAGGTAATGGAGAGAAGAAAGAAAACAAATGTAGAAATTACTTCAAATAACATGGGAGCAACTTCTGCACCAGAAAGAACATTTTCTGGACCCTTAGGCTTTCATTTCAGCATGCTTGATGTTCATAGCTCATAATAACATATGTGGGATAACAGCAGTGATTTCTGGGACCAGGAATAAATTTGGGATTAAAGTGAGATAAGTATCCTTGGTTGAGGCAGTTGAGAAGTCTGCCTGTCTCTCTTTTCAGCACAGAGACATCAATCCTGATACTGTGACCTTTCCAGCAACCCATGCCTAAATCCTTGGAAAGGGATGCTGTCTCCAGCAGGAGGGAGGAACTTGCCCCTCCTGCAATTAGGAGGAGACCCCATGATTGCTCTTTGTCTCCCTTTGAAACAGGGCTTTGGTTTGTTGGGTGTTTTGCAGGATTTTTTTTGCTTTCTAGAAGCTGAGCTGTCAGCTTCTTTTGGATTATGTTTATAGTACCCTAGCGTGCTATAGCTGATAAAATATAAATGACGGAGTCAATTCTGAGAGCTGTAAAATAAGTCTGGTGCTGGAAGTGCAAAGGCAAGTGTGCTTTTGCTTGGTGAAATATTTGTTGTTTCTCCAAAGAGGTCATTATTTCAATTTTCCTGTGAATTTTCATCACTTAACGGAACATATTATTTTGCACATTTGCACGGCTTTTGAGGGAAATGCTGGAACATAATACTGAAATAGTGCTCCTGCTTAATCCTTCCTGTGAACCACGCTGCCAACCATGTTCACTCAGACTGTGGAGGCAGGCAAGGCAAAGGTCAGACACCACCAAAAATATGGGGAAATCCAGGATTTACACAAACGCAGGGGCTTACAGTTTCAGAAATTGCTAGTTTCTTTCCTGGAAGTCATGATGCTCCATGTCTTGGTCTCTTGGAAGTTGCAGGCTCACAATTTACTGACTGAGTGATCATCCAGGGCTATTTTCCTCGGCAAGTGTGGATGTGAGTTTCCTGCTTGCAGCTGGCTGATGACTGAAGAGGAGGTGGGTTGTCTTCCCATCCCACAGAGATCCAACCATATTCAGAGGTTAGCAAGGTTTAAAGAAAACCATATTTTTTTCAAGGCAAACTTGTCATCAAGAGGGCAACATTTCTCCTCTCATCCAGTTCCAGCAGGTCAGCTTGGACTTTAAGGTGTGAATCATATTTGAAGGATTTACCAGTTTATGCCAAACCCAGCATGGGTTAATTCCCTCTGCTACTGACTGGGAAGCCCAAGTCAATCTTTTCCTGAGACACATGCTATATTTAGTCAGGAAATGATAAATAATGCTATTTGAAGTACATTCTGCTTCTTCCCCTTTCCTCCCCCAACCCTTCTTGGTCCAAAATAACTACAAGGTATAAATAATTTGTACACTTAACCTGAATATTCTTTGCCTACTTAGGTGTGCTTGTTTTCTCTCCCTACACAAAAAGTCACTAAGTGGGTTGGAAGTTGTTATTTTATTGATGTACTTTATAAATAAGTCACACTACATGAGATGATTTGCAGTTAACGTGTGCATGCATGATTCTCTGTCCTGTTTTCTTATCTGACGTGCCTTTACCACTTGAACTATTCACCTTAAGAAGTGAATTCAGTGTTTTATATTTGAAAGGAAATGTTTCCACCACAGACAGAAAAAACCCACTAGCTGCTATTGTGTTTTTGCCATTTCTTGCTTTGGCTTCATACTTGTTGAAATGTCTGCATTTTTTTGGTCCAAAATGCATAGATTGCTGCCTTTCTGGAAAAGCAGGATTGTGTACTTGATTAAACATTAGGTAATGATGACATAAGAGATTTTTAATTTGTTTCTCATACATAGAAGATTTGGAACAAAGCAAAATGTCTTCATTAGTAAGAGATTTCTTCTGTGGAAGCAAAACACCTTCCCTTTAGTGTGCCTCCAAAGTGATGGTATTGATTTTGAAATCACAAGAAAATCTTTATTCCTTTCAAAAGCCATCTTTTGCTGACGGAAGTTTTCAATGGGCCCCCATAGGTGAAAACATCTTGCTCACCGTCACTTGAGAAATCCTGATAAAACCTTGGATTTATGATCTACGAAAATCTTTTAGGCCGAGTGTTTTTGATGGAAATCACAGGAGACAGACTGTACGAGTTACTCAATAACACTGGGCTGCAGGATGTTTGCACCACAGCGGCATAAGGAGGTTGTAAATCAAAGGAGAGCTGAGCTCCGTGTCAGCAGCAAGTTTGCTGCTGAGGCCGTGTTTCCCTCGTGCAAGGACCAGAGCTCACACAGGTATCAGGGGAGCTGTTTGGTTAGTGTTGTTTGGCATGCAGAATCAAGGATAGCCTTATCATAAGATGGGAAAAAAAACCCAAGTCATTAGTTTTCAGTGTTAGTTCTTCTGCAAAAGTTGCCTTGCACATTTATTTATTAATTTATTGTGAGGAAAGACCTCCCCACCCGCTAAAAAAATTAAAAGTCTCTGTACATACAGAAAGGTGCTGCCTGGCTACTTCTTGGTATTGAATGTTTCTGTTTGAATTCATCTTTGGAAGAGCAAAATGGATTTGGGAGGAGGGGGAGGAACAGTGCTAGTGGTGTCAGAACAGGACCTTCCCTGCCTGAAGCCTAAACTGAGGACTTGGGGATTTAAGAGCCTACTCAACAGGGTTCTCTGCTAGGAAACAAGGAAAAAGAGGAAAAGCCTCCAGCTAATTGCTAAGGCTGGAAATGACCTTGCCTAATAGCAGATCCCTGGAAGTGAGTTATCTGGTCTAGAGTTCTCTGAACTTGCTCCAGAGTCAATACAGACCTGTGGATGCTTCTAGGTGGGTATTCATTCCACCATGATGAAGATGTTCTAGGTAAGCCATGGGAGTTGCCCTCTGAAGGTGCCTGTCTCTCTCTGTTGATTCAGAGGAGTCTGGACAACTGGATTAGAGTAGGCACTTCAGTTTTAGACAACTGGTGCTAGATGAACTGAATTGCACCCTGTCGGAAGGTTTAGTCCCGTGGAGGTATACCTACCTCTTAGGTGTTTTCAGAGCTGCGGTAATGTGTCACCCAAGCATCACTGAAATCATGGGTAGATGAATATCTGTCCTTGGAGAGGAATTTATCCATAGCTGTGCATACATATTTGTATCCCATAAAGCATCCATCAGGACCCTTAAGCATGCACCTCTAATCCATCTGGAAACCTGCCTCTGATACAGTTTTGCAAGCATCAAATTATGTATGTCATGTCACCTTCTGCTGCAGCTTTTATCCAGCATGATCCACTGCCTAAAACTGTTGTGTCTGAAAAGCCATCAAGGAAAGAGTAGCAGTGCAGGCGTTTAACATAGGTACCCAGACTCACTGCAAACACAATGTTTTAGATTGGAACTTGAGCAGTTAGTTTTTCCAATTAAAATGAAAACGGTATGTTCTTCCAAGGCAGCTTGATTTGAATAAAAAGACTAGTAGTCATTTAGTGAGATGTATCATTAAGATCTTTAATGACCACTACTGGCTGGGACATCAGCGTTTACAGCACAGCAGTTTGTCCCCCCACTGAAGAAAGAATGAATCCAGAATCATTAGTTTAAATTCAATGTCCCTGTCACAACAAGTAACTTAAATTAGGTATCTGAGCATGTAGCAGCAAGCACAGAAATATATTCTCCTGCATAGCCAAGACTGAGAAAGAGCTCAGCACTCACAACTATTGCAGAAAATGGAAACCAAGAGGATTTATGACATATAACATATGCTTGATATTTAGGGCAATTTCCAAAGTCAGTAGGGTTTTTGTGGACTTAACAGTCATAAGCTTATGTCTGTCTGTCTGTCCAGCAGAATCTGCTGCACAGGTTATCAGTGATTCTGCATGTGAACACTTGTGCAAGTGGGTATAATATTTGTAAATTCCTAATGCAGTTTAACAATTACTTCTGTAGGGGTAGGTGTGATCAGTACGACTAGCAACACCAAATCACAATGCCTTCCACCTGCAAGTAAAAAAATCACCATTTGCACTCACGTCAAATTTATTTGCACTCATTACTGCACTTTGTCATGGATTTTCATGTGCTATTATAGGAAAAAAAAAGTCTCTTCTGCCTCTGCAGTTTCCTCTCCTTATCCTCTCTTACTTCCAGTAGCCAGAACAGCACCTTTGTACTGCAGACAGGTACTGATGGTTAGCAGGAGGGATTCAGCTTTGCATTGCAGATTACACAGCTGCATAATCTCCCCTCTAAGCAGCACAGTGATATGCAGTCAGCAGGAGGAGAGCTGGGAGTTTGGTATTTCTTACCTGTTTTCCAAATCTCTTTCATGACTCTGAGGAGATGTGAAGAAAGGCGTTAAAATAAAAAGGAAGTGTTTCATTTTTTTATTTTTTTTTCTCCTGATGCTGCTGAGATTGCCAGTGAATATTACCTGAGCAGCAGCTAGCAAGTTTCTGCAGGAGTGTGGTGATAGAGAAAGTAAGTAGCAGTAGCTCTGAATAAATCATTTATGTGTGCACTGCAGACTGTGTTTCAGGGATTGGCATCAACGGTGGTGCACTAACAGACAAACAGAGGAAAAGGCTTTCACCCAACTTTTTACTGAAACCTCAGAGGGATAAAACAGGTCAGCGGTGAATATTAAATTAACTTTTGGCCATCTTCCAAAGTGATCTGGCCTAGTTAGGAAACATCAAGAAGGAAGAAAGCTTTGCTTCTTCACATCCTGATTTCTCCAGGGAGGGGAGAGAAGGAGGTCTCCGCAAGACATTGCAAAGGCAACCTGATTTTATACGTCAGCAGTTCTTCCATATGCAGAGAAACAGCCCCATGCAAATCCACATATCAGCTGCATGCACTTTTCTTGCAATGTTGCAGCAATATTTAACACACTTTTTTTTTTTTAACGCCAATTTGTATATTCTGATGAATATGACTAGATCAACAGGGTGTTTATTCAGTTTTGCAGGGCCATCAGTACAGCCTGTATCAGACGGGGCATAATGTGCCTTTGCTGCCCTTGCCTCCGTGGGCATGCAAGAGGATTGGTCCCTCACTGGAAAGAGTACATCTTGTCTCAGCCATGTGAAAGCCTAGCAAGGCTGACTCCAGTGAAAACCACGTAGCTGCCACAGAGATACTGTGTGGCAGTATCAGCCTCCATTTTCTGCCTGTTGGATGTTCCTCCAAAACATACAATTTCTTTCAATAAATTATATCTTTTTAGTTGCATATCTTTAAAAAAGCCTTGCTTTTTAAAAGATGAAGGAACAGTGGAATTAAACCATCAGTACCTGTTGGCTGTCCCAAATGAAGAGCTGTATTACCTGTTCATAGGTAAAGAGCCACAAGAAGAGAGCGGGAGATGGGTGAGCCCTTTGCTAAATTTGCAGCCGATCATCCCATTCAAAGGTGTCTGTTGTGAGAAATATAAATAAGCTGTTGGAGCCTTGTGCTTTCCCAGCACCCCCTGGGGTGTGCCTGCAAACAGCTTTCCAGGCATGGAGTTTGGTACATCAATTAGATCTCCTGCAGGGAGCAGGGCTACTGAAATGAAGAGCTAATGGATCTGCAGAGCCACCTTTCCCCACCCTTAGGTGCTTTCTTCAAAGGGCTTGAGTTTGGTTTTAGGGGGATATGAGTCCCTGTCAAGGTGAAGCAAGGCGGATCGTGGTGGCATGGAAATTCAGACAGGAATTTATGCACCCCACCTTAACAAACACTGCCTGTGGTCACTTCTTCAGGCTCTCACCCTGCTTGCTTGTTCTGCTTCATACACTCTGTCAGATGGCTGTGGTTAGTGCTGTGTGTATTCATTGGGACAGGATGAAAAGCTCATGTGCAAAATAAGGAAAACACTTCCAAAATGCAGCTTCCATCTGCTTCTGTGGACAAAAAAAAGGAATTAAAAGGTTTTAAGAGAATTGGTCAGAAAACATTCTGACCAAGTGGGGTTTTATTGTTTTTTCTTCCTGCAAAGGTTTTAACACAAATGTAAAAGCCACAAAGCAAACATTTTCTGACACTCATCTCCAGCTAAAATTTGGAAGTGCCACTACAGGGCCAGTTGGGAGCTGTGCACCTTACTGGGGGTGCTGGTGTTTGCCCCATTCCTTAGGGAGAGACCCACTCCCCACAGCAGCCTGGCCAAGGGGCTCAGCTCCCGGGGAGGGAGGTGGCAGGGGTGGTCAGCCTGATCTCAGCTGTGGGCCACCCCACCACTGTGTTTCCACGTTAGTGCTCTCCAGGTACTGAATCTTTCCAGTCTGGGGGGATTTTCCGATGGCAGAAAAGCTTTTCACAACTGATCTTACTGGGTTGAACGCATGATTTTCTCTGGGATGGCAAAGAAATTACAGATTTTAAAATTTTAGTTAGCCCTCAATAATGTCACAAGCTCAAAGCTGGCTGCACCATGTGAAACTTTTCCTGTGGAGGGCACAGAGGCGCCAAAGCACCCAGCTCTGCCTCTGGAGCCCATCCAGGCTCCTACTTCTTACCCCTTAATCCCCACTGGGAACCAACTGTGCTCTGATGGCATGGTAGGCAAACACAGACATCTCCAAGACTTTAATAAAGCTGTTTGCAACCTTGACCAGGTTTAGGCAGTGGGCTTCCTACCCGAGGTTGAGGGGCGAGCTGCTGAGCCACTAAACCCTCAGTTATTTTCCACATCTGGTTTGATTCTCTGCAGATAAACAGCAGACTTGCCATTAACAACAAAAACTTAATTCACTGAGGTTTGTTCAAGCACTGAGAGCAAATATTTTTCCTGTGCAGCTTGGGGTCATTTTAAGGGAAAAACAGGGCTGAAGGTATATCACCCCTTTAAAAATTATTATTACTTCCTAGAGAAAATAAAATGTAAAGCACCTCTTCCTTCCATTTGTGAGGTTATTTTTATGGAAAAATTGCTGGCTTTGGGAGGGAAACACCGTTTTGTGACAGACTCTGAATCAGAGCACAGGATTTGAATAAATGTATGGATTAATTTACCTTTTGTCCTTTTTTATTTAATTAATGAAAATGCTCATTCATAAGTCACACCTCAATAAAACCCTGTAGAAATGCTTGATCTGTTTTTCTGTCTGTTCCCTCTTGGTGCCGGGACTTACACACAAAGGGAGGGGATGGAGCAGCCGACAAGTATTGCAATTATAAGTATTTTAGGAAACATCCGTGGCTGTATAAGCTGCTGATTCCCCTCACTGCTGCTTGGGAGGCTGAAGCGTCTATGTAGGTCACATTCTCCAAGACTGCTGCCTCCCTTACAGCCAGACCTGCTGTTGACTTGGGCTGTCTTAATGCATCAAAGAGCCTCTGCTATGCTTCAGCTCCCCTTCTGAACTCAAGCTGCATCGCTCAGCTCTTCATGTAATCGCTGAGGTGGGTAACCTGACCAGGGGAGCTCGAGCATTAATCACAGTCTTTCTGGCTCCCCAGGCGGAGAAGAAGATTTCTCATTTTACCATCGCCGTTGTTATTTTTAAATCTTTGAAATCTCTCTCTAAATCTCTTTTTCCGCCTTTTTTATGGGGGTTCAATGTTTCATAACCCCGTTACCATATGCAGTGTACCAAAGGAGGAAGTTATGACTTTTTTTTTAAATTAAAAAATTACTTTTAAGGGAAAAAATGAACACCCACAGAAACCGAACATAGGAATGCTGCCGGATAATGTCTCTGTGATGCACAGTGGTAGTAACTTCAGAAGTGCCATTACATGATGGAGCCATTGACCAGCTAGTGTGTTTGGGGTAGGGACTGCTCCTTCGCTGAAAGTTACTTTGTCCTCTTTGCAGTTCTGCACAGCATCATATCCAGATGCAGGGCTCAGAAACTGAGAAGAGGCTGGAAGCACGTAGTTGACAATTCCCAGGAAGCCTAAGGAAGTATTGCAAAGGGGCACTGTTTGGTTGTCTCTCTTTGCTGCAGTTTGCATTTCTGGCATGGCAATGCCAAGGCTTGTGAGCAGTGCAAGGTGTGATCAGGTTCTGCTGGCCTTGTCATGGCCTTGTCCCGGTCAGGAGAGCGGCTGGTCTTGGCTTTCCCTGGCATCTGCCCCACACCCGGGAAATCCCAGTCACCGGGCTGGGGCGGCAGGACATGCTGGGAGTATACGGCCTAGAAATGGATGGGTTTAATCACATCTGAAGGGTTTTTTTTTTTTTTCCTTTTGCTTCCTAGCACATTTTACCAATCGTGGTTTTCCTCCCTTTTTTTTTTCCTCCCTCCTCTCCCAGCCATGGCAGCAATATTTCCCCGTGCCTTTGCTTTAGCCGGAGCAGAAGCCAAGTGAGAAAGCTTTGCTGCTCGGGGGCAGCAAAGCGTTAACTCCCGCACAGAGGGCGGCACGGGGGGATTACTGCCCCCCACTCCCGGCGGGGACGGGGTCGAGGGGGGATTAGGCGGTCGGAGCCCCGGGCTGGGCCATCTGCGTGCCGGCTGCTCCCCCGCACCCCGTCCTCCCCCGGCGCCGCCGGGCTCGGGGGTGCCACGAGGGACACGGGAGCCTCCCGGGCATCGGGGGGTGCCACGAGGGACACGGGAGCCTCCCGGGCATCGGAAGCACTTTGTCCAAAGGCAGAGCCGCCGGCAGAGCCGCCCTGCCCTGCCTCGGGGCGCCGCGGGCAGAGGAAGGATGAGGATGCTTTCCCCGAACCTCTGCGGAGCTCTGCAGAGCTCGCTGTCCTGCTCAGTGTCTCACCTCGTTTTAAAGATGCCTCCTCCCTTTCCTTTTTTCCATTCTCGCTGCCAAAGAATGCAGTAAAACTTCCATTAATTTGTACTTCTTATCAAACCTGATTTACAGAGTACTCAGGCTTCTCAGTGTTTTCCTCATCTTCTGCGAGCTGGCAAACCTGCTCGAGTATTTAATTTTTGTTGTTTTATTTTTTGCTTGAGACTTATCTGAGTGGAGCATCCACGAAGCATCCAGAGCACCCCACGGGCCAGCGGGGCAGGGGCAGGGAGCTTGGGCAACACCGGGGTCGGTGCTGGCCTTGAGCGTCCTCCCCAGGGCGGTGGGTAGTGGTGGTGTCAGCCCTTCAACAAACACCACTCACCCACTCCAGACAGCTTCGTGGTCTTTGTGTAATATCATCTGAAAGTCAGCCAGCCTTTAAAGGCACCTGATAGCACTTCTGCTTATTTTTGTTGGGGTTCTCTGCCACTTTTTAAATGACAGCACAGATATTGCCTAATTGGTTTGGTGATAAAATCTCTTGTAAACCCTTTCAAATTTGTTTGGTTCTACTGCTATGGAGAAATAGCTCTATTTGTCTTCTCCTTGCAGAAAAAAAAAAAAATTGCAGACTGAGCAAGATTTTATTAAATAAATAAAAGAATAAGACTCTGGGCAAAATGCATATTCAGTCAAACTGTTTTTCCATCAGATGCATGATCAGTTTAATAAGGGAGATACAAGTAAATGCTCGGAGGGAGGGAGAGAGATGGTAGGAGAGAGGCTTAGAGTGGAAGTAGCAGGGTGAGGCTTGATGTGTTGAACTCGGCAGTTAGCTCTTTCAGCACTTTTCTCCATGACTAGAAGGGTCGGTAGGACAGGGTTTGGTTTTATTGTTAAGCCTCGTTAGTGTCAAATCTATCGATGCCTGGAAGATTACACTAATGTGTAAGCCTTTAGGGGCTGTGTGTGTGTGCATGCACGTGAGACTGTATTACTACCAAATGCTGATGGATTAAAAGGGAGGTCAGTAATATGTATCACTTAACTCTGTGACCAGATAATTTTTGGTAGTTTTAAAATACTGCCTGTGGATGTATGGCACCCAGTGACAAAAATGTCAGGCATCGAAGTGTTAATTACTTAATCCACCCCCCCATCCCCCTTTTTAAAGTCCCCTTGAAAGTAATGCATGTGCCTTCTGCTCTCTTCAGCACAGCTCATTTCTTTGGCCTGATGCTATTGCTATATAGTGACACCTCCCAGTGGCACTCTGCAACATTTCACTGAAGTCCATACAGAACTGCTCCTTGGCAGGTTTATGGCACCAAGTGCTTTGTTTGCGCAAATGAAGCCTTATCAAATTCATTAGGCTTTGTGAGTGCTTCTTCACAGGAATCATCCCATTCCTCCCTCTCCTGAATATTTGGGTCCCCTATTAGTTAAGAATTAAAAGAAAAGACATGCTTTCTAGTTATGTCTTCAACAATTTGGCGTTATGGTAGAAGTTCTCCAAACATAGTGACATCCTGTGGCTCAAGCAAGCAATGTCCTGTTCCAGATCTTCCTGCTGTCGTTAGTGGGTTTGTGTTGTGAGAGCAATCTCTCTGGTCTGTTGGTGTAACAGTGTGCAACACCTGCTAGCAATATCCAGGGACTCCACAGACCTGGAATATACAACTTAAACATGTCTCACTTGCTTAGACCAGGGAAAAACAGGATTTGGGCAGGTTGAGATACAGCAGAATTACGGTAAATTACTGGGTTACCCACCATCAGCAAAGCTACCTCCCCCATCTCTGTGTTTAGTGGTCTCCATCTGCATCAGCTTAAAACTTTCCTCTTTTACTGGCTGTCACAGAATGACAGAACGGGAAAGGATGGAAGGGACCAGAGTGGGTCATCTGGTCCAACCTCCCTGCTCAAGCAGAGTCATTCCAGAGCACATTGAACAGGACTGTGTCCAGACAGTTCTTGAATAGCTCCACTGAGGGAGATTCCACAACCTCACTGGTCAGTTTATTTCAGTGCACTGTCACTTGCACAGTAAAGAAGTTCTTCCTCATATTCAGGTGGAACTTACTGTGCATCAATTCATTGAGTTATAGATGTCACTAATTACCATACGGATGAGTATTTGTATGGTAGTGCACACACTGGAGCATCTCTGCAGATACTACTTGCTAAGTTATTACAAGCCCATTGTGGATGTGCCCTTAACTAGAAACAGTCTGTAAAGCTTTTTTTTTTTTTGTATAATAGGGACTTTTTTTTGTTCAGCTGAGCTCAATTCTAACTCTTTGTGTATGTCAAAAATATATTCTCAGCTAAATAAAGGTGTACTTGTAAAAAAATTAAAGGGATACAGACCCCAGGACAGACAGACTGGGCTATTTTCCTTTAGCAGCTCATTTTGGGTTCAGCAGGAACGGGATAGGTTCAGTTCTCACGGGGAAGTGAAACTGATGTATAGCAAACACAGCCACGTATTAGCTCCTCTGGAATATCTGCTGTTGTGAACTGTCTTCCAGAACAAATAGCGATTTTAGAAATTGTTAACATGGTGCTTCATCAATAAATCTACTTTTGCTATGGAATAGACAATCCTCATTGTCTACTACACAAAATGGCCAGAAAGAAATACCATGTGTTCGTCAAATTCCCTGTATTAAAAAAGGCCTTTGAAATCAGTTTGCTCCAAACCAAGCAAGAACTGCATCCCAGTTTAACATGAAGGGTTTGTACCATGACTACCTACCATCTAATAATGCATCTTTATGTTAATTGGTGCAGTTTGATCTGTGGTTCATCCCTTAATCATAAGAGATGCCTTACTCCTCCAGTAGTTGTTCTAAAGTCATCCCCTTGGCAGAAGTGGTGGGGCCAGTCTGGAATAAAATAAGATATGTAAGAGAGCTATCAGACTTTGATCAATGAAATAAAGAAAGAAGGTAGGCACAATATGAAACACAAGTCTGCAGGCCTCTGTCTGGCTTAAGCCAGTGAGTGCAAAGAAAGTCAGGCTTGCTGTCAGCTAAAGCTCTGGCACAGCCCTTTGACATAACTATGTAATGCAGCAAATCTGTTTCTCGTCATCTGACGCTCCACTGAGACCTCTTGCTCTGCTTAGCTGAGAGCTTTGAACGTCCTTGCTTTTGTTGGCCTCTTACGAAGTCCCTCAAAAACACAGTCGATTTGGTATTTTACTCTCCTGTTACCAATTATCCTGGTTGTTGTTGGATAGCACAGATCTAGTAGCAGCTGGTATAATGGGGGATTTTGTATTAATGCAGTCAGGGTAGCAGGGCAGCAGTTGTGCTGCCTGTGCAGCTCTTGGTAGGGCATAGGCAGGATGAAGAAATGACCACTTTGCTCTGCTGGTGTCCTAGAAAAATGGCAGCATGGAAGATCTCTACTTTATAGCCCTCCTTGTGCTGGAGGAGCCCAAGTCGTGGTCCTCTTACTCCTTGGGGCTCTGGGGCTGTTTCCTCACCCCCTACACAATGGCCTGTGGAGCTTTTCTAATGCTAGGTGCAGAACAGGAAGCCAGGTGCCTGCTGTGGTGCTGGTGGCTTGGGCATCTCAGGCAGTGAGTGCTAGATATGCTCTCCATGTTGACCCCAGCAGATCGGTGCTCACTTTCACAAACAAGCAGTAAATGAGGAACATTTGAGTCATCTTCTCCCCTGTCAAAAACTTCATATCTGGCCTTTGGATGCCTCTTATAGCCCCTAGTTTGGGAGAGCCTCCACTCACTTAAAGCATGGATGCACAGACTGACACAAGCCTGAGGCTGGAGTGTGGGCAGTAGTGGCATCAGACCTGGGAAGAGGTAGCTGTGAATGGATGTCCTGAGTGCTTGTGCCTGTGGAGGTTTGGGTTGGCTCCCTGCCACACAGATTCCCCCCCTCTGAAGAGAAAAGGGAAAAATAAACCAAAAGAGAATTGTAGTAAAAGTATATATATATTCACATATATTACAATTATATACAATCAAACACTATGAATCTACAGAATAAGAACCCCAAACAACTCCAAAAGGGAAAAGGGGGAAAGGGAAAGGGGACAAAAATGGGTAAAACAAACATACACACACTCTTAAACTCAGGGAAAAGCTCAATAAGTAACTAATACAATAAATTCTCACCAAAAGTCTTCTTAAGAGAAGCAGGTCTTTCCCCTCTGTGCAGCTCGGACAACAGTTTCTCAGATAGGCTTCAGCTCATATAGATAAGAGCTAAGCTGACACAGAGACCTGATGTCCTCCAAGCACGCAAAAAGAAAGGAGAGAGAGAGAGAAATCTTCCTCCCTATCTTATATACCCCCAATTACGTGAAGGAATGGTGTGGAATAATTCCTTAGCTATGACCCTGTTACCAAGGCAGGCCCAGACCAAAACCACGAAAAATAAACCACCACAGTACCTATGTTCTTTACTCCTGCAAAGCCTTCAGAAAAGAACATAGTATGCATGTGCATCTCATGGTAAGGCAGAAGCACAAAAAGGGAGGGTTGTGCAGGAGTCACCCTGGCTTGGGCTGGGCTCTGAAACCCAGCTGCACTTTCTCAACAGCACAAGTGCAAATGTCAGATATTGGTAAGATGGAGGAAACAAATGTTTTTGCAAACTGGGAGAAAAGAAGACTCAGTGGAAATGCTTCATTCCCCTTCTCACATGATTACATCCACAAGTAGTCAGGAAGGAACTGTGATTTATGTCTTGAGGGCACAGTAAATCACTGTGAGAGCCCACGCCCTGTCTGTGTTATACTCACCGGGAATGGCCTCTGGCCACCAACATCCCCAGCTGCCAAAGTTTTTTGTCTCTGACAGACTCACCAGCAATTTGGGCTTGGGCAATGAATTTCAAAAGGTGATAGTGCTGTAAGGCTGGCTCAGAGCACACACAGTCAAACATCCAGCCCATGGCTAGAGGAGATGATAGCAGATCCTGGCCACATAGGGAAGCAAAGGCACTGATGCCCAAGATGTGACAGCTGGTGGCCTTGTGGCATCCGCACAATTGTGCCTTACTGGGTTTGGAAAAGTGCTAAAGGCACGAGGGCTTGATATTTTGGGAGGGGATATATCCAACACTGTAAAGATACCAGGGAATAGACATGCCAACTTTGTCGAGTGTGTTGGGCAGTCTGGAGCCTCTCTGGCTCTCTGTCATGAGAGATTAACGCCATGGACAAAATACACCGGTCCATGGACCTCTCCATGGATATTGTACAGGACAGACTGGGAAACCAGTGCAAATCTGCCAGTACAGTGACTCCAGTCCTGGCATGATCCCTGGGCAAACTGTGTGAGCAGGACTGCCCTTGTGGGAGAGGGAGTCCTGCTGCCTACAGTCCCTGGCTTTGGGCTGTGGTATATAGGGTGTTCCCAGGCTTGCCAGCTGCCATCCAGTTAAAGGGAGCACTACCCTGGGCCAGGGAGTGCAGAGCCTGGCTGGAGAGTTCAGGGGAGGTGAGTAATAGATGCTTTAGCTAAGAAGCTGCTAGGCTTTGGAGGCTGCATGAGGTATCTATAACAGACACTCAAAAAACAGCACAGGTGTCTAAATCCTTCCTGGCCTCCACCTGCTACCCCAGGGTCCTATTTTGTGTCAACCAGCCAGCCCTTTACAGATGTGTTGGATACCCTAGGGTATCTCAAATTGGTACTGGACACCTTTGTTTAAGCAACTGAATCCCACCCTAAGTGGTTTGCTCAAGATCATATATAAAGCCTCTGTGGTAACTGGGACCCAAGCTCAGACCTATTCACGGGCTATCCAGCATTTTCATCACTGGAACTTGCTCTCTCAAGAACAAACATATTCACATGGTGGGTTTTGTTGGATTTTTTGTTTGTTTGTTTTCCTCATTTTTGAATAATTTGACTAGCCAAGGGTCATTTAAGGAAGTTTTGTAGTGGATAACACACACTTCTCCCCAGTATATGTCGTGTACAGGGAAGGAGTCAAAGTCTTTTCACCTAACATTATTATGCTTTCTGTATTTTTGTTTCAGCCTTTGATGCTACTATGTCATCAGTGCTGGGTTTTGGAGGAAAATGCACATGCTGTTTTAATATCCCTGTGCTGAGTCTCACCCTAACGGTGCGGCTGCTTTGCATTGTTTGTTCTGCTATCCAAGAAAATGTCCATGTGAGCCGTCAATATGAAAATCTTATGAGACAGAATGAGAGGGGAGAGAAACCCCAGATTGAAATAAAATACATGGGGAGGTGGAGTTTAGGAAAGCAGACTCATGTGTGGTAGAAGACCTGATGGAAGTGTTAGTAAGACAGTCCAGAAGTTCCTCTGGCATGCAGTGGATGCAACAAGGTTTTCAAAACAGTCGTTTAGTGTGGAGCTTTCTGGGGTCTAAGATTGCTGTGCTGCATGTTTGGAGCAATAGCTGACAGAGAGGAGAGCCTGGGATCTCAGCTGTTGGTTTGAGAAATTAGTGGGCTGATGAGAGAAGTAAGAAAATTAGAGGCCCGGGATGGAGAGAGAGAAATAAACTGAATTTGGAAGCATTAGCTCAATCGTTTGTCATACCGCTTTGGATGAGGTTTGTACCAAATAAGAAACCTGCTGAAAATAATTGTCTGAAAAAAAATGAAGCTGCTCAGATTTCTGCTTTATAAGTTTCTCCGTTGATTTAATCCTCCTCCCCATCCGTTCTGTGAGTGCTGTGTCCGGTCTAATGAGGCCCCCTTCGTTCTTCTCATTTGAGCAGCCATCCAAAACCTCTCCTGTTGTGAAGGGCTTTTTCAGCCCCAGCAGCTCCCGAGGGATTTGGGGGCAGAGAAATACAAAGTTCAGAGGTGCAGCGACTACTTGTGAAAGTTAATGAGGGGAAATGAACTCATTTGTGATACTTGTAAACTTGAAACCCAGTTACCCCAGAGGTCTGGGGCATCCAGCTGTTGTAACACAGATGTACCAATCTGGGAAGAGGTGAGCTGCTGGATCTGGAGAGCCTGACTGTGTGCAGAGCCCTGTTTCTGGTTTAAATGGGATGCCTTTGAAAGAGAGTCCAAGTCATGATAAAAAAACCTACATGGCCTCTCCAAACATCCTGTCCCATGGATGCTGACAGTATGCTTTGTATCCCAATGGTGCTTTGTACTCTCAGCTTGTGAAGCCCTCTGAGCCTTTAGCCTGGCTTCCCACTGTGGCTGCACTTCATGGAACAGCACTGATTTACACTGGCCTAATCCTTTACCTTTGCGACAGGTACTGCAGAGAGCTAAAGTACTAACAAACTGAAAAAGCTTCATAGCCCACTACTCGGTATCTCGTGCTTTATGTAATTTCATTGCCACATTACATTTCAGCAATTTAAAAAGCAAACATGGAGCAGTCAGAGACACCTATGAATAAACTGCACTAGTTTGTTCCCAGTCTTCCCCTGAGCAACATCCCCCTCCTATACCTCTTTCTCTTTGATCCCTAAAAAGCCATCTATGGCTTTAAATAAACTCTAAGTGGGGACACAACTCTGCTTGATGTCTGGCCTGCAATGGAAGTAAAGTGTCACTTCTAATTTTGTGTGGGTGCAGAACAAAGATGCCTGTGACCAATCCACTGTACAGTGCACTAGTTTTGTTTGAACAGGGAGCTTTGGTGAGAAGCATATTTCAAAGGGCCAGGGAAGTAGATTTTAAATGCTGTCAAAGAGGAATGATTTTACCTTTTCTAATTCCTATTCATGGTACCTTGTGTTCCCACCTCATGGATGCTGTGCAATAACCTTGCACGGTACATAGAATAAGGCATCTGGAGCAGCATGCCAAGGACTGGCTCAGCCAGTCCTATGCATGTATTGGCCCGTGGTAAGTCAGCCAAAGCATCTGCACACAGGGGTGTTTGTAAATGGAGGAAGTGTAGAAACAGACAAGCAAGCGGGCAGTCTGCAGCACTTCTCATTTACAAACAGCAAAGCCTAACCACATTTGTTTAACTAACTTCAGTCATTGTTGTCAATACCAAATGAAAAGGCACTAGGTCTCTATGAGAGAATACTGTCTGTGCAGCCGTTTGCACAATTTTCTTTCCAAAAAGAATGCAACAACCAAGGAAGGGTTTTAATAAAATTAGTTCTAGATTTACTGTGAATAGGAGTTTAGCCAGGTCTCATACATGCTAGCAGGGAAAAGCTATTTTCCTATCAAATAACAAAGTAGTTGAGTAAGGAATTGAGATAAATTGTTGGGATGACTTCCAACTGTAGAGTGTGGTGAGTAAATGAGGTAGGTCATGCCTCCCCAACAGCCTGGGTTTCAGTTTCACATCAGGCAGTTCTGTATTGCCCTGTCTGTCTCTTCTGCACCGTTTACTTCATATACTATATGTACATCCTTCCCTCCCCCCACTTCCACTCTCACTTATACATATTTAATCATAAAATCTCTTTGCCATTCTGGTTCCTTGTATTTAACATGTTCTTTATCCAGGCTTCTGCCCCTGGGAACTAGTCCTTGATGAAAAGGGACAAAGCAGACCATCAAGCTATCATGCTTTTTACAAGGCATTATTTTTTCCATCTGTCAAAATTAAATGGCACTTGGGATTTTCCCTTGGCCTGTCAATATTTCCACAAAATTCAGGGCTATCTAATGAAACTTGGCAAAAATAGTTGCACGATGACATTCCCTTGCATGTTGTCATGGTGTCACATAGCTCTGTACAAACATATTTTTTTTTTTTGCTTTTTGAAGATTGATCCACAAAGAGGATTACCATCACTGCTCACTGCAGCCTTGTCACTGATGTTGCACACATCTACCTCAGTCACCAGCCCACCCAAACAGGTTCCTGTCTTTCAGATTAAGCATTTTTAGCATCAGTTTAAGTGTTTGACATGTAGAAGGCATTTGGGGTGCCAACAGCCTTGGCCTCACTGGGGTGCAAGCAGGCATCTTCCTCATTGGCTCTGTCTGGGACAGGATTTCACCACTTCACTGTTTTCAGCTGCAAGTGACCACTGTGGCCTTCCTTTCCTATGAAAGCTACTCATCTCTAAAATAAATGGCCATTTATTTCCAGGACATGAAGAAGTTTTCTGCTTTTCTTCCCTCCTCTGAGCTGTTTGTGGCTGACACAGGCAGCATGTGAAATCAGTTTTACTTATCTCTCTGTCCCATTTGATGATGCATACCCCTCTCTTCATTTTCCCACAGCAGCAATGAGGACAGGGATAAAATACAACTGTTCTCCCATCACACTGTCACCAAGACAAGAACAGACACCAAGTTTTTAGCTATTTTTTAGCTAAAAGCAGTGGAGAGTCAAAGCTTTTAAGAAGAGATGCCTTGTCCCTCAATCAAAGGCACATGCCCAGGTGCTTTCTTCCTTCCATTCTCAGTCCTGAGGGGAAATTTCAGTAGGAGACAGAGCTCTTAGAGACACATAATCAGCTGCAATAAGACTGAGAAATACAGTGTCACACGTATCCTTTCCAGCGTCATTTCTCCCTGCCTTTCTATGACCATGTCCATCGTTGCTCCACCTGTCACCTCCTTAGCCTCCCTCTGCAGCAGAGCCACGAGCACCAGATGGATGGCTCAGCCCTGCCACCATGTGCTGGTGTTTTTCTGATCAGAGCACAAATATAGCACTCAGTTCACAGGGCCAGTGATGATCTATTCCTTCATAGCTGATGGATGAAGGACACAGATATGGAGGAATAAATATAGAATTCTCATGATTGTCTTAAATTGCATTTGTGTTGAAAGGAATTGGGGTGGTTCTCCTGGGGCAGCAGATGGCAAGCCCACTTGGGGATAATACCCACTGCATTCTTGTTTTTGTGGCCACTGCTTATAGAGGTCACTAATCCTGTAGCTTGGCTGCTCCCTGGGGGTCACTAAATACGTTGTTTTGGATTTTGGAAATCAAGCACAGTATGTGCTAAGTTCTCTAACAGGAAATTCATGTGTAGTATTTTAATATGTATTACATCTCAGACTCTTGACAAGGCAGGCACATAGATGATGAATGTAATTTGTCAGTAAAATTCAGCAGATATATCTTCAGGGTTTAACTCGAAATCAAAGCAAGGAGGCAGCACTGAAAGTATAGCACTGAAAATTACACTCCTCAACTCTTTTCCATCAAGTGATAATTATTAGGTAAGTAATAACGATTTGTACCAACAGAGTCAGTACAGAGTGATAGTTCCCTAGGTTGTTATTCGGGTTTGTGGGTAGAGCTTGCTGTAAAGCACACAATAAATACTATGGGATTATTGCAGTTCTGCCCTGTTTTAACAGGTCAGAATAGGGCAGTTCTTGCTGGATGGTTTGCGGGCTTTTCAGATACCATGACATGGTATGGGCTATGACAATGACATGGTTACTATTTTAGGCAGTGGGTTAGTTGAATGTGACTTGTATTTCTATTTGTGTTAAAAAACCTTGCAGTCTTTTCAAGCAGTTATTAGTCTGTATTATAACAACTGTGTCTTTAGCTGTCTGAAAAGCAAAGTCCTGGCAAGCAGAAATACAGAGTTGCCAGGCTAAAAGCAAAATACATTAAATCAAACATCAATATTTATGACACAGTCAGTAGTTCTTCTGAAGTAAACAAAATGAAAATCTTGTGAAAAAGGATCAGGAAGGCTGGAAATATTAGTGAGAGACAATAAATATAAAATAGTTAATATAAACCTTGTGTAACTCAGGGCTCAGTTCTAAGAGCCCCAGCACTGTCACCTGTGGCTAAGCACAGCCTTCAGACAAATGAAGTGAGTGATGCACTGTTGGGCAAAAGAAGGGTCAATGAGAGGATCCTTTTCTGCAATTTTTATCTGCAGCTGGTACCCAAATATCATGGCAGTTGAGCCGTTACTGGATTACATAGAAATGATGGACCCACATATACAAATCTTTTAATTAATTGTTAAGTTGTGAGTGAAAGTTACATTATGAATCCAAAATATTTATACTAGTACAATTCCTATTCCTATTTAAAAACATTTTAATTCTGCTTTTGGAGATAAAAGACCAGGTAAATATACTGATACTTGTCCAACATCTTTTATCATTATAAGACTTGTAAACCACATCATAATTCTCCCAAAGCAGGGGTTGCACACCCTGTCACCCTAGGGGAGCATGGACAATAGTGGAAATAGTAAACAGGTGAAAAGTTTCCATGTCACCCACAGCAGGACCCAACATCTAGTTCAAGATTTTGTCTTTTGGTTACATGGGGATCCATTTCATAGCCTGATGTATGAGTTAAACGAGAAGAAAGAATCTTTATGTCCTGGTGAGTACAAAGTTTTTCTTCTTCTTTGTTTATGAGACACAAAAGCAAACCAAGATCAGTATTGAAGACCAGTGCCACAGCACTGTCTTGCACAGTGAGTGACACTGCTCTCATCAGTAGGATATACAGCATCACATCCCTCCGAGAAAAAAGTTGCATCTGTGCCTCCTGTGCTCTTGGTTAAGTGTTACGGTCACTGCACCGCTGCAGATGGGTGAGACTACAGTTTTCCCCAACTGAGGATGATGTGAAAAAACCCATCCTTTCTTCAAGCTGTGAGAAAAATAAATTTTCTGAATTGTTATTTTGCACCCAGTGTCACCTATGCTATGTGGATCTGGCCCAGGTTGGCCTTAGGGTCCATGGGGGCTGGCTGCAGGGGAAGGTGCAGCCATGCAGGCAGCAGGAAGTGTGACTCCATCCCACTTGTTTCTGTAGGAAATGAGGCTGAAAGCTACTTGTATGGGTGTGTATGCGACTGAGCAGCACCCTGTAATCATGGTAGGAAAAAGAGCAGAAACCTGTAATGATCTTTACCAGCAAGTACCTTGATAATTTGTAGCTACATACTGCATATTTAGGACATCCCCTTTTATAACCAAGTTGCAAGCAGATGTAGCTCTGGTGGCCTTCGCTTGTGACCTGTCCCCTGGTTCCAGTGTGACAGGGCAGCCTGGGGCAAAGTGGGGAGCCCTGAAAGAGAGTCACTCCTCACCAGCCAGCCAGAGGCTGTGCACTCAGGTAGCCTGGAGGTACAGAGAAATGAGGCCAGGAAGACTTGTCTCTGCAGTGAGAAAAAGGTACTGACTGCCATGGTGCTGCTGCCACGGAGCTCTCCCATGCTTAGATGGCAGTGTACAGAGGAAGGGTCCACTTTCTCCCTTGGGGCATCATGTCATAAAGGGCTGGAGCAGGGCCAGTGGCCTAAGGAACACCAGGGAATTTTTTTACATCTTCTGACACACCTGTGGAAGTTTTTCCAACGTTAGCTCCAACATGCTTGGTTGCTACAGCTGTAGTGTAACTGTGGACTCTGCATCCCTGGAAGCATTCAAGGCCAGACTAGATGGGGCTTTGAGCAACCTGGTGCAGTGAAAGGTGCCCCTATTCATGGTAGGTTTTGGAACTACATGATATTTAATGTCCCTTACAACCCTAATTATTCCATGATTCTATGAAGCTGGGATTCTATGAAACCAATACTAAAAGTATGGGAAAACAAGAACAGTTGCCCAGACAAGCCTTGCTGTCTGGTTTATGTGCTAGGGCCCTGTTTCTGGAAAGGTGGGTGTTGGGGGAGAAAGGGAGCAGACACCAGAAGGACAGACAGCTGTGAAGTTGTTGTCAAGGCTTGCAACACACCTCGCAGGTGCTTCTGCCAAAAGTTACCTCCCAGCAGCAGAGCTCAACCACAGTGACAGGCACAATTCAAAACTGCACTTGTCTTTTACCAGATACTCACTAATCCTGATTTAAGAAATGAGAGTATATGGGGCATATAACTGAATATAAGAAAGGCCTGGCTTGTAGAGAGCAGAATTATGCTTTGTGAGTTGACGTTATGAAACGGCTCTGAGTCAATGATATTTTAGCCTTGAAAAATTATTTTTGATGATGTGTGAGAAAAATGCCTGCTATTTGATGTGGCCCTTTAAGAAACAGAATCAAAATGAGAAGATGGTCAGTTTGATGCTTTCTGGTTTAAACATCATATTCCATGAGAGTGCGAATGTGGGTCCTTGAACATGTGAAGGTACCTATGTATGAGGCTGGGTATGGGAAATGTCTGAAACCTGATAATGGAATCCAGTCCCATTTGTTGGTGACAACCTCTGTTATCCCCCAAAACCTCAAGGGTTTTTTGTGTTTGTTTTTTTTTGTTGGGGTTTTTTTTGTGGGGTTTTTTTGGTTTTTGTTGGTTTGTTTGGTTTGGTTTTTTGTTTTGGTGGTGGGGGTTTTTTTTTTGCTGTATTGCATTGTTTTCTAGATCTTAATTATTTTAATAATACATGATCTACTTTGTCTCTTAGAAATACAATTTATTTGTCTCCCAAATGGCAAGAGACCTTTCTCTACCCTAGTGTAGTAAGGTGGGAGTTGAGATTCACAAAGCCAAGTGATTTTCATGATGGGCAGTGCATATCTGAACCCATCAGAATAGTTTTGACAATCTCACTTCCAGCCATGAGTGTGCTATTAGTTACTCCCATTTGTATTTTTTTGAGCTATACTTTTTGTATTTTCCATTGATATGAACATCTGCAATATGCTCTATATCGCTTGTGACAGAGCAACACACTTTGCACATGGATGGCAGCTAGAAGACCAGCCTAGAGTACAGTTACTGCAAATGAGGAAAGGCTTTCAGGATGATATTATTACCCTGAAGTGTGTTTGCTGCCTTCCATTGTCCCTCCCCACTGCTCCAACTCTGACACTTCCCCTCCTGCCTCCTCAAAAGTGTTCAGCCCACCATATCCAAAATATAGTCCACTTTCTATATTACAGTACAATTATTTTTTACTGTATACTTATTTTTTACTGCTCTTTCTCCCCAGTTTGCATGTCCTCTCCTGGTGCCAATAGCTAGCTACCTAAATTTACAACATTCACTTCATAGCTCCAGAGTATTCAGCAGAGCATAGATGGACATGTGCAGTAACAGACAGAAAAAGTTAAGAGGAACTGGAAAGTGCAAGACAGGCCATCTCCTATCCTGCTTCTGTTTCCAGATTTCGACAAGGGGCTGCAGTGTCCTTGGTCTGTCTGTCAAGGCCAAAAGAGGGACAGACCAGCAATGCAACCCAGCTTTTTGGGCAGACAAGTAAAAGAAAAAGGGAATATCCATGCTAGGGCTATTCCCTTAAGAGTTTTAAAAGCATAAAATATGAATGTTAAAGTCGACACCAACCTTTGCAAGGAGTCTGGCCTGAAGACTTGGAGGCTGGCATGTGGTGTATGACCGTCATTGAGACCACTGCCTGCTGAGGGCAGGAAACCCAGCTGTGGTGAATAAAGTGCAGCAAAGGTGACATGATAAACACGTGAGCTGTATCATGTTCCCAGGGTATGCCTGCCATTCAAAGTGCATGGCAGGTACATGGCAAGCAAAAGTAGCAACAGCCACCCTCCTTCCTTTCTTGTCTTTCCCTTCCAAAGTTCTCTTTCCTTCCTACTTTTTGTCTCCATTTCACACATTCCACAGAATCATAGTAGAATCAAAGAATGGCTTGGGCTGGATGGGACCTTAAAGGTCATCTAGTTCCAACTCCCCTACCATGGGCAGGGACACCTTCCACTACACCAGGTTGCTCAAAGCCCCATCCAACCTGGCCTTGAACACTTCCAGGGATGGGGCATCCACAGCTTCCCTGGACAACCTGTTCCAGTGCCTCACTACCCTCATAGAAAATAATTTCTAATTTGAACTTACCCTCTTTCAGTTTAAAGCTATTCTCCCTTGTTCTATCACTACATGGCCTTGGAAAAAGTCCCTCCTCATGTTTCTTGCATGCCCCCTTTAGGTACTGGAAGGCTTCTAGAAGGTCTTCTTGGAGCCTTCTCTTTCTTTTCCAGCCTGATCAACCCCCACCCTCTCAGCTTGTCTTCATAGGAGAGGCGCTTCAGCCCTCTGATCATCTTCATAGCCCTCCTCTGGACCTACTCCAGCTGCACCTTATGAATAAGAGTAACTCGAGTAAGGATCTCCAGGGTCAGTTGAGTTGTCACCTCTTGTTGCCAGGTGGTAGGATGCTGGATGGTTGGAGCTGCCCCTGCCAAGCATGGCCAGCTCCTCTGAAATGGGAGCAGCAGGTTGGAGCAGCCTGATTTTAGGGTACCATGCAGTCAAGTGGAGCAGGAAAGAAAATAGATGAAATAATGGCACTGAGATTTCCTCTCAGAGGAATGCCATGGTGTTCTGCTTCCTCCTCCTGTGTCAGGTTAGCAGAACTGGTACTGGGTCTTATTTTCTTCTTTCTTTCCTCTAGAAGGTAAAATAGAGAGGAGGGAGAAATACTCTTACTGCTCCTGCTTAAAAGCTAACTTTTATGTGGTCCAAGTCAGCTTTGAAATTGAAACTTCTCTGGGATAATGAAACAGAAGAGGCTTGAGTTCCTATTTAGATTGATATTATTTGGCTGAGGGCTGTCTTTATTAAAGAGTAATTTGGGAAAGTGACAGACAGCCGTGACCTTGATTTACTTTGTAACAGTTTGGGTTGCAATGGAAGAGTATTGAAATTCAGAGTTTTTCGAAAATTTCAGGGATATCATTAAAGATGAGGACTTTCTGTTCTTGCTTTCACTACGCTCTGTAATGTTAAAAATAGCAGAGTATATAGATGTGTGGCATTCATCTGTTGACTTCTTCATGTCTGTTATCAGACTTCACTGCATTTAAAGACTGGTCAGAGCAGGGAGGTAGTCCAGGACTCTCAGCTTACCTCTGAAGGATCCTCAAAATGGGAAACACCCTTTTATACAATAGAATACATTTGTATTTTATTGTGTTTGTGGGCATAGTACTAGATTAAAGAAGATAGTGAAATTCCAGAACAAGGTGCATTTGCTAAGGCAAGTGGAGAAGTCATATAATATGGAGCATATTCTGCCCCATTTGCTGTGGAGGTATCATAAGGTATATTCATATATTAGGACAGTGCTGCTACTTAATGCTCATTTATTTGGGCACTGATCCTTAACTCAGTCACCTAAATACTCACAATCTGCAATCACCTAGCAAAACAGTTAGTTTATATCAGTATAATAGGAGGGGAAATGATAGGAGAGGTGGGCAAGCTTCTCTTTCTTTTAACTGGAAGAATTTCTTCCTCTTTGGGAGTTTTGGGAGCTCTGGATGTAGTTTTAGCCCTAATTTATTTTTGTTGGGTTCTTTCCACCTTTCCACCCCTCCGCCCTCCCGCCCCCCGTTCCACACTTTGCTTGCCTGGTCTTTCTTACAAGAATGAGTTTGTTTGCTCTCCTGAAAAAATGTCTCACAACCAGGAATGAGCATGGAACTTGTCAGGTCTGGGAGCTGTTATAACCAGCCAGCAGTCTATGAATGTTCCTGGCTGATTAAAATAATGCCATTGCTTAGGAGAACCAAAGTAAAATGAAAGGGAGTGTTCAAAGGTTTCTTCAGGGGATAAAATCCTTAGCCATTTGAGCTCCAAAGGGCTGACCTGTGAGAAGCAGATTTAGGAAGAGAAAACAGAAACACTAGACAAATTGTCACATTAACCAAAAGAACTTCTTGCAGATTTGCAGACTTGTCCTTTACTCTCTGAAACACTTTCTGCCTTTTTGGAAAAGCCAGAGGACACTCTTCCCCTCTCCCAGGGCAAGAGGACCACTATCATAGGGCAATCAGCCAGTAAATTCCTAGTGGAAATTTTATGTGACTGTCCTAAATAAGAGTGGCACTGATGTAGTTTTTTATTTTTTTTTCACCTTAAATTTGTAGGCACTTAGTTATATAGAACATAACCAAATTATTCTGGCAAATTTGGGCAGGGAACTCAAAAATCATGGGGATTGGATGCAGGGGACAGGTGGCAGCAGGTTTGCCTTTTTTCCTTAGGAAGCTGGGTTAAACACTTCATTTGGAAGTGAAATACAGGGATTTATCTGGTGAGTTGGCACACTCTCTTCTTTTTTTGTCTTTTGATCTACTATATGATGTATAATCGATGTTTCTCCAGAGATACTATTGATGCTGCTACGCGTATGTAGGATCCCCCTTTGCTACTGACTGTGATATCCCTACCAGAGCAGTTAGAAAACTGAGGTTTGATTAATGAGTGATGGCAGAGGACATGTTCTTCTGTATTTATCTGAAGGCTCACACTGACAGAGCTTCAAAGATGGTGCCCTATCCACCACAGTCATATCTTCTCAGTCTTAAGCTTGCACCTTCCTGTGCCAGAGATCTGTGCCTGCTGCATGCCCAGAGAGGATGAGTGCCATCTGGCAAAGCTGTGGAGAAGAGGACGTGCAGGGCCACTTGCTAAAAGAGGGAGACTCTCTAGTGGAAATCCTGTCTTTGATGAATATGTAACATTGTTCTGTCCCAGCTGACAGGAGATGTCAGGTTTTTAACCCTGGCTCATTCAGAAGGGCTCTGGTGCTTGGTAAGAATGTGCCCATGTGCAAAACATTAGGCTTTGAAAAGGAAGGGGGAGGGAGTTATGAATAAACCCTGAGGCAGGATTTTTACTGACTTCCTTCAACTTCCCACTGGCTCCCTGTCTCTAGCATGGATTTTCTCTAAGACCTGATGCACCAGCATGTTCCTAATTCAGAGGGCTGATGGGGGTTTCATTGCTGAAAAACTTCTCCAGTCCTTCTCCATATAAGACATCTGTAGATTACAAAGAAGTTAACATTACATCACGTGTGTCTGACATGTCACTACGCCTTTTGGAGGAGCTTGCATAAGTTTTGTGAAGCTTTTACAGCCCTGTGTCAGATACTCACCTGCAATCAACACTGCAGCAAGGCTTATGTTTGTGTGCAGGCTGTATAGACAGGTAGCACACAAACCACCACGAGCACATTTGCTAATGAAGTCATATCGTAGGATCATAGAATTGTTTAAGTTGGAAAAGACCTCTAGTATCATTCAATCGAACCATTAAGCTAACACTGCCATGTTCATCACTGCACTATGTCCCTAAGTGCCACATCTACACATCTTTTAGATTTTGTATCCCGTCAGTCCTTTCCCTTTTGCAATATTTGATATGTCTGCAGCATTGCTGGTAGCAGTAGGAGATCCAGAACGCACATCTGTGTTTATATCATCATGTAGCTCTGTGTCTGTATAACAGGTACACGAAGGCATATGTTATATATATGCATGTGCACACAGACTCCTCTCTGCTGCCAGTGCTGTGGCTGCCGCCGCCACTGCTGGCTGCTGCTGCAAGCATGGGAGTGCGCAAGCAAGGCTGCCGATCCCGGGAGCTGCTGTCCGTCCCTCGCCCCAGCGGCAGTGATGGGGCTCACCCCAGCCCCCCTGGGACCCACCGGGTGCCCCGCGGATGGGCGGGCTCAGCACGAGCCCCCGCGCTATCCCAGGAGAGAAAATGCAGGTAAGGGAAAATAAGGCGGCGGGTGCCCTTGGCAACAAACGGGGCCTGCGCTGCGGCTGGCCATGAGCTGCTGGCCATGAGCTGCTGGCTGCTGCAGCCACCAGTCAGGGGTGTCTGTAGAAGGTCCCCTTCAGTGATGCTTATGAGGCTGAGGAGAGTTGGGAAGTGTGGGTGCTTGCAGCCTGGCTGCTCTGTAGCAGACAGGAATGCTGGCCGAGAGATTTTGCTGCAGCATCCTTCCCAGCAGTCAGAGGAGGGGAACAAACGGAGTTGTGAGTTGAATAGTGTGTACCAGGGGAGCGCTCCAGAGCCTGCTGGTGATGCCGGTGGAGCCTGTGGAGATAGAAACGAGATTGATCTCACCCTGCAGCTGGGTGTCCTGGTCTGCAGCAAGTGCAGGGTTATTAAATCCAGATAACACTGTGTAAGAACAGAGTATTTTGTAAGAAGCGACAGTTGTTCAGGAGCCAGCATTGCCCAGGTCCTCCAGATGACCTCGTCCCAGGTAACTCTGCTTGGGATCCTTTTTATTACAGAAGTGGAGTTGGTGTCTGATGATGTCACATTCAGGGGGAGGGAAATAAAAAAATCCAAAAAAGATAGATTGCAGTCCTAATGCAAGGAGAATGCAGCAAACCACAGAGAGGGTCCACTCTCCTCTGAGGAAGACAAGGCGAAATGCAGAACCCCTTGGAGGGTCTCTCTCTTCCTCTTGCTGTCTGCCTGCTGTAGAAAGAGCTGGTTGTGTAATGCATTATACATAGCGAGGTTAGACCTCTTCTGATTTCTTAATGGAAAGGCTATTTTATTTCTCAAGTGGGTGCCAGTGGGGATGCTCTAAGAATGCACAGAAACGCATCCTCCGTCCCACACTGGCACCGATCTGCACAGTCAACTGCAGACCCGGAACTTGTCGAGGAGGAGTGAGGACCAAATCTGGAGCCAATGCAGGGGGAGAGGAGCAGCCTCAGCTTTTTTAGCAAGTGAATGGGGAGGGGGAGGAGGGTAGTATGATCAGTGATGTCATTTTTAACTGGTTCCTCACAGAGACGGGGAGTGAAGTTAGAGGAAAAACCTGCAGTCTCAGAATGGCTCTCAGCCTTGACTGGAGACTCTAAATGACTGAGGGTCTCCACAATGGTAATTCATTTTCTTTCCTATGCAGAACTGTTCTGTTATTTTGGGTCAGGCAGAGGGCATTTCTTTTCTCTCTCTCTCTCTCTCTCTCTCTCTCTTTCTCACTGCTTTGAGGGTTTGACTTTTGCTATTGCCTCTGGTTTGTTAAATACCTTGCAGATTATTTGAAGTTTTTCCTGGGTAGTTTGAGAATTTTTCTTCTATGTGGGAATCCATGTCATTACCGGAGAGAGTTTAGCATGCAGCATTTCTGCTACTTGTCAGGAGGGGAGATGCAGACGTTGCCAAGCACACAGCATTCTGCACAGGAAATATACTTTTAAAATCACAGGTGGAAAGAAAGGGACTTGGCTGGCATTTGTTGCTGTACTGGATGGCATTAATGTTGCTTGTAAGAGGCAGAAAGACTTCTGGTCAACTATGTAGATAGAAATGAATGTGCTTTGGTGACAATATCTATGCTTTTGATTGCCAGATTTTTAGTATGAGCATTTTAATTCTAGTGGAACTGAATGTAAAATAAGAGATTCTGGCTATGTGAGACAGTATATGTATGTATAATTCTTCACAGCGTGCATTAACCATTTGTGTGCTGCTCCTTCCACTGCACTTGCCCTGTTGCTGTTTTCCATAGAAATCAGTGGGCTACCAGACTGCACTGTGGACAGTCAGCACCACAGAGGGTTATTCTGTCTCTAGTTCCTGGAATCAGCAGAAGCAGTCAAGCCATTTTTAGATAAATAAGGTTGTCAAGGCAGGTCCATCAAGGGTAAAGTGTCTTAGGCAAAATGGCAGGCAGTGAAGAGCATCCCCAGTTTAGATTTCCAAGTATTCAGCTACTGGTATCACTGGTAGAGTTTGGGTTTGTGGTTGTTGTGATGCTGCTTGGTCCAAAGGCAGAGGGTGTAATGCTGAGAGTCCAATTGGCTATGGAAGGCTCATAACATTCCTCTCTGTGTTCCCATTTCCCAGTGCTGAGACTTGCTTGTATTTTCACCCAGAAAAACACTCAAGATTGATGAGGAAGCCAGACCGCAGTTTTGCTTACTAGGAACTTGGGATGTGCATGTGATAGCCACAGAACTTCTGCTGTAGTCTGTCATGACAACTGTGAGCTCAAAGATGGGAGATCTGGGCTCAAGAATGAAAGAGAATAGAAATGGAAACATTGTGCTACCTTCTGAATATCAAATATTCCTTCAGGAAGTTCCTGCTGTTGCTGATGGCTTAAGGAACCACTGCTCCCCTTGAGAAAGCTCTTACTGAAGAGTATCAGGGAGGAACAAGGCTCTCTTTTACCAGCTATTGTGAAGATGCTGGCAGCCGTCACAGGGGCCATTTTGAACTCCTCTCCCTGCAACATGCCATGGTGCAGAGGAAGAGTAAATCTGGTAACATCTTCTGCCAGTCCTCTCAACATTAACCTTGGTGTTGGAACATGTAACACAGAGACAAAAGTCAGGCTTTAAAAATGGCATGTTCCTATCAGTGTGGTTTTCTTCCAGATGTATACGTGCCTTCACTGATACTGCTTATGTGGGAGCAGCCTGCCTGGCAGGTGGAGGGAATAGTTAACAGGCTGTCTGAACTAGTCACTGTGGCATATGGAACCTCTTCATCTCTCTCAGGTCAGGCTGAATCTGCTGCTGTGGATAGGCAACTTTGTTTTCCTGTGACTTTGGCATGGCACCCTTTACCAGCAGGAAATTAATCCTTTTTTTTTTAAAGGAGAGCAAAGAACTGTGATTCTGGAGAAAACAGTAATTCATCCTCCTCCTTTAGGGGGTCACATATTCCCACTGCCCCTGCCTAGAGTGAAAACTAGTTCTGCCTTTTAGGCCAGGGCACTAGTTCTGGCTTTTTTGTCTTGGCTCAGTTCATCTGAGGTGAGAAGTTGCAAATTTATGGCACTAGACATTGATTCTGATACCCAAAGAAGAGGGGAGCTGCATGTGACTGCAGCTAGCATGCCTGCAGCCTTCCCCCTTAGGAGCCAGCTGACTTTGCAGCAGGGAAGGTTAGGAAGACCTTTCCAAGCGCAAAGAGGAATAAAGCACTAGGACAGGCTCCTATGGAGCTTACAGGATGCCCTTCTTTTAGGCTTTTTAAAGCCTAATAACAAAATTAGAGTGAACTAAAAATACTTAGTCCAGTTTAGAGCAGTGGAATTATGCTTGGCTTTGCATTTTGGCATTTTTAGGACAGGTTCAGTCATACATTGGTCAAAATTCACTATAGGAAGCATCTTTCGTATCAGGAGGTGGATGCCTCATTTGCTGTTAATTTTAGCTGTGTTTCAGAGTTGGAAAAGCCATGGACCAGACAAATCTCTCATTGTTCCTTCCTGTCCTCCATTTCTACTGCAATATTAGTTAGCCCCATTGAGCTTCTACCACCTAAGGGACAAGAATGGCTCAGTGCCTGAGCCCATTCAGCTGTAAAACTTTGTATTGCCACTGTCAGCAAAAGTGTTACTGATGTATCAAGTGATGGACATGATTGTTAGGGAATGGGAACCAGTGCACAGATGTGACTGCAGAGATTGCAGTATCATTCCGGACTTCAGTGAACTTTGAGTCTTACCATTAGTTAGCAACTGTGTTTGCTTACACCAGGGTCTGGACAAAGCTGCATTTTTTTTGGAGTGGCCTCTTGAAGAGGGCTAGGGCAGTGGAGCATTAGGGAAACAGACTCAACTTGAGTGATGTAGTTGACCGCTGCTCATGAGGACACACATTTTTGCCACTGTAACTGTGACAGTTTGGCTTTCAATCTGCAGTGTAATACTTCTGTATGTTTGTGTGGTAGAGTTTACTTACTGTTTCCATTGTTCTCACTCTTGGTCTTCTCAGGGGAGGACAACATACACTCCATGAGTGTGAATTCAAGCTAACAGGTGTGTCAAAGAGGCATTTTATGGTGCATGCAATGGTAATCAGAGTTACAGAAGTAGGTAACAAAGAGGACCGAGGCTGAGTGCCCAAAGTCCCACAGGAGGCGAAGAAATAGTTTTCAAGGGATGAGATCACATCTCTCCTAGGAAAGAATCCTTATCAGGGATGCAGAGAAAGTGTGAATAACTCAGTGTGAGTTTGTGGGAAAGGAGAAAAAGAAGAACTTCCCAAATTTAGCAGTGAGTTCAGCTCTGTGCATGTGACCAAGAAACACTAAGGTCAAACGTCTAATTGCATTTATGCCATTGTCATCTGAGTAATTATATTTCCCCCCTGGCATTTCAACAGGGTAAAACTGAAGTGGGTTTGGACTGCTGTAGTCTGTTAAGTCAGAAACTGGGTAACCTCCATGGCTTTTTTGCGGGGCCGTCTCCTCTCCTTTGGGCTCTCTTGGTAGAGCAGGCAGTGGTTATATTCCTCTGGGATACCTTTTTTAGGTTACTTGTTTTGGAAAAATCTTTGTAATCATCCATGCAATCTGGATATAACTGTAAAGCACTGTGCTATTTTCTGCCAGCTATTAAGGCTGCCCAGGGGCGGGGAGGAAGACAGTGTGAGAAAAGGTGAGTTCTGAACACTCTCTTCATGTTTCAGGAAGGACCAGTGTTTTCTTCTAGATTGGAACAGCAGTGCTGCACATCATTCACCTCATAATGATAATAGTATATAATCTTCATAATAGTGATAATCTTCATATGCAACTACAGATTTCAAATTCCTCCCTGTTTTTAGTGCAAATTTCATTTGATGGCATCAGAAGACTGTTTTTTTTCATGTCCCTGCCTATTTACCTCTACATAGCCTCACTGCTAGCTATCAGAGTCAAACTTTTGATAAGAGGAAAGGTGATGCACCAGAGTCAGAATATGCAGATTCACGTCTCACAGTTGTACCTCATTTCTGGTCTACCTGACAATTTTTATTTTTTTTTTTGGCACAGCACAAGCAATCAAAATTTATCATCCAAATTAAGACTGTAATTATATTTTGATAAAGATCTGGCAATTCAGTGAGAACGAAATTTAAAGGGTTGCTGGGATACAGATGACTCTGGATTATGGGGAAGCGTTTGCATGTGGAATACTAATAAGCCAAGGTTGTTCAGCATCCTTATCTGGACTTTTCCAATAGTGTCTGTTAACACAGACAATCAAGTGCTTGTTTCTTTGCTATTATCTGGCAAAGTGATTAAAGATACAGGCTGCCTTTTATGAATGAAAAGGCGACATCCTTGACATGGAGTGACAGAGGTATGTCCCCCTGTTGGTACGCAAGAAAAGTGGGGGGATAGAATGCTCACGTTATGAGCCTGCCAAAATAAACTTTTCCTGAGGTTTCCTGGGGCCTTGGGCATGCCAAGGAGCCTTTGTGGGAGGAGTGAGTGCTTTCCTGGGAGGTGTGAGCCCTGCCCAAGATGGGTGTTGCTGGGAGCCTCCTTTTGCAGAGCTGTGTCCCCACTGGAGAGCAAGAGATGAATGACGTCTCAGGGATGAGTGTGGGATATCCAGATAAACCACAGTCCAGCAGATGAGTAAAATTCAACCTCAGCACTGCAATTTGATGAAGGAAGGACTATGGCACTTTCTCTTTTTTAAGTCTGGTCTGTATGTGACATTAATTAGTTCTTATGGAAAGTTATTGCTGTTCAGTAATGTGGCCTGCTGACAAGGTATTATTCACTGCCTGTGCTGTGGTAGCACTTGCAGACCTCAGAGGGGTTTGCCTACTGTGCTACTGACACCCAGCAGCCCTGAGCCCTGCCCCTGCCCAGCTGATATCCCATGCCTGTCTCCCAGGGTTTCTGCTATGTGACTGGCCAGCAGTGGGGCCAGTGTGTGGTTTGTGTTATCACCTTGCTACAGCTCTGCTCCAGATTAACTGCTTCAAATATGGGCATGGTAAGGGAGGCTGGTAAGGGAAGGATCAATTTTGCCTTGCACTTAATTTGTCCCAGACTCCCTGTCTCGGCATCACCCTACCAAATCCTTTTTATTTTCGATGTCTAACTCCAAATGTTGAGCCAAGCCTGCAATAATTATTATACCCTGTTCATCAGTGGTTTAGGAGCTTAATTGTAACACATGGTTGTATTTTTACTACAGATCAGAACAGTTATGTGACTTTATGGCTTTTTCAATTAACTGTGAAACAGTGAGTGTGTCATATAACAATGTTAAAAAAAAAAAGGTTTGGTAGTATGTCAGTCTCATCAAAACAACGATTTTACTTCCCTGCTGATTGAGTTCCTCCTAGGTTTTTAGTGACTAAATTTTATTCTCAAGATGTTCTTTCATGATCTCTAAGAAAGGGACTTGACTTGCAGTAGCGCACTTTGAATGGCAGGAGGAGCGGATGTGATTTGGGAGGTCTGGGTTAATGAGAATTTTGGGAAGGCAGAGTTCACTGGGAATGCTGCAGCTGTAATACAAGAAGAATAACTGTAATACCTTGAATAGCCTTTTAAACACAAGGTGTGCAGTGCTTAAATGGTAGAGTCCTCAAATTCAGCTTGCACAAACAGTGTGCACAAACAGTGGCTCCTTCTGTAATGTGCATGGACATGTTGATGATGATGATGATCTCAGACAACTCCAAAACTGCAAGGTTATAGTGCAATCCAAATCTTCTGATTTGCTGTAAGTTTCAAGACTTGCCAGAGCAGGCTCAGTTGCTGGCTTGGTGTCTCCAGCCTGGGTCTAGCAGTGCCTTGGGAAAAGGGTGCTGTCCACATTTCATCCTGGAAATGTGCCTTGGGATGCCCAGTTCTGGCATGTATTGAAGGCTCAGTGCTGGTTCTTTGGAGCAGTCCAGGACTATTCTGTCTTACATCCTAATCTGCCTTTCATAATTTTTCACTGTTTTGATGTTGGAGAAGTCCAGCAAATACCTGAAAGGAAACTGGTGACCCCATGAAAAGGGTGTCAGCTTTACTGGGTGGAAATTCCTACTTCCTGGGAAGAAGCACTTTCTCAGTACGTCAAGTGAGAAAGTTCAAGGGGAAAATTGCAGTCAATAAAGCTAAGAGTAAAAACTGTAGTGCCCCACACTTTAAAATTCCTTTCATGTAGTCTGAATCTAAAAGGTTGTGTTCCCCATAACAAGTCTGAATGAATATATTGAAGCTCATTTTCTTCACTACTCATTTCTGCTTGTGCAAAGGTATGGCACAGAGCTCTGAAAAGAGTGTGATCTTTAACCAGTAAAACTGTGCAGCCAAAGCCATTACTGCCCTTTATCAGCATAATGTATCTTTTTGAAGAATATGGGGGTGCAAGGACAAGACTGACTGCTAAAATGCAGTTCTGTCAGCATGGCTGCAGCATTACTTTACCAATATAATGCATTGTGGAAAGGCAGAGGTCATTTTGTTGCCTTAAAACCTGAAGAACCTTCACAGTCTGAGAGCAGGAAATGACCCCAGATAACACAGCCATAGTTAGGTAGACCCTGAATTATTTTCAGAGGTTCATTACCTCATGTGCAAAGTACACTGCCTTGTATCAGCTCATGACCTCCCAACACTATCTAGAGAGTTCCTGCATGCAGTGAGTTGTCAGACTGGGAGATATTATGAATTTGAAACTTAGGTATAAAATTAGAAGCATGAAATATGGCTATTCTGTGTCCTGTTGGTAGAAAGAACAGGTTAGAACAGGGTAGGCTAGAACAGAGTTAGAGAATAGAATAGAATAGAATAGAATAGAATAGAATAGAATAGAATAGAATAGAATAGAATAGAATAGAATAGAATAGAATAGAATAGAATAGAATAGAATAGAATAGAATAGAATAGAATAGAATAGAATAGAATAGAATAGAATAGAATAGAATAGAATAGAATAGAATAGAATAGAATAGAATAGAATAGAATAGAATAGAATAGAATAGAATAGAATAGAATAGAATAGAATAGAATAGAATAGAATAGAATAGAATAGAATAGAATAGAATAGAATAGAATAGAATAGAATAGAATAGAATAGAATAGAATAGAATAGAATAGAATAGAATAGAATAGAATAGAATAGAATAGAATAGAATAGAATAGAATAGAATAGAATAGAATAGTTTCAGTTGGAAGGGACCTACCACAATCACCTAGTCCAAGTGGAAGATTGCTAGTATGAAACACAGTCATCGATCACAGCCAGCACAGCTTCATGAGAAGAAAGTCTTGCTTAACAAACCTGATTTCCTTTTATGACAAGGCAACCCATGTAGTTGATCAAGGGAAGCCAGTTGGTGCAATCTTTTTGGATTTCAGTACAGCTTTTGATACTGTCTCACAGGATCCTGCTGGACAAAACGTCCATCCAACAGCTGAATAAACACACCATGGAGTGGGTGAGCAGTTGGCTCAAGGATTGAGCACAAAGGGTAATAGTGAATGGGGTGACATCAGACTGGCAACCCATCACTAGTGGGGTGCCACATACCCTGTGCTCTTCAACAGCTTCCTAAATGACTCGGACAAAGAACTGGAAGGGATACTAAGCAAGTTTGCAGATGACACAAAACTCAGAGGAGCTGTTGACTCCCTCAATGGCAGTGAGGCCCTGCAGAGAGACCTGGACTAATCAGAGGACTGGGCAACTGCCAGCCATATGAAGTTCAACAAGGGGAAGTACTGGATTCTGCACCTGGGACAGGGCAACCCCAGATGTTCATACAGACTGGGGAATGAGGTGCTGGAAAGCAGTGCCACAGAAAGGGACCTGGGGGTTCTGGTTGATGGCAAGTTGAATCTGAGTCTGCAGTGCCCTGGCAGCCGGGAGGGCCAACTGTGTCCTGGGGGGCATCAGGCAAAGCATCACCAGCCAGTCGAGGGAAGGGATTGTCCTGCCCTGCTCTGCGCTGGGGTGGTCTCTCCTTGGATATTTTGTGCAGTTTTGGGCACCACAATATAAGAAAGATACTACGCTTTTTGAGAGCATCCAAAGGAGGACAAAGAAGATGGTGAAGGGCCTTGAGGGGACATCGTATGAAGAACAGCTGAGGGAACTTGGTCTGTTCAGCCTGGAGAAGAGGAGGCTGAGGGGAGGCCTCATTGCAGTGACAACTTTCTCATGAGGGGAAGAGGAGGAGCAGACAGTGATCCCTTCTCTGTGGTGAACAGTGACAGGACCCAAAGGAATGGCCTGAAATTGTGTCAGGGGAGGTTTGGGTTTGATATTAGAGAAGGGTTCTTCACCCTGAAGGCGATTGGGCACTGAACAGGCTCCCCAGGGCAGTGGCCACAGCACCAAGCCTGACAGAGTTCAAGAAGCATTTGGACAACACTCTCAGGCACATGGTGTGATTCTTGGGGATGGTCCTGTGTAGGGCCAGGAGTTGGACTGGGTGATCCTTGTGGGTTCCTTTCAACTCATCAGGTTCTGTGATTCTGTGAACCCTGGTCAGCATCAGCTGTAATCTTAAAACCAGCGTTAATTACCTGATGAGCTGTGCCCCCATCAACATGGATGGGGATGATGGCAGGTGAAAGGCAGTGTGGAAAACTTAGAGCTGTAGTTCAATGATGGTTCACCTCATGGAGGGATCTGGGCTGAGTGTGGAGTTGGCAGGAGGAAGAGACATTTTTCTCCTTCTGGGATGAATGAATCGTCACAGACTAGGCAGTGACAGTGCTGTTGTAAAGCTGTGCTTTCTGTGGTAGGCAACAAATTCATTTCATTTTGCCTTCAAAATAAAGAGTTTCTGAATACAGAAATTACCTTGGGGATTATGTGAATAAGCTCAGCTTTGGGTACATATCTCTCAGTGGTTCATGAATGGGGTGAGAAAGGGTTTTCTACCCACAGTCCTTTTTCGAGGCTTATTTCTGTGAGTGATGTGTGGCACTTTGATTTGTCATTTGTTTATTCTGGCTGCAGTGCTTCTAGAGCAACATAATCCTACACTCAATGAGTGTCCACAGAAGGGCATCAAAGGGGAAGGAAAATGAGTATCCACTAGCCATCACTTTAGCAAATATTTTCCTTAGCCATAAGTTATTATGGATGTGACTGTAGCTTCAGTAGCAATAGAACTGGAATTTCTTAAAGCCTTGACAATTATTCCACTGTCCTGTAGAAGTGTCTGCAAAACAAGTTGTTTTATGAGTCTGAGAATCTTAAAAGTTTAGATATTTTCTTTTGATGGGCTGAATTTTTGTTGTAGCTTTTCCATCCTAGAAGTACATATAACCGTTTGCCAAAAATAGGGAGAGTCATACTAACTGTGCAAAGGCTGCTCTGGCCCTTGTAGAGCAAAGAAGCATTGCAGTATTTGTAAAAATGTTGCTATTGTGCAAATATTACAAAGACAAAAGGAATCAGGGTGTTAATGGAAAAAAGGATAACCCAAATAAAAAGCATTCAAATGAATCTTTGCCTAATGCCATTTTTTAGCTAAGTGGTGGTTGCACTTTTTACATAGTTTTCCTTCTGTTCTGTTGCACAGAATCCCATTTTTTTATACAATCAAAGTATGTAAAGTAACTTCCAAACTTCAGAAATAACTGTGTAACAAAAACTTTGCCAAGCAGACCTCATCCTCACTCACTGGGAGAAAATGTACTGTATCCCACAGCAAATCAATTCTTACTAATGTGAATAAACATGAAGATGAAATTATTGAACTGGCAAGTCAGTGAAACAATCTTGATTTATCAGAATTAGCTCTATTTAAATGCTGTAGTTAAAAAACCTTGAGTGACAATGAGTCTGGCAGACGGTCAGTGAATTTATGTGTCTTCCTGTGTTGCGTGGGTCCGGATGCTGGTGGGAATCAGGGGGGACTGGGCTGACTCCTTTATCTATACTGACCATGGCGGGTTAATTCTGAGTAATGAACCACCTATTATTTATGGAGTGCAGTGCTTTGGAGCTGCTTGTAAATGGCAAAAGTTGGTTGTGCTGCAGGGACCTGTGGGTCCAAAACTGCAGCCCAGGGAATACAAACCACAGCTCATCTGCAAAGGTTCAGAGCATGCCCTAGCAGGGAATAAGCAAGCCTCCTTTTATTTGTAAGAGTAAAACACTAAACAAATCCACCAATGAAGTATTATTGGACTAGCACATGAAATGCAGGGCCTATTAATGTATGCGCAAATGCTTAGCATAAAAGGGTAATTTCTGCCCTTAAGACACACAAGTAGAAAGAACCTAGAAAAGGCTCAGAGGTCCCTGGCAGGACAAGAGATGACTGTTGAAGGCCAGGAGGTAACTTGCCCTGAGCCAGAGTGGGGATGTGCCAGCATATGCACCTACCAGGCCAAACTCCAACTCCAAAGAACAGCAGCCCAGGCAACCAGCATCTGAAAATGCTGTCTAAGTTCTTTGCTTCTCACTGCATACCAACTCCTATATTTTCTTTTTATTATTTTTTTTGTGGCTTTTTTTTTTTGAGAGGGTGGTTTGTTTTGGGTTTTTTTTGTGTGTGTATTAATCTCAGCAGCAGAGGTAAGACCTTGTTTTCATATTCTCTGTAACACCCTTATGATACTTTAGACGTTATATAGAAATAAGCAGATGTCTGGGAACTGCTCTGTATTTGTATATAAAATGTCTCTGACTTTATGAACAATATACATATTATTAAAAAAAAAAAAAAAGTTGGCTGGGTAGCTGTCCCTCTGCCTGTGCTGGCAGAGGCTACAGGAGTTGATAAGATGTGAAGACTGATTGCCACCTCCCCCCTCCAGACAGTATCCTGCCAGATCTGGGCTGCACTATATCTGTGGGTGTTGTCTGCCTTTCACTGTTCAGCATGTATAGCATCTCAGCCTCTAGAGCAGTCTGGCACCTCTTCCAGCACTTCCTTTTTTCAATGCCACTTGGAAAATCCACACAGAAAGAAGAGAGGCAGAGACGAGAAGGCAGTGAAGTGGGAGAGAGGTAATTAGGGCCAGACCTGATGTCCTGGCATAGCTGGAGGGTCTAGAGAAGTCAGGCAGATCCAAAACTCAGAAAGGACAGAGCAAGGACAACAAAATTTGACACCTGGTCTAGCTTATTGTGTCACATTTATGGGTGTTTTTATCCCTCTCTTCATAAAAATGAATATATTTTTTTCAGTTTCTCAGGTCATGTTTCACCTTTTAAAATAAAACTCTCCTTATGCCTTGGTAGCTTGCCTGTCTTTGGCCCACCTTCTTTTACTTTGTCCTTAAATACATTTGACGGCTAACTGCGGGAACCCATTTCTAGCTTTGTGGACTCACATTTGTTTCCAAATAGGCAGCCCTGCTCCCCTGTAAAGGTGACATCTCCCTTCTTGGTGCCTGGTGGTGACAGGGCATGTCAGCTTCTCACAGTCTGTCCTCTTGTGGTCCTTCCACAATGAACAGAGGGGGACAGGTGCTGCTAGAGGACTCTTCAGAGCTCTCTGAGGCTCATTTGTACTCAAAATCAGTAAGGAGCCTATCTGTTAGCTACAGAAATTCTCCAGGGAGACAAATCTCCCCTGGGGAAAGTTACTTTTGTGATTATTTTCCGTTGTCTGCTTCTTTATGCTTAGAAATATTGTCAACTTTGCTCCTCGCGAATAAATCTGAGTGTCCCAGGAGTGCTGTCTGCCCTGATTCATCATTCCACTTGATACACGATACATTAAGGTCAAACACTGTTTGCTACTCAATGGCCCCATTTTTAACTTATACTTTCTGCATGATAATTCTAATGACAATTCTCCCTTTTCCCATTGCCCTTCTCCCCACTCTCCTTTGTTCCTTTCCTTTTTCTTCTCCTGAAAGCATTTCCTGTTTTAATTTCTTTTCCTGTGGATTGTTTATCATGCAGTTTATTTCCTGAAGTTTAGTACTATTTCATTTTCACCACTGCTTCAAGTCACGAGTTTGAAGGCTTCCTGCCCAGTGTTGCAGGCACTGCAGTCATTCCATAGTGGTGTTTGATAGCTACCAGTAGGTGTTGACACCTGATGTTTCTGCTCTGGTTTTAACTGGATGCAGTGAAATGTAGCCATTTCCTCATGACTTCTGATATGTGTGCCAGTACTTGGTACACAGTCATAATAAAATGTCTGCCCAGACTTAAAAGGTCATAATTTTGTATGTACTTTAAGTGGGCAATTGTTTGCCACTCTGTGTATTTTGTGTGCTAAAGTCGACATGTTGAAAACTGCCTTGTACTCAGTCTGATGCGTGCACAAAGACAGATGAGTTACAAATGTGCAAGAATTAGCTGTTTGCAGCTTTATTCTGGATGATAACTCTCACCAGAGAGTGGTCCACACCCCTGCAGCATCTGACAAATGCTGTAGCTCTTCAGCAGTCGTGGTTTTTCAGAAACCCCATCGGAACTCAATTAGGTTTTGCGCATCAATGTGTGGCTAAATAGCATAAATGTGAGTACAAACAATAGGATATGGTTTAGGCTCATAAAGCCATATTAGCCATAACAATAAAGGATTGCCAATGTTACGATCTTTATTAACACCCTATGACATTTTAAAAGAAGTAAATATTTTGAAATTTATTTTAGCTTAAATGTTTTCATGTTGCATTTTATGCACTAGTTGCCATTGGCTGTGGTGTCTCAATTCAAAGTGGGGGTTAGTGGGTCAGCATGAGCTGTAGGGGCTCCTTAGCTGGCATGGTTACAGGTTTGCACCCTCTGCAGGGACATGCAGGGGGATACAGCCAACAGTGCTCATTTCCTGGTTAAATTTGCAAGCTAGCATTTACCATTTGAGGCTTGTGGATCATTTTAGGTAAACAAGGACTTGAAACATAGTAGAAAAAAACAGTGCAAATCTGCAGAAAAAATATTAGTGCCTAAGGTAAGTAAGCTGAGAACATGTTATTCAAATAATAACAAGAGTGGGAAAATAATTTATCTTGAGTTATTCATCCTGCAGTCAAGATACACAGTATCACTGACAGAGTTTCCAAATGTTATCTGGGTGGGTTCCTTCAAAAAGTAATCCAGTGTATTCTCAGTGGCTTTGTATACATGTGTATAGAAGGTATTGTAATTTACGCAGCCCATTCCATATATTGTGCACATCCATGCTTTATGGATGAAGGGCTGATTTGAAGGCCAAAAAGCCTGGAGGGGAGAGGCTGCAATCCCTGAGTGGAACTGAAGCCCTGGCAGTGAGTGGTGCTGAGACATGTCCTTGGCAGCACAGGGAGAGTGGAGAGGACTCACAAGAATTCTAAAGATTTCCTAAATCCTAAGCAGGTTTCTTCATTACGAACAACTCCTTTCAGAAAGTATAGAAGGGAGAGGGGTAGAAATCTTTATTTTCAAGCAGCTCTCCTTCCCCGTATGAAACAAAAAGGGCTATGTTCAGTATTGTTTCAACAAATGGAACTCAGCAATTCAGATAGCCATGTTTTCAGTGTGCCTCTGTGAACCCCCACAGTCCAGTTTGCTCTAATGTTTTACACACAGTGTCTTGTCAGAAATGGGACTGGAGAAGGATATTGCCAGACTGGGTTGAAATAGGACCCTCCTCCTGGCCCAGAGCAATCTGGTCTAGTGGAAGGTGTTCCTGCCCATGGAAGGGAGTTAGAACTAGGTGATCTTTAAGGTCACTTCAAATCCAAACCAGTCTATGGTTCTATGATTGGCGGGGTGGGTCTGTGCAAGCCTGGACTTCAAGTAAACCGCTTGGGACGCCAGAGCCAAACCAAACATCTGAGAGGGCTGGTGATGGAAAACTTGAGTATTCATTGAGATTGGAGAAGAGTTGTACTGAAAGAACTCGGAGGATCTACACAGTGAACTAGTTGTATCTGTAACTGCAACTAGTTGTTTGTGTAACCCTGAGCCCAGCCAGCTGTGGGCCACCATCAGGGTGGCTCTGGAGAAACCTTGTGGAGTAGCATGTGTGATTTTTGTTGCCTGCCCCAAGAAACACACTGCCTTACCAATATGGAGAGGAAGCTTCCCAGGACAGGGATGACATCAAGAGACAGGGTTAGAGAGACCTGAGGTAGATCCAGGTCTCAATCCTTCTGCAGTAAAGACTAATGGAGCTGCCAGAACAGCAAGAATATTTCTTCAAAGGAAGAAGAAAAGGGTTGCCTTTAGTCCCTCTGAGATGATTGACTTTCTGTCTTCCCCTGCATGACTGAGTAATTTTTGAAGGGACATGTATTGCAATAGTAGCATAGTATTTACTAAATATAATGGGAAGAAGCTGTTGCTACTTACCTCGACTTGCAGTTAAGTGGCATCCAAGGCATCTAGCCAAGCACACTAAAAAAGACTGATGGGGAGGAAGAAGTGTGAAATATGAGCCACCATCTCCACTCTTAACACATGGCTTCCTGACTTTTGAGGGTTTGATTTCTCAGCCTACATACAGTGTCAGGGGAAGGGAAGATGGGCCCTGCTCATTCATTTTCTGTGTAAACTGGCATCATTGATGCTAAATGGTGCTTCTGAGAGCCAAATGGGGAAGGCACAGAGATTGATGGAGGCTAACTCTTAGAGCTTAGGAGAAAGCTTGTAGGTTTTGATGATTTCAAGGAAAACAAATACATTTGCTGTACTTGGTGTAAGTCATCTGAATCTTATCTTATAGCAAGCACAGCATATTCTGTGTTGAGTGTCATTTTCCAGTGTGCTTTTTCAAGGCTCATGACGTTTTACAGATGGTCTCTACGTTCACAAACGTGGAGAGGTGGTTCGTATTGTGGATGCTGATGTGGAAATAGGTGCTGTAATGTGCAAGTCTCTGCTCTCTTTGAAAAGAGGATCCCAGGACAGGATCCTCAGCACAGACTCGAAAGGCTATTACTTGAAAATGACCACTTTAGGTGCAAATGTTCAGATGGAAACATGCAGGGGAATTGAATATTTTGAGTAGGAGAATAGGCAAGACACCCTAAAACTGCTGCCAAAAAAATATTTGATGTATCACAAAAATGTCTATGGGATGAGGAATTTGAGGGTGTTTTTTTCCCAAGATTCTGAAGGTGAGCATTAACCAAGGCAGGTAGAATAGGAAATGAATCTTTTAAAACTTTGTTCTTGAGTGCTGGCATGTGAAATCAAGGCGAGTGATCTGAGAGCAAGATCACAATGAACAGCACACTTCTTTGTGATAAAAGGGAGAGCATTATGGTGACCTGTTGGAGTGACTCGGGCAAGCTTAGTAGTGATTTAGGCTGAGTCAGTACAGGAGAAAAATAGCAGAGCAGTGAGAGAGAATTGCAAAGGATGTCTAAAAGCATGCTAACAAAGTGTTTTATCGAGACCACACACTACACTGCTGGAGATAAGAGACTTTATCTTGCTGCATATCAAGAGTGGGAATAATGTGAAGGGTCAACATGGGAAGAAATCTGTGTTGACAAGCACTGAAACTGTGTCAAAGTGGAAGAAGTGCTTTCAACTAATTAAGCATGTAGGATTGAAAGGGCTCTCTTGGGACACTGATTTTAGTTGCATGCTCTGGAGTGTGTGTATGTGTACACAAACACAAAGACCTGTGTGCATGTGTGGATGTCAAATCGTCCCAACTAGAATAATCCATCCTTACCATTAGGTCCAGTAACCTTTAAATAATTTGGGCTTGGGTTTTTCTTTCACACTGTTTATACATTTGCTATTTTACTAGGTAGTTAGATTTTGTTTTCTCATGGTGCATGGTAGCATTCTGAATTGAATATGACATTAATATTCCTGCAGAACAGTCGGCCTAACGGCAGCCTTAAGCTTGCCAGGCAGGACTCCCGTGTTGTCTGCCTCTTTTATCACTGCCCTGCAGGGCACTCTTGGAAGCCATGTAAAACATAGACCAGAGAACAGGAATAAAAGGAGAAAAAGAAATTGCTGGCTAGAGAAACTTCACAGGAATGAAGGATTGAACATATAAAATACTCTGTGTTTCTAAGAGGTTATTGTCTATCCTGCAGTGACAGCTTTGAAATACCAAGTTCCATTCTGGTCCCTGTAACTTATTTGACAGAGTTAGGAAAAGCAGTTTAAAATATGTTCAAACACCACCAGCAGTGATTGAAAGCAGCAAAGCCAAGAATGAGATTAGCATGTGGTACTCTTCACATAAGTGCATATTGCTTAACAACCTAATCTTCTTACCTGTATAAGAACCACACACTTCCCAGCCCTCTTGAATTATGTCTGTTGTGCCAGTCAACCAAATATCAGATAAATTCAAAATTCAAGGATCTGCTCATGAAAATGACATCCAAATCATATGCTTTCCAGTATTTTAATATCTCCTCCTATCTATATGCCAAATAGGGATGGAGTTTTGTCCACTTGTCCATTTTTCTCCTGAATAGCTGTTATTTCCATGTGTAGCATAATGTGAGGCAGAAAAATGTCACAGGGATGTGCTAAGAAACTATGATTGAAATGTGAGGATTTTCACTGTATTAGCAAGAAATAAAAACACAAGGAGCATAAAAGATTGTGGTCTTTCTCAACAGATTCTGCTGTCAGTGAGGTTTCTGCCTTCTTGCTTGAGTTTGAAAAAAATTGCTAAATTGTCTGTCCACGGGCACAGAACGGAATAGTAATAGTACTAATGCTGTTGCCCACATGTAGCTGAAGACTTAACTTGTTTTGTCATGTCTCCCCTCCTGTTTGTCTGGAGGGCAGCTGCAGCCCGCATAGACGCAGTTGCGCTGGCTTTGATTTGCATGCGCGAGTGCCGGTGGCAGGGCAGACCTGGTGATCCAGGCCTCAGGTCCAGACCGGTTGCACAAACCATATCTTGGGGCCTGTGCCACTGGAGATTTCCCCTCGCATCCATCCTGGACTTAGGTTGCGCAGGGCAAACACTCCTCAGAAATAATTTGGGTTTCTGCCCTGGTAATGGCAATGATAAGAAATAATTATGCACAAAGCCATTGCGAACCATGTTTTCCAGAGCTGGCTCTCAGAGAGAAGTAGCCAAAATGGGCCATCAGTCACCCATGGCCCTGTGGCAGCGGGCATTTTGAAGACTGAAACTGAAATGTCTGTGGTGAACAGCACCCTCACAAACGTCAGAATACACCAGGAAAGGAGGAACAAAAGATGTGACCAAGGATAGGGGCATCCCATCCAGACCTCAAAAAAATCCCCAGGATGCACTAGAGCAGCAAGGCGACAGCAGCCTTGCCAATGCACTCCCTTTGCATGGGCAATTTTCAATTGTTAATAAAGATGAGACAAGAAAGTAGCTCATCCAAATAGCTACTTGCAGTTCCAGTTGGTGAGGTTTGCCATTGGCAAATAGGGAAATGTCTGGGTTCATGCATGGTTGGGAGCAAGGACAACTATTGAAAACAGAGTGATTGTCCCACCTACAAGGAGCTCCAGGCTCCGATATCCCTGCTGGGTAAGCCCTGGCACCCTCTGTGCCATCACTGTGAAGCAGCAGCTGCAGAGAGAGCTATTCTGAAAGTCCTGAGCTTGCTGATGAATGTGGGACATGTACAGGGGAGAAGCGACTGTGGATTTTTACCAGTGTTGTAGGCTTAAACCCCCTGGGTGTTCCAATGGAGACACGAGTACTTGGCGGAAACATACATTTGAGACATGCAGGACTATAAATAAAATTCACATCAGACTCAGCAGTTGCCTCAATGAAACATTTATGCACTAAATTGCATGATGAAGTTGGATGTGCTGCCAGACTGCCTCGTCTTTGAGATAATCTGGTCTTCCTCAGAATTAATTTTCTTGCAATGTTTTGCACACAAACGCAGCAGGCAGTAACTCACTGCTGACCTGGGCAGTAGCTGAGGAAGAGTTTGATCACATGGAATTCTACTGCTGCTCTTGCTGGCATGGGCCTATTTATGCAAAGCTAGAAGAACATGACATTGAGTCACACAAGAAAAAAAGTCACCATTTTTACATGAAGTAGCTTGGAAAAATGGCATATGCAAAAATGACAGGTCAACCACCTTAATGCTGGAGAAGAAGGGTTTTTCCCAAGCAGAGCCTGGCATGGTGCTGCTGGCCACAGCAGCCTTTGAGAGCATCCTGCACCCCTGTGGCAGGATGGAGAGAAGAGGTGGAGTTTCACTAAGTGCACAGCCCCCAGCACCTCAGCCTCTGGCAAAGGGCTTGGGTCATTACAGCTTCTCTGAAGAGTAACTGGGCTCTGGAATTGTCTTGTTCACTAGTCTCATCGTTTTTAATTTTGTGTTTTGTCTTTTGGAATCTGAATTTTAATATGGATTTGGCAGCTTCCTATTCGGTTTTGCTCATGTAGGAATTCAGGGCTGACAGCTCTGGGCTCTGTCCCTGGACACGTAGGCACCTTCCTCTCTCACTGCTCAAATTCCCTCAAGGCTGCACACTTTTTCACACATTACACCAAATCATGTTTTTGCTTTGAACCAGGAAACATAGGAAATTATCTTTTCTTTTTTTTTTTTTCCCTTCACAGCTAATGGGAAGAAATAATAGAAAGTTGAGAAACAGAAGGAGCTGGGAAGGGGGGAGGCAAGTGTCTAGAGAAGCAGACAGAGTTGGGGGGGGAAACCCCTGGATCTATCAAATAAATAGAGCAGAAATCTTTCTTGCTTGGCCTTTGTGGTGTTATTATTAGAACAACCATGCCTGAGTGCACTAAAGCCGCACAACCTTCAAGCATCCACATCCAGCTCTGCTATGGCAGGATCCTTTTTCTGCTTTGCTAAAGGAGGCAGAGAGAGTAAATGAGAGGATGTGAAGAAGAGAAGGGTCTATAAATGATAAATACGATCAACTTCGATAAAAGAGCTATTTGGAAACCTTCAAAAATCTTCACATGAGAACAGCTATTAGTGTATGTCTGTTTGACATTGGTCATTAGGAAACCAGCCAATGTTAATGGATCCACAGAATGTAATGAAGAATCCATTTAAATGGTCTCTTGTCATTTTGTCATCCCGCAAGACAAAAAAAACCAATTACTTTAACTCAGGAATGAAATTAAATGATATTTTATATGATTCACTTGCACAGTCTAAATTGATCAAAGCACACACTAAAAATATATTAACAGTCTATATCTGATCCCTGAAATGTAGCATTTCCTATATCTGTGTTGGCCTTTTTTCTCATTCACTGTGGTGTCCAGCTGTTAATCCTTTAAAGACTGTAGCTGTACAGTTTCTGTATTGCTTTATTTATTATGCATGTTACGATGATGCTGAGGGGCTACAGCCACGCGCAGGCTTGGCACTGCAAAAACAGCCTGCAGTGTAAAGCACCAAGTAAAGGAAGTGCTGGCTGAAAGAGATACCTTATCCTCATTTCACAGAACAGAGGCAGAGGGAGTGTTAATATTTAACGCTGGCTCTTAGCAGAAGCATATGGTGAAACTTTGACTGCATATTCCTTCTAGAGCTGAGCCCAGTGGTCTTTGTCTGCTGAATTACCCTGCCACAGGGTTGTCTTTTTTCTTTTATTGGAAGTAAGAGATTCAACCCTGTGCAGAAAATTACATGTTCAGTGGTCCTGAAAGCTCACAGTCCACTCCTGTGGTTGCATCCTCTGGCTTCAACTCCCAGCAATGGTGCCCAGCTCCCAGGAGCAAACAGTGAAGGCCAGACAAAATGTCATTGCAGAAGCACAGGCAATTTGCAAACGGCATGGAAGGACATGTGCAAAGGACAATGTGCAAGGACTGAAATGGAAACAGGTCCCTCTTTTGGCAGGCTCTCACTCACTGGTTAGCTTTTTCCTTCTTTCCCCTTTTCAGGAGTATTCGTCAGAGCCTTGCTGCTCTGAGGTTGGGATGCTGTTCCTCAAACATCCAGCCTAATTGCATTCATTGCGGGTTTATACTTATTTGTTCTTGGATCAGCATTGTCCTCTACCCTACCCAGCTCTTCTCCCTCCCTCTGAGCTTCTTCCCCACTGCAGGCTGAGAACATTCATCCCCTTGTGGCTTTTTTTGCCAGCACTTTTAGTTTCTATTCTGGACCTCCTAGAAAATCTGCTACAGCTTTTGAGTATTTTAAAGGATTGTTTAATTCAGTGAGTATTGTGCAGGACTTCTGTTTTTTTGGTGTCAGGGGGGCATATTCCCTGAGATTCAGAGTTCCTTCAGGGAAAGGCAAGAAGATACAGATGGGTACTGGCTGGGGCCATAGCACAGGGTACTGTAAGCTTCTTATTTGAAGATAAGCAATGTATTTGTGCTTTATTTTTCTTCTGGGACAGCACTGTGCACAGCTCTGCCAGGTTTGCTGGCTAAGGGAGACTTGTTGGGTGGCTAAGAGGTCATGCTGTTTTACCTGTGAACAGGAATGTGTGAACAGTAAATGGGTAGCAGAATTGTATGAGCTTGGTTTCGTTTTTAAGCCTCACACAAAATATACTAACCCACCTTCTGCTCTTATATATGAAACACTGTTGCCAAAGTCAGAAGAGCTTTCTACAAGCTAAATTTTGCAGGAAAATCTATTCTAGTCTGATGAAATGTCTGAACATTTCATAAGTAGGTAAAACTTTCCACTCACTGATATTCATCACAGACAACTACTAGTGCTTCAGTCTAGACAGATTTTTCTGGGAGTAGGAAGGAACTGCTTGTGCCTGTCGTTTCATTAGCCTCCAGGGTACAATTTGTGATCATGAATATCACATGCCCTCAGCAACATAAAGAATGGGTGGGGTATCATTACTATTGCTTACAAATTTTTGTCCTGAGTTGAGATTCCTGAGGAGGCAGTGCAGCTCAGAACAGGAGCAGGGCAAGTTGCTTTGCGTCTCAGTCCTTTGTATGTAAAACAGACATAGTGCTTCATTACCTTCAAGGGGTAAAGGAGATATAAAATCAGTTCATGTGAGTGAGGTATTCCCCTACTACAGTGGTGACAGACAGACAAGCCATCAAAAGCTCTGCCTGCAATTTGGGAACATGATGCTATTACAATGTCAATAATGTATGAGTAAATCACAAGTAAATCCTTGTGGTGAACACACACAGACAGGTTGCCGTCATTCATCCTACAGACTCCCTCCACTATCAATCAGTTTTTTCTCCCCCCAGTACCATCCCTTGCAGTGACAACATAGCCAGTTGTATGGAACAGCACTGGAAACGTGCTGTAAACTGAGTGAAACTCCACCTGCAAAAATCCACTGGAAAGCAAGCTAAGGCTGCCTATTGGACACAGGGTTTGGGGTCCCTTCAGTGTTGCTGCAGCTCTGAGAACCTCAGCTTCAACAGGGCTGTCATCATATTATACCACCACTTTCATCACAACACAAAGTTTTGTGAACTGTTTTTTTTTTTCCTAAGCAGAAACTCATATAGTCTGTTGTCATCCCACACAAGGCAGCATGGTTCTTAGATTTCTCCTCTTCTGTCTGCTCCCTCCTTCCTCTTCTCCTACTGTACTTTCCCAGTTCCTTTCTCTATACAAAACACTGGTATGCCTACAGGCTCAGTGAATACTGTTTTGCATTAAAGAAAGCAACAAAACCAGAAAGAGCAATGCATCTCCACCAGAGAGCCACTCTCTGACATGATGCATTGGCTATGCCTCAATAAAGGGCAAGAGAGTGCAAAACCACAAAAAGTAGATGAAAGTCCTGAAATGTACAAAGGAGAGGACTGTGTGGCCTGTGCAGGGACCAAGCTGAGGCATGCTGGCTCTTTGGCTCCTGACTGGAAAGGGAACCCCAGGAGGTACCTCCACCACCCTTCCTCCTGGGGGGGAGCCCACCTCTCTCACACTGTGTTCTCCTGTGAGCAAAACACCCGCAGCAGCTCCATGGCTTTAGAAGAAAGAATGACTGGAGACACTGTTTTTTATGTATTGCCTGTGGTAGAAGGATCAAGCCCAGTGCTATACCTGAGGATATGCCATGTGCTCTGCTGCCTTACGTGGGCTGGGGATGAGCCTGCTCCCTGTGGCTGGCTGAGGAAGAGTGCTGGCATCTCCCATGGCCCTCCACTCCTGCTTTGGCCCTTGGAAAGCTACATAGTGCATACACTGAGATTGGGCACATCTCCTATGAGTCCCAGCGCTCCTGAGAAATTCTCTCAAGCCTTCAGTGGACTTGATTCAAATAACTTTCACAGGCATACTTCTGGGATTTGTCTTTAGAGGAATTGAAGTGTTCCTGTCCCTCAGAAGTCCCTGTCTATTAAGGGAACCTCTTTTGATAGGTGGGTGACAATTTCAGTAGCTACGCAGGGCAGGCAGTTAATCTCAGTTGTTATGCCCTGGAAGGCAGCGAGCTAGCAACCTGTGTCAGAAACTAGTTGTGCATAACATGATGTAATGAAAGAGCATATTGGCAGGAGAATGGGTAAATGGAAGACCTATTCTTCCCACTGCACTTGCTCAAAATGTCACTGTGGAAAGGTTGCATAGCTTCTTTGTGTTTTCATTTTGCTAGCTGTAAAATTATTATCCCTTTGGCCCATATACTTAACACCAATACAATATCATTTCACCTGCTTGCCTCCACAGAGACATTTGCAATCTGGCAAAAAGGCATTGACTAAATGCTAAATGGTATAACATGATACGGAAATACAGACAAGATAATGGTCACTACTATTTGATGAGAAGAGAGGTGCTGTAACAACCCCAGTGCTTGTTCTTGGCAATGGTGTTTCAAGCAAGAACTTTTGCTTTTCAGCTAGGTTGACGTAAGAGATTCTAGAAGTCTTATCTTGCACTCTGGTTTTATCCTACAGCTGTCTCCAACCTTGATGCAGAGAGCAAACTGAGTGTCTATTATCGAGCACCTTGGCATCAGCAAAGAAACATCTTTCTCCCCTCCACCAGACCGCCTTGCGTGGAGGAGCTGCACCACCACGCCAAGCAGCATCTGCGAGCCTTGCGCAGAGGTAGGTGCTCGCACACGCTCTGGCTCCATGCACACTGCATGCCTCCATGGTCCACTCCAAGCAGCAGAAGGGTGCTCAGGCACAAGCACACAGAGCTGTGGGCACTTGTCTCCACTGGGACTTAGGTGCTCAGAATAAGAAGTCACAGAACCGTAGAATCATAGAATGGCTTGAGTTGGAAGGGATCTTAAAGATCATCTAGTTCCAACCCCTCTTCCCAAGGGCTGAAACTGGAGCCCAGTGGTATTACTGAGTCTTCACAAAAACTAAGCTGTCTGCTCAGGGTCTCCAGGTACGATACTGGAGGATACATGTGTCCTTCAGGGGTGGCAGCTGAAAGCCAGGTCATAGATACACTGGACAGCTTGGAAGGGTTGGGCAGGTATCCCCTTCCCAGGCTAGGGTACACTTCTTGACATAGCCTAACAGACTGGAGAGCTGTAGCCTCAAGACCAAATCATGCAACAGAGAGGAAGCAGGAGGAACCAGGGTCATAACCAGGCTCCTGCATCCCTGCCGTAAAGGGAATTTACTAGATGCAAGTATCTGGATGGTCCTACAATAGGACAATACAAGAAAGGCAAAAGATGGGAAAAGGTCAGTTTTTACTGGAAGCTTAATCAAGGGAAAATTCTTACCAGGATGCAAGTCAAAACAAGCAAACAAGCCTGTCTTTTTTCTGTGCCATAAGGAAGGAGAAAATCCATGCAGGTCACCCTCAAAATGTTCAGCAGCAGCCTCCTGTGTTGGAAGTGTTTTGCACCAACAGCTCTAATTGCCTTGCTCATTTATTATTGTTATTAGCTTATAATAATAATCGATTACTTAGATCTGCAGAGCATCTGTTAGCTGGATAAAATGTTCTAATTAATTACCACATTTGACTGTCTCTGCAGATCTTAGCTCAGGAACACACTGTAGGTGCAGTATGTCTTCATAGCACTGCAGAGCAATACAGCCAAATTGCAAACACTCTAGTTCTGAAGTAGAGCAGAGAATTTCTGCTCTCAGCAGCTCTGCTTTGCAATTGTCCCAGGACGAGGCTGATCTCTGCCTGCCATCTTGTGGGCAGGAGAAATCCTGACAGCAGCAGGGGAAGGCAGCTGTCAGAAAATATCTCATCATTTTCAAGTTTCAAATCTCAGTTTTGGCAACTTCCCATCCTACACATTTAACAGCATCTGTACAGGTTGAGCAGGCAGCTTTTCATGTTCTGCTTTATAATATTTTCCAAATAACTGCATATATGGGGATGAAATTATAATCTGAAATTTACCCTAAACATATTTATTGTGGCTCAACCCTATCTTCTATCAGAATTTCATTATCCTTTTATCTGTTTAACCACAAGCAATTAAAACTAAATGTTAGGTCAGAAAATAGCTATGCTAGCAGCAAACATTGTTTACTGTACCATAGCTATATGTATCAGGTGAATATATTATCTCCTTCCAGCAGCACTCCATGAAAACAGCAACTATCTGACTGAGACCTAAAATTAGAGATGGAAAATCCATGAGCATTCTCCAGTTCACTTGGAAGTTTTCACAGACTTGGGACTAATGCTTGAAGAGGACTGAATGTTGTGAGCCCATGGTGAAGGAAGACTCCTGTGGGCCTGGGGTGGAGAGATCTTGAATTCCAGCATGATGCCCTTCATGCTGGAACACAGTGCTGCCACTGCAACAACCTTCATGATGTCAAGCCAATGCTTAGGATCTAGCAGTGCCATGCAGCCTGGGAAGAAAATTGTACCTGGGGCTCTGTTTCTTTCTTTCCCCTCAAAGGGGCATATTTTATATGGGTAGAGTGCAGGCATTACTGCATCCCAACACTTCAAGGCAATAGGAGCTGCAGGTTCCCACTGGGAGTCAGGCTTTGGGTCCCAAGTGCCTAGAAGGTAGCTCTGTCACTTGGAATAAAGGGTATAAATCTCATTTGGGGACAATTCAGCTTCAGTGCATGCACTGAGGTGTGTTGTATGGACATTGTTCTTCTGGGCACATGGATATCCAGTAAGTGCTTGTTCCCTTCAGTTGCAACAGGGATCATATATATCAGTCAGTGGTGAAGAGGAGGACCTTCATCTGTGGAATCCACTGTCCTGTGCCTGTCTCTGTTGTGCTGTTAATAGTGATATTTGTATGTTTTTAACATTCTGAAAGACTCATGTCTTCTTTCTCATCCAAAACAGAACATCGAAGCCGAGGTGATAACAGAGAGCAAAAAGTTCAAGGTCCCATTGCTGTGGTGGCTCCTCCCTTTCCTCCCTTCCCTGCAATCTGCAGTCAAAAGAGGCAAGCAATAAAGGACCGGCACTTGTTACCAGTAAGTCTTTCACTACAGTTATCACACACGAACATGTTCTTAGCATGGTGGGACATAAGTGTGACAGTGCTTCACAAGTGCCCCCTCCCCAAGCCCATGCAGGTACAACACAGTTGAACTTAAAGACTGTCAGCAGCATCATTCAGGTCACAGCTTCCAGCAGCCAGGCCCAGGGTGGCCGTTTCCATTGAGAAACCTCTAATTTTCCACGCACGGTCAGCGGACATACATTCTCATTCACACACTCCTCCACAGTCCTTCACATTCTCCACTTGTGCTTTATAGGTAGCACTTTGAGGTCCCTCCTGTAATTTCAGAAAGTGCTGTAAGTTCATCCCTGGCATCAGCATTGCCAGAAGCCAAGAACTCAAGGTCTTTGTATGCAGATTGGTTCAGCAGCATGTCTCCAGCTATAAGGACCTACACAGTATGTGTGGGCAGTAGCCCTGTTGTGCAGTGTCCACCTCCATGAAGTTTTTTCAGATGTCACACCTGCCCAAGGGCCAAAACATTAACCAGCCCATAGGAAAAGTTTTGTTTCTCATTTAAAAGCATGAAGTGCATGATAAGGTTTTGATTAGTTTGACTGTTCTGGCTTTTTGACTGCTTATCTGGATACTTTTGAGAAAAGCATTACCATCACTGCAGGCATTGAACTGGTTAAATTTGCAGGCCTCATGATTCAACTGAAAGAAGATGTTAAAGGACACCATAGAAAAGAGCTTGAAGACAAGGAGAAACAGGCTTACCTATTTCTTCTTTATAAGTCATCATCAAAGCTATTGCTGTTGTAGGGTCACTGAAAGGTAAAGGGGAGGCAATGCCATGTTATGGATCAGAACTAGTTACAGACAACAGTTTGGACAGTCTACTGAACATAAAGCTCTCTTTAGTTAGTATCAGATGGGGAACGAGGCATCTCTTTTGAAACTGCATACACAGTGATGAAAGGCCAGGATCTTTGCTGTGTTTGGAAAACAACCAGTGCATTTTAGACATTACTTCCATCTGTGGAACACAAAATAATAACAAATAGTGAGAGCAACCCTCTGAATCCTGTATTAGTTGGCAAAATTAAGTCATGCTGAATGCAGATGTCTTGGCTTTATCATAAAGTCCACCTTTTTCTTTTCAAGAAGGAAAATATTAAGCTTTGTGCCCCCCCATATTGGACTTTTTTTTGGAAGCTGACCAGGTTCAGTATTCCCCTGAGGAGAAGCAAACAAGAGCTGCTTGGAGGGCTGTCGTTCTATCAATTTCAAGGCATCTGGCAATGTTCTGCTTTGGTAATTGCAAATATGCCAAGGCCAGAGTACTTCAAAGTGCCTTGATCCATTTCTGAGAAAACTCCTTGTTGATGAGGCAAGAGAATAAGGCAAGATGAAGCTGCACATGAATGCTCTGTCTGGCAGAAGGTTAATCAGACATTTTTACATGGCACTGCAACAATGAATAACTAATTGATACTGTGCCAGCCTTCCATTACAAGAGAAAGTTGAGAATGCTGTTATTGGCTAGCTCGCCCCTTTTGACATCTGCAAAAGTGTATCTGCTTCAGAGATTGTTGGTAATATTTGATAACTGATTCCAGTTGATTGTATCATCTAGTCATCAATGAACTAAAGATGCTAAATCCACAAGAATTTTTATCCATAGCATAGCAGTGTATTCTACTCTTCTTATGCACTGGAAAGGTGCTGAAGGAAGCAATGTTAAACAACAACAAAAGCCCCTTTTTGTGTTTCTTTTAAATTAGGAAATGGATCAACAGAAAGCTGGGAAATTTTTAAAAGTTACAGAATCTGACTTTTCCAAACTGACTATCTAATTTAAATGCATGTATTACAATACTGAAATAAGAAACTTGATTTTGAGAAATGTTCACATTACCACTGTGAGACCTGTGAGGACTGTCACTACTGAATGCTACTGTAAAAACAGGTCACCTATATCTAAGACCAGTCAAGGCTTCCACATTTGTACCTTCTGGCTGCTGTTTTTATTGCTACCAGTATGAGCTCTTCCAAAGGTCTTGCATATTGTATAGTAAAGCTAGAGAAAATCAGCCACAACAGAAGAAGATTCACTATTAAGCACAACTATGCTTACAAGGAGGAAGATGTCACACAAATTCCAAGCAAGGCCAAATAAATTCAAATCCAAAGAGAGTAATGCCAGCCTAAATGGGTCTGGTGGAATGTTTTTGGACTATTCCATTACAAGATCATGTTGTTGTGGAGAAGGAGTAGAGAACTAGAAATGGCATAGGCTCTTTTGTGTCTAATTTTGATACAGGAAATGCCCTGATTTGTCTAATGAAAGGTCCACATAGCCCAAAGGCCAGAAGGGGATCCTTCAAGAAAGAGTATAAGAACAGGGCATGGTTTATGCTGTTTATTGTCCTGTGATTTATCCCTCCAGTTTCATACAGAAATTAGTTACAGAGATCAAACACAGAATAATAGCCACCAGGTAACCTGTCTGTGTTCCCTTTGAGATTTGTTTAGCCCAAGTTTTTCAGTAAATTTACATCTTTGGCCTCAACAGCACCCTGTGACAATGACTTTAAAAATCTGTATGAAAATGTAGCTTCTGTTTGTTTCAAATCTGATACCTTATCATTTTATCATATCCCTTCTGGTTCTCAGACTAAGCAAGACAGTAAGCATTGCTTCCTCATTCCCTTTCTCCATGTCCCTCATGATTTTGCAGACGCGACTTTACTTTCCTATCCATTCCAGTAATTCATTTTTTAAGCTGGAAAACCTTAGCATTACTTAGTCTCTCTACAGAAAAGAACTACACAACCAAACACATTTACAAGTATCGCTCATTCAGGCATTTTTGCCAATGAAGAAAAAAAAGAAAAACCCAACCCAAACCAAAAATAATCTGAGGAGACTACGAGGAAGTTATGGACTTGATAAAATGAGGAAAATATTTCCTACACATGTTCCCATGACAACCCTGCCTGTAGCACTGCTTAGGCCAGTCACTGAGCGTGAAGATGCTGTGTCATTCCAACTGCATTTCAGCTTTCTCTTTAAATTTCTCTGCATTTTTTCTATCTCTGGTTCCCCAAGTCCAGCCAGCCAGACTATTTCAGTTTCCAGTTCAGAATGTTATGGGACCACACTTTCTCAATCCCCATGTGGCACAGCTAATATAATAAAAAAAAGAAGATGGAGCAAGGAATTCAGTGTTTGGAAATTTACACGCACAATTGCACAAATTTCAGTGTCAGTTTATTCATAATTATAATCTAAGCAGAAATCTAAGGGACAAGAAGCAGGAGGTTGTTTTCCAGACAGGCTTTTCCTCTCCCTGAGGCCTCAGCTAGAGCAAATATGAAGAGAAAATAATGCACCTGGTAATTTTATTTCATCTCCTTGCCATTTCAAAAATATTCCCTATGGTCTATTTTAGGATGCTTTGCACAGCAAAGGGAAGTAGGCACAACTGAATGTACTAAATTTCACATAGTTTTGTGCTGAAGCCACATGAAGCCTCAGTTAGAAAAAAATTCAGTTAAGGGCCAGGCACAGGTTGGGCTATGCACTTTCTATGTGCAAATCCTACCTGTAGCTATTAGAAATAAAACCTACCTGACATTATTCATCAGATTGAATTTGTATAGCACTGTTTGTGCAATGAGCCTAATACCTACTAGCCTGTATCATGGCATGTTTCTTTTGTACCTTTGTCTGCTGAAATGCCAGATGTGGTATGACTTCTGTCACAAAACATGTCTTATTTTTTGTCTTCACCTTGTCAAAACATTGGAGCAGTACATTAATCATTAAAGGATTGTCAGTACTTTAATGGATCACATTTATGATGCTCCAAAAGAAAACACCCACAAGCAGATTAAATAAAAACTTGAGGAGAATGAAACATATAGAAATATAAACATTGGGGGCAGGTGAACAGGGTTGTGTTTTGCAGCAGAAATAGCACTGTCAGAAATATTCCTGCTATTTTCTCTTCAGCATCATTTAACTCTATAAGAAAGCTGGTGTCTAGATAAAAATATTAATTTCTAATTAAGTGGTCAACTGTGCTCTGAAAACAGTGGAAAGCTGCTAGCCTTTTATTAGTATTTCTTCTCCTTTTGCCAGACCTTTAGTTTTTCCAACATGTAAATCAATATAATTTTCCTTAACTCCTGTGAGTTAAGGAAGCAGCAGGCTCTCCATTTCACAGGCAGAGAGAGGGAGACAGAGGGGTTTCAACCACAGCAGGAGTCAGTATTGTACTCTTGTGAATGTGGGATTGAACATTAGTTCACACTTATTCTACATGGTACCTTTTCAGTGCGTGAATTATTGCTTTCAAATGAGAAGTCAAGGTGTCCTGTTCACCTTATTTCTGTGCTCACATAGGGTGAAAGCATACTGTATGTATGTTCTGTTTGCTCAACCAGATATGAAGCTTGAAGATGCTGAAGGTACATGCTGATGCCCTGCTTTATTCCTAAGGTTATCCTGGGAGGGAAATTTCCCCATCTAGTGCTGTAGAAGCCAGAAGTCAGAAATAATATTGATCCATTATGCTTTTTGTTAGCTGCAGCTTTTAAGCAGCAGGAGTCAAAAATATCCTCTGGAGAATGGTGCTGTGCAGCAGCTGATAGCAGCTGCCTCCTGCCCTTGGCAAGACTGTGCCAGCACTGACCCTGTGCTGCTGGGGACTGTGACTCAGTCACCTATAGTTCCTGCAAGGTAACACTTTGCCCGCCTGGGTAAACATAGGTGAGGGAGAAGGAATCAACTCAGCCGTGCCTAAATTATAGACAGACATGTTGAGGATAAATGCTTCTGGTGAGGCTTTAGCATTACCAAGGCATCTTTAATTACCTGAAGAAAAATGAATTGTTTATTTCTGGGTTTATGTTTTCCCCCTCATCACTGTGCTGTGTTCCATATGTCCTGTTGACTAACTTTGAAATCCCAGGATCTGCTGTAATGATATCGCTATAGGTAAGGCCAGCTAGGTACATCAATTTAATGCAAATGATGCTTCTTGAAGTAGTCTGCCTTACATGTTGAAGATGCTGAACAACAGTGGCATCTCAGAGCTTTGGGGGATGGAAAACAGAAAAGGGGCTGAAGTGGCATTTTTGTCCTGTTACTGGCCCGTTCATTTCCTCCTCTATATTCCAGCTCTGAGACAATAAATGGGGCAGATCCATAAATTGCCAGGCTAGCCAGTTTGTTGACCACTGATTTGCTTTCTTGTCACTGTACTGATGATATTTTAAGGTTTTAATTCATTAGAAGTGTGACTTAAGTACCTGCAAGTAATGCTAAGCTCTTCCTAAAATCAGGGAAGAGAGTGTTCAGGGGTGCTTCATCTGATCCCAGGTTAAGTGTTGAAGGAAGATGAGCTGAATTTCTCAGTGGTAGTGCCACTTTCTCCCTCTACAGGGGAAGCTTTCTTGACTAGTTCAGACTAGGACATCTGACTGTTTCATTGTAGTGCTCAGAAACCAAACAGTTCACACTGAAGAGACACAGAGCACTGAGAAATCAGATCATGTGCATATGCAACCAATATTTTTCCTGGAAGGCAGTTTCACGAGCACAATAGCACCTTTGCAAGTGAGGTTGATGGGATAGCTCAGGAAATAAAAATGTTCACATTTGTCAGTGACTGCAGAATAAATCCTTACTCAAGCAATTACACACCAGTTAGTTTCAAAGCAATCTTAGCCCATTAAAGAAAAATGCATATTTAAAGTATTCTGGCTTTGTATTTAACAGATTGATTATCACCATTGCTGTTTGCCAAGCACACCCACACAAAAGAAATTCACTTTGAAAACTGCCTAACTGCAGATTTGCCCATCAGACCAGAACAGCCTTGAGTATATAACAATAATTTCTTGCTTAATTACGTATTTACTCAGGACATTTAGAGATATTCTGGTCTTCTGAATGAATGAGAACTTTTGAAAAGTGGCAGTTCTCTCCCTCCCCAGCACAGAGGTGTTGAAATGTTAAGGCTGGTGTACTACACCAGTGTGCCACAGCTGCCTGACAACAGGCACCACATGGGAACAGGCACTAGGTGACCTCAAGACCCCTTGGCAAGGCAATGGTAGCACCAATTTTCTCAGGAGCACCACTGTGACAGCAGAAGCTGAAATTTTGTTGGTCACCTCCATTTTGTCCTCTCTCTTAGTGATAGGAACTTCAGAAGTTTGTCCTGCCATGCTTAAGCAGGGATCTGAGGCTTTAGCACATCAACTGATGGTTGTAGATACATGGAACCAGACAGGTGTTTTCTTGGAGGCATCTGTCAGAGTGGCACATGGGGGAATAGGAAAGTGCTGCATGGATGGGATAAGCAGATCGGTAACCAGATCTTGCTTATCTCAGTTGTAGCCCACACTGCTATCTCTGAGGCCAAAGTTGAGGTCTTGCTTTTTCTCCTGGAGAGGTTTTCCCCTGAGTGGCTTGAGCATGTAGCTGTGCTTTGATCTCAGAGCAGGGGGTACCTCCTGTCCTCTTCTCCTTGTGCACTGACTAGAACCATCACAGGCCATGGGACACTGCAAAGATTTTCATATCCTGAACCCTTACCACCTCACCAGCATTAGTCTCCCCCCATCTCAACCCTCCCCAGAGATCGCCTGACACCTTCCTTGAAAAAGTTGAGTTTCAAGCAGTCACTCTGCTTAGAGCAGGTGACTGGAAACTGCCGGAGGACCAAGCGTGAAATCATCCTTTGGTATCTGAGGCATGGACTGAAGTGGTTGATGTATTCGGTATCTCCACAGCTTTTGTTACATGAACTCCTGTGATAAGGACTCTTCCCAGCTTGGGAGAACTGTTTTTCCACTGGCCTGGGTAGAAACTAACCATCTGGTAATGTTAACTGGGAACAACTCTCTTTTGATTTCTCCTCTTTGCTCTCTGTAAGGCTTATGGGCAGCTCATCTGGAGGCTTCCCGTGGTTTTAATCCTGCACATGGGAACCAGGGCAAAGCAAGAAATATTGTGTATCTAGGAAGAGAGTAGGACAAGATGGAGAATTAGGCCTTTTGAGACTCAGCTTTTTTTTTTTTGAGAGGAGACCATACAATGTAAGTCTTTCAAACAGAGGTTTGTGGTTCATCTGTCACAGAAGTGTTGATAATGATTGATAATGATTGGGAGGAAAAACATTCATAGAATTAGTTTGCATTATTAGTCTGCTGACTAATGCAGTGGGAGATAATAAGCCCCAGTAAGAAACATGTATATATTTATAGCTTTTTTTTTTAATGCAAGAAAAATTCCTTATATTATGAAATAATTTACTTCTATAATGTAATTGGATACCTTGCACTGCTTCAGCTCCAGGCAGAACACAGTTTGAGTTACCAAATCAATACAAGGCATTCTTGGGACAATTTAAGCATGTCTGTACAAGGAAGTCGAACCCATTTCACTGCAGTTTTGCCTCATCTGAATAAGCAAAATCAGCACAGACTTCACAGGGTTTCAAACCACTCCGTTGTGGGGAACAAACCGATTGGTAGGAAACAGGGTGGAAATCTCTGCTTGTTTTGGCTTAATGTGAATTTATCCAGACAAAAATTATGTGCTTTTACCAGAAACGTTTTGTGTATGTTTTTAATTTTAATTTTTTTTTTTTCCACATTTCACCTTTATAGTTTAACAGCACCCGTTCGCCCTCCCCAATTGAGTGTTGCCACATGACCCCCTGGAGTAGAAAGGTACTGGAAAAACAAGCAATCCTCAATTAACAGCCCTGTCTCACTCTTCTCCCTTCTAGATCCTAACCCTTCCTCTTGCTTGCTTTTCACTTGCTAACTTTACCGTGCTAAAAGAAGCCGTTTCTGTTTTTCTCATGTCAGTAAGACACAATAATAACAACTTTTCCCCCCCTCTTTCATTCTTCGCCTTGGATGGGTTTCAGAAGCTCATGGTCATAAGGCCGTCTCCTCCTATCACCTCCTTTAAAAGGCCTGAACTGGGATTGACTCGATAGCGTTAGCAATTGCATTTAATTCTCTCGTAATGTTTTGCAACTACCCCTTCTTTTTTCCCTAAACGGTAAGAAATTGTCCGGACAATGCCAGACTGACAGCAGGTATTTATTCTCTGGCCATTTGGTGATGCCACTGTTTGGAGAGGAGGAACTCTGGCAGCCAGGGTCACTACACCCGATTTGTCCAGCACCTTATTGTCATCCAGGGAAGGAACTGGCAACAAATGCAGCCTCTGTGTGTGTGTGTGTGTGTGTGTGTGTGTCCACGTGTCTGTGCGTGTGTGCAAGGGTGGGATTTTTTGCATGCATGCATCAAACTTTAGTGGGGGGGGAGTTACCTAGGAAACAAAGTCTTTTGTGCTTGAAGTTTATATGAGCTATTCACGTCTGCTGGGAATCGGCACAAAAGCTGCAGGCAGAAAGAAGGCTGCAATGTTTGACTGAAATCCTACGTGGGAAAAGGGGGTTTTCTGCGGGCGGGAGAAGAGGAAGCGTGCGTTGTCTTGGGTCTGGGGGTGCTGCAGGAGGTGACACTGTCGAGGTAAGTAAGTGCCCTCCAACAGTTTATATAGTAGTTGCTGAGTTAAGATCTTTAATGCTTTTGGGGCTGGGGCGTAAATGCTGTTTGGCAAGCCTGAGACGATTAATTCCCCCAGGATTTGTGAGGAGCCTGGGGGAATGGCAGAAGTACAATGGCAGACAGGGCATGATCCTGTGGCGTTCAACACCCTCCTGTTCCACGCCCTGCCAAGGAGATGCAGAGCAACAATTTTATCTTCGCCGTGTTAGCTACGGAAAGTAAAACTGGCAAATGAAGTGTAAACAGCAGGCATGAGGGGGAAGGCTGGTAGTTAAGCAGCTGAGAATTCAGGACTGAAGAGAAAGCCAGCCTGAAAGGGATTGCACTTCATTTTTAAAAAACGAGAGGCAGACAGATGTCCTGAGGTGGACAACAGTTGTCACAGCTTATAGAAGAATGTATTAATGGAAGAAGGGAGGGAAATCGGGCATAAAAAGGTAAAGGTAAGTGTTTCTACCCTCTGTCCCTTCCAAACAACACAGAAACTTTTTTTTTTGCAAACAAAGAGACACCCAAACCCGAGTTAGTAACCAGCACCACATGAAAATGCCCTTAATTTATTTCTCTTCTACTATGTTAAATTATAGCAGCTTTGCAAGACAGAGTGTTGTTGGGAGATTTGTTATTTCTTCCAAAAGAAAATAAACCATATGTGCTTCCTCCATGCACTTTACTTTTCTCTCTTTTTCTTTATTTTCAGCATCTAGTGCTTCTTGTAGTATGCTATAAAACTGTGCATGGTTTCTAAACAACCCTTTGAATTTCTTCCGGTGGTGGCTGCTCTTCTCTTTGGTCGCTGTCCCCCAGCCCCGGCATTGTTACCACCTGCCACTTCCCACCGCATCGCTGTCGGGTGGTGTACCATGATCTGCTCATGGTCTGAGTTTGTACAAATGAAATGCAAATGGTTTTCTGAAGTACGGGGCAGGGGGTTCTTCTTTAAAACTTTGGGCCTTCTGATGCTTGAATGAATGGTTATATGGGGCCAGTACTTGCTAGTAATCACTGGATTCAGGTGTTCAAAAGGTTGTGGATGCAAATGAGGTCCCACGTGTCTAACGCTGGTGGTAACTGAGGGCACGCTTGCAACAGGTACCTGGGAATGCAGGATGTGCCCCTTCTGACAGAGGAGACGGCCTGTAAATGTCACTGTAAATATGCAGAGTTCCAGTATGTTGAGGTATTTTTCTCCTATTAGTAGAATGTTAAGTTTCCATTGGAGAATAGCTGGTGCTGTGTGTCTTAGCTAGAACAATTCCCTCCTGCATCTCAGTAATTGATTTCTGATCTGTGTGTCTGCTTTGTTTCAAAATTAGCCTCATGTGCCTGAGTGGGAGACACTGATTTTGAATGTATTCATTTGCAGTCCCATCCACCAGAGGACGAAGATACAGATGTCATGTTAGGGCAGAGGCCGAAAAATCCAATACATAATATCCCTTCTACACTGGATAAACAAACCAATTGGAGTAAAGCACTACCTCTCCCAACTCCAGAGGAGAAAATGAAACAAGATGCCCAAGTGATTTCTTCTTGCATTATCCCCATCAATGTCACTGGTACAAATCTCTTCTATTTCTTTTTGTATTTATTGCATGGTTCAAGGAAGGTCAAGTACTTACTTTGTTTAATTTATTTGAAGTCACGGGATTGTGCAGTCTGGGGACAAAGACCCTAGCTTGAGGATTTAGTTTCTGGAAGACAGTGGGCTAAATTCATCCCTTATGCGTGACTGCTGGAATCACTGAAGCCGCATCTAGGATTAATTTGGCCCCTATTTTCACAGTCATGTTATATAGTGTAACATAACCCTGGGTTCTCTGTATAAACAATGTACTTCTGTTGTGTATGTAACCTACAGTCTGTATTTACAAAGACCTCAAATAACTTTTTGAATGTAGCTGACTGAAATAATGCAGAACGCCACCAAAATTAATCATATGATTATCATGTGTAGCAGGAGAAGAGAAACTAGAGAATGTAGGCTACTATTTGCAGTGCTTTAAACATGCGAGGCATGAATGTGTAGCATGCAAACCATCGCTCTGAGATCTCTTTACATGCAGCTATGCTGAAGGTATAGTAATGGCATTTTCTTTTATTTCTATAACATTTGGATACATTTGACTAGATTTACTTGAAGAATAACTTGTTTATAGAAGCAGTAGGTATATCACTTATTAAATGTGATAGATGACTTATTTCCAGAATCAAAAATCAGGCTGTTTTTCTCTTTCTCTTTTTCTCTTTCTCTCCTTCCAGAGGGCTATGGTAAATATAAGGTTGATCTGAGTTTTCCTCAATAATATTTCCAATTACCAAGTTTTCATTAATGTAAGAGCATAAAGTGGGCTGACTTCCACAGTTATAGACTTCAATATAAACAATCAGGACAAAAGCAAAGAGCTTTCAGTTAGTCTTCATTCCCCAGAGAAAATATTTGTATTTCATTCTATTTTCCTGGTAACTGGGAAGTTGGGTTAGGGTCACAGCCCCTCACATCCCATTGTTCTTTCCCATGTCTATCAGTGGTGCACCAACCTTCCTACAAGACAGGCTGTAGGATTCACCATGGTGCTGGGGAGGGCTGTATGCCCACAGTCCAGCTTCAGCCCCCAGCTGAGGGTCTCTGAGCTTTTGGACTTGAAGCACATCTGTCTTACAGCATCACGGTGACAAGTCCCCATCTGCTCCACTGTCAGCTGCATGAATCCTCATGGTGACGGCAACACAGTCCTGGTTCCCATCCACCCCGGCTGCAGAGCTGACACTGTAGTGCCACCAGCTCTGCCTGCCCAAGGAGGTGGCAGCCAGGAGCAGGTGTCCCTGTCACCAGGATGGTGCTTCTGGACAGTCAGGGCCCCACAGGAGGACAGGCACCTGGCCAGCAGAACTGCCTGCATAGACCCTGCTGGGCTGGAGTTTGGAAGCCAGCTGGTCAAGGTTGCAGGTTGGGCACTGCCACTGGAAATCCCCATAGAAAGTCATAGATAATGTGGCATATTTCCATGAGGTAAAGCTGGTGTTAAAATGATGCTCTTTCTAGATTCAATATAGGACCCTAAGAGGTGTAGGCTTTCCAACAAGGCTAATGTCGCCTAGTGCAGTCAGAGGAGAGTTAAGTCTGGGACCAATGTTAACTTTTCCAGTAATAGTCATTTTTGCCTAGACTCCACCTGCCACACATTGGAACCAAATTTCCACTGATCAGTTTTACAGATCAAGAATGGTATGTAATCTTCTGGATGTTTATGTGTATCATTCTCATTAGCACTAATGGGAATAATTTGTATGCATCACGGGGAGGATACATCCTCTTCCACTTTCCTCTCGGAGATGACCCCCGTGCATCTGGCACACAGAGCATGTTCAGCTAACTCACAGTTGCTGGAAAACCAGCAATGATGCTGATTGATTTTTTGTTTCAAAGAGTTTGCTTTCAGTTCTGTTTTTGTTTTTTAAGCTTCTCCCAACCCTGAGAAATGTTCACTCTTTTGAAAATGATTGTTGTTGGACTTTACAGCACTTTTGTTCCATATTAAAGAAAGTTCTTCCTCTGCTTATTCCAGGGGCATTGGTGCTTACAGGACATCTGTCTGAAGCCTCTATTTCACTCTAGTAGATTTCAAGAAGAACTTTTACAAGAAAGTTACTTTTTAATGTTTTACATTGTTATGTAATGTAATATGTATGTGTATATGTGTGTATAATTATGTTTCCTATAATTATACGCTATTAAAATAGAGCTTCTTATCAGGATTTTTTTCCTTTTGTTTGGTTTAGTTTGTTCGTTTTTCTTAAGATTACAAACCACTGTACCAGCAATCCTTATGTTAGTGTTTTTATGGACCTGGCACATTTTTTCCAACCTGTCCCATGTCAGCTTTAGAGAGCATGATTGAGTGTACAGTTGTGCAAAAAGCCAGCGCAGATGGGCACTGGTCTTCTGATCAGCCTCCTTTTAACTTTATTTTGACAACACAGTGTAAAAAACAAAGTGAAAGACACTTGTCTCTGCTAATGCCATGGAAACATAAAGAAAACAAGGAATTCTCACCTATTCTGTATTACTTCGGTGGTCATAAACAAATGTAGTCATGAACTTGGGCTTCTAAATCTAAACTGAGGTTCTTTATTGCATGGCCTGACTCCCTGAGTGGACTCCCACCATGTGCTGGGCACATGTGAAAATCAGGCCACTTACTGATGTAAATAAATAGCAGCTCTTTGTTAATGTCACTCTTGACCATGTGTTGTTATCACAGAAAATGCTCTCTAAACTTGCACGGTGACTTGGCCCCATTTTAGCTGTCTCCTTCCTTTTTGAAATGTTAGCCCCCTTGGCATATTGGTCTCCTAAGAAGCACCCAATTACCGCAATATGGCATTATAACCTTAAAATGTCTTCTTATGCTTAGTTGCTTAAAATAAGTCAGGCTATAGCTGAATAGATAACGCTTTGCAGACAAGTTACTGTCATTGTCCCTATGACAGATGGATAAATAGCTGTAAGAAAAATGCCCTGTTACCAAGAGCTCTCAACTCTATTTGCCTTCCTGATTTTCTTTTCTTTTCTTTTTCTTTTTCTTTTCATGCCTTCTGTTATTTTTGGCAGACCAGGCTGCTGAGGGGGAGCTGGAATTAGATGTAAAACTGTGATATACTGTGACATAATTTACATAAGAGCTACATAAGGGCTCCCTTATGTTTATTCACAGGCTTAATCCAAGCTCACATACCTCCACTGTGTTCCAGCCATGAAATTTTGTTTACTATTTCTAAAGGCTAATGAGACCTATTTATGGGTTGCAGGAGTTGGTTTTGACAGAGAGGCTAGTATACGCTGCTCTCTTGTTCATTCACAATCTGTACTACAGCGGAGACGAAAGTTGAGGAGGAGGAAAACCATCTCTGGCATCCCCAGAAGAGTGCAACAAGAAATAGGTGTAGTATAAATACAAATCTTCCGTAGATAGCTTTCTAACCAACTTAAATTGCAGGGATATGAGCTGGTAGCTAGCTTTCCAAAGAAACAAAACCTTGAAAGTGTAAATGCTTCTGGAGTTTGGGAATGATGTGTTTTGTTTTTTTAATTTACTACAGTAAGCAAAGCTATATTACTCCATATGGCCTTGAAGGACTGGGGGTCTTACTGAGTAATATAGATGTACGTGTTCAGCTCTTATTGTGTAAATGTTAATCAGTTCTTTTTTTTTTCATTTTATTTCTGTTATGAACCCATAGTTACGTGCATAAAAAGTAACTAGATTAAGTGAAAGTTTTTTCTTGTGTGAGGGGAGCTTAAGGTAAAGAACTGACAGATGTTGCTCAGCAAAGTGATGATGTGCTATCACAACAGCTGGATAACTCAGATGAGTGGTGGGATATCCGCCTTAGAAACAGCTGCTGGTACCCTATGGGAGCTTTGTTAAACCTTCATTTTGTTTACCACATTCCTCAATTCATTCTTTTTATTCTTTATTACTGAGAATATTTGCCTGAAATCTATTGACTTACCTCACTTTTTGTCACAGGTAAATTAGGAGCAACTCTGTTGTGGGAAAATTCAGTGTGAAATTCTTATTAACCCAAAATGAAACTAACAGGATTGTTACTTCTTAATGTTCATTTGCATCTGAAGATGGCTCTGGTATCTCAGTCCGTTGCCATGAAACTTCATTGGAAGCAGAAGGAATGTGTTTATCATAGGGAATAAGCAACCAGAGAACCTACCACAGAAAGATCCTGTTGCCTTGCAAATATTCTTGGTAGTAAAGAAGCAGATAATAGAAATTCTGAACAGACAGGTAGTCAAATTAGAATTATTTTTAGAAGCTCACGGAGTGTTTTGTCCAGCAGCTACTCCTGAAAACTGTTTTTAACTAGCTGAAATAGAGTGACAAAAACTGAAATCTAGTATTTATCTTAATATTTACCACAGCAAGCTCAGCTCCACAGGAGATCACATTGCAGAAACAGGAGAACTGAGATCACGTTGCAGGACTAGGAGAATTTCCCTACCTCACTGGCATGAGGTTTGCCTTGTATACTCTTTATAGCAAACTTAAATATGGTCCAATGCTCAGCAAGATTAAAAAATAAAGAATACAGCAGATAATGCTTCTTGGGTTGCTCCGCGGGTTGTCTCGTGCCAGGAATTGTGTAGCTCTCTCCCACTCACCCAGATTTCCGTGTGTCCTAGATTCAGACGAGTCGCCAGTGGCGAGAGAGCGCAATGTGATTGTGCACACAAACCCGGACTTCTCTGGCTCCAGCAACAGGAGGTCGGGGACCCGGGACTCGGAGTGCCAGACGGAAGAAATCTTGATAGCTGCTCCCTCCCGGCGACGGATCCGTGCCCAGAGGGGGCAGAGCGTTGTTGCCTCCCTCTCCCACTCCGCCGGCAACATCTTGGTGCTGGCTGACAACGGGGATGCTGTCTTCGCTGCTGCTGTAAGCAACCGCATCCGCTCGCGGAGCCTTCCTCGTGAGGGAGCCCGGGCCAGTGAGGGCCATCAGGATGCCACTACCAAGAGTGCGGGGTACGAAGCGGAGCACTTCCTAGCTGGTCAGGAGAGGATCCCAAAAAAGGGGAAGGAGGTCTTGATCAAGCAGGGTTCACAGGAGTGCCAGCCCATCGGTTTAACTTGTCCTCAGCATCTGCACAGCCCTGAACACAGCATCGGTGAGAGGGGGAGATCGCGGCTGTCAAGGATGGTTGATTCAGGCAGCTGTGAGATTTCATCCAACTCGGACACCTTCGGGAGCCCAATTCACTCCATCTCCACAGCAGGAGTCCTGCTCAGCAGCCACATGGACCAGAAAGATGACCACCAGTCCTCCAGTGGCAACTGGAGCGGGAGCAGCTCCACGTGTCCCTCCCAGACGTCTGAAACCATTCCTCCGGCTGCCTCTCCTCCGCTGACAGGCTCTTCACACTGTGACTCTGAGCTCTCGCTCAACACTGCTCCCAATGCCAATGAGGACTCCAGTGTCTTCATCACAGAGCAGTTTGGTGAACATGCAGACAAGGTCAGGGGCCACAGGGCAAGCTCCTTCACCTCCACTGTGGCAGATTTACTGGATGACCCCAACAACAGCAACACAAGTGACAGTGAGTGGAACTACTTGCACCATCACCACGATGCCTCCTGTCGCCAGGACTTCAGCCCTGAGCGCCCGAAGGCGGACAGCCTGGGATGCCCCAGCTTCACCAGCATGGCCACCTACGACAGCTTCCTCGAAAAGACGCCCTCTGACAAGGCAGACACTAGCTCACACTTTTCTGTGGATACTGAAGGATACTATACCTCCATGCACTTTGACTGTGGTCTCAAGGGTAATAAAAGCTATATTTGCAACTATGCAGCCCCAGGCTCTGAGAGTGGCCAGACCGGGAGCATGACTTCCAGCCTGGCTGACTGCACCTGGCAGGAGTGCATGAGCCACAGGAGGCAGGGACGGCAGAGCATCTCACTGAAGAAACCAAAGGCAAAGCCAGCCCCACCAAAACGCAGCTCGTCTTTGAGGAAATCAGAGGGCAGCACCGACCTTCCTGACAAGAAAGAACCAAAGATCGGTGGTGGACAGCTCGTCTCTCACACTGCCAGGGAGATGAAGCTGCCCCTTGAGTTTTCAAACACACCTTCCCGAGTGGAAGGCCCCAACCTGCCAGCCAAACAGGAGCTTCCCTGGGCAAACCAGAGTGATGGCGGGTTAAAGGACGTTCCATTTGACACCGCTGATATCCCCTCCTTTAAAGATGAAGGTGCTGAACAACCTCACTATGCAGACCTCTGGCTTCTGAACGACTTGAAATCCAGCGATCCTTACAGGTCCTTATCCAATTCAAGCACTGCTACGGGTACTACAGTCATAGAGTGCATCAAGTCACCAGAGAGCTCTGAATCCCAGACATCTCAGTCTGGGTCACGAGCTACTACCCCATCCCTCCCCTCTGTTGATAATGAGTTTAAGCTGGCCTCTCCTGAGAAGCTGGCAGGGTTAGCTTCGCCCTCCAGTGGGTACTCCAGCCAGTCAGAGACTCCCACCTCTTCTTTTCCAACAGCTTTCTTTTCAGGACCCTTGTCTCCAGGGGGAAGCAAGAGGAAGCCGAAAGTACCAGAGAGGAAGTCATCACTGCAGCAGCCACTCTCAAAAGACAGCGCTGCCTCGGTGAGCAAAGACCTCGAACTTCCAATTATACCTCCTACTCACCTCGACCTAAGTGCTCTTCACAATGTCTTGAGCAAGCCCTTCGCTCACAGGCACCAGCTGCATACCTTCAGCCACAGCAAGCAGAGCGCAGTTGGGGAAGCCCTGCAGCCCAGCCCTCCCTCCGCCCTCGCCATCACACCCTCCGTTCTCAAGTCTGTCCACCTCCGGGCGGTCAACAAGCCCGAAGGAGTGAAACATAAAGGCAGCACCCCTGACCTGCTCTGCATACAGGAGTCTGGCTTGACAGCAACTGATGTTTCTCCAGGAAAAATGAGGCCACTCTTAGCTAAGAAACCAGTATCGCGCCAGTACTCTACAGATGAGGCCATAACGCTGTACATTGACACTTCCCCAGCAGAAGCAGGCCCTGGAAAGCCACCTTTAGAGAAAAGCTCCTCTTTCGGCGGGCAGAATAGCTGTGAGCGAGAAGCTGTGACTTCAGCAAGTGTGAGTCTGGTTGAAATTGAAGCTGGAAAAGACCAAACACACCTGGGCACTGAATGCAAACCAGAAAGTTCTCTGAATCAGACATGTGCCATCTCCGTGGATGGGTTTCAGAAGGGCTCAGCTGCCCCCACAGGTGACGATGAAGCAAAAAAACCCGTCCAGGGAGCAGAAATAGTGTGTGACCTTCGGCAAGTGCAGGCTCAGCAAGAGGTCTCCACAGGCAGTGAGAGGAGGCTGGAAGCTGGGCCTTTGAGTGAAACCCCAGCTCAAACTGAGGGACCGACCATCAGCTATCAGTTTAACCACCAACCCGATGTAAGCCACCATGTGCCTGGGAATATCGGCTACGAAGCAGAGATGGCAGCAGTTAATGCACTCGGTGAAGTGGGTTGCAAGCAGGAAATCGATATCGCATCAGGTATCCCAACCAAAAGTGCCTCTGATGACAGCAGGGCAGACGAGATGGTGGGCAGCACAGACGAGCCTTCACTGAAAGGTCAGTTGTGAACTCTTTCTGTATCATACCCAGTCATGCAACTTGGGACGTGACTGGTAGTGAAGTCAGAAAGCAGGCTGGAGTTACACATCAGCTTACCTCTGTGGGTTTAAGCACAGTGTCCCTCATGTCTTCTAGCTAGCCAGCCAACCCAAAGACGTTTACACTTTTTCAGTATGTTCAGACCTTTCTCTTTGACATTTATTTCCTCCCCTGTGCTCTTTTCAGCTGAAAAGAGAAAAGGGAGTGGCATTGGCCCTGGGTACAGAGGAGCCCTAGTATCACAGCTGGGCAGTAAATGGGAGATCCCATATTCAGTGCCTAGCAGTGCACCTTTTATGGGCTCCATATGAAACATACACAATGCTTAGATTAATGCCTAATCCTGCAAAAGGCTTTCAAAACAATGTTAGTGGAGATAGATAGATAGATAGATAGATAGATAGATAGATAGATAGATAGATAGATAGATAGATAGATAGATAGATAGATAGATAGAGTCCCTGTATTAGAAGCTTCTAAGGTGCACACCATAAGTATGTGCACGCGTGTCAGCCAAATGTTACAGTTTTTATAACGTTCCATAACTAACATTTTTTGATGACTATAACCAACATGTGATACCATTTTCCCCTGGTGCCCACCCTCAGAACTCCTCAGAACTGCTCCTTGGAATCCCTTCAAGGGCTCTGAGCTTACTCTCCTGTTTTGACTACAAGCTATCTTATTGTCTCAGTTGGAGTTCTTGCAGATGTTGTTCAAAACAGCATGTCCTTGGTAATGTATGTCTAACAGAGCTTCAGGAATGTGTAAGAAAATGTTCAGCAACTTCCAAATACCACTTAAAATGTGAGAAACCTAGGAAAACTCATGCAACTTATAGAACTCTATGAGAATCTATAAAATACACATTAAAATCCTTAGGCATCAAGATTAGGGTGTAAGATCTCTGTGGTCTGAAGAGAGTTGATGCCTTGAATTGGCAGTGCTGTTGCAAAGTGCAGCGGGGTTTGACTTACAGAGTGGCTTCTTTCCTTGTTTAAGAGTCTTCTCCAAGTGATGAGTCTATCATGTCTCCACTGAGCGAGGAGTCACAGGCTGATGCTGAGGACGTCTTTGTGTCTCCAAACAAACCCCGCACTACCGAGGACCTATTTGCAGTCATCCACAGGTGACCTAACCTTGCGGCAATGGGAATGGTAACATGCACCCCTGCACAGTTGTCCACTAGCAATAGCTGCAGGATGGTTGTTCTGTGGTTCAGTCTTGGCCTGAAACTGCCTTCTTCAGTTAACTCATTTTAGCTTTCTAAAAGGCAGCTTTTAAAAGGTGGTTTATTATGGTCTAGAGTGTAGTCTGAGTATCTTCATGCCATGTGTAGGATGCTTTACAGGTGACAGCATTGGGCCAATCTATCTAACAAACCTACATGTCTTCAAAAAAAAACTACCCGCAGTGATTCCTGCCTTCTGTCCAGCAGTCCATAAGCTCTGTTCTGGTGAGATGTTGTGCCAAGAATGATGAGAAGGCATCTCTTCTATTTTATAGTATTTTGCTCAGCTGAAATTTGTGATCACAATTGAAATTAAAGATTTCTGATATTGAATAGGTTACGCTGAGTATTATTATTACCTAAGACTCTGTATGCATTGTTGCCTTTACAGAAAGCTGGTTGTGCATACATTGTTTTGGAAGACCTGGGTGATGCTGAGAGGGACTCTGTGGCTCAGTGTATCATGCATTACACAAGAGCTCCTCCAGCTTAAAGTGCCACGAGTCACTGCTAGCCTTCAGTGTTTGACAGAGGGATTATGAGAACTCTAGCTAATACGAAAGCACAGTCAATCTGTAAAACTCCAGACCAGCAATAAGTGTTGTTTTATTTTGTGTTTTGACAGATCAAAAAGGAAAGTTCTTGGGAGAAAGGATTCTGGAGACCTTTCTGTAAGAAACAGATTGAGAGCTTCATCTGGAACCAGCAGCCAGCCTCCCACCAGCAGCACGCTGTCCACCAGCAACGTGCAACCAGCCGGCAGCTTGGGCACTCCTATTAGCAGTCAGAGGTCCCCTGGGCTCATATACAGGAATGCCAAAAAGTCCAACACATCCAATGAGGAGTTTAAACTACTGCTCCTTAAAAAGGGCAGCCGCTCTGATTCCAGCTACAGGATGTCCGCCACGGAAATTCTGAAAAGTCCTATTTTGCCCAAGTCTCCCGGAGAGCTGATGGCAGATGCCCTTCAAAGCATGGAAGAGTCTCCTCCTGTGACGAGTCCTGATGCATTGTCCCCACTCTCGCCCTGCTCTCCCAGGGTCAACACAGAAGGATTTTCCTCCAAGAACTTTCCCATGTCAGCATCTTCGAGAGTGGGGCGGTCACGGGCGCCTCCAGCAGCCAGCAGCAGCCGGTACAGCGTGCGCTGCAGGCTGTACAACACACCCATGCAGGCCATCTCGGAAGGAGAGACGGAGAACTCGGATGGCAGCCCCCACGATGATCGCTCTTCTCAGAGCTCGACATAGGCTGCGTGGGTGCCAGGCTGCCAACACCACCTGGGCTCTGTAAGGATGTCAATGTAAGAGGCCAATGCTGTAGCAATCAAAAAAAGAAGAAAAGAAGAAAAATAAAAAAATTCCAGGGCAGTATCAATGCTTAGACATTTTTGCATTCATAAGATGCTGGGGAAACGAGGACTACAGCTGTAGCTATTTATTACATTACATTTTCCAAAAGGAGGAAGATATGCTATGTCTGTTCTGTTTTCTTTTGGCTTCATTTGGTTTATCCCACTCTCATTTCCATTGTCTCTGTAGATTTCAAAGCTATACACTTTCCATAGAGTTAAAGGTGACTTCGGGTGGTTTTTTATCCCAGAAACTACCCATCTATATACAAATCCCTCACTGTAGTGCTTCCCTAGGGAGAAAAAAAAAAAAAAAAAGAAAATGCTCTTGAGAATTGGTATTTTTCTACACTAAAATGAGCTGAAACAAAATTTAGAAGAAACTAACAAAACATATGTAAATATCATATTTTTGATAAAAATTTGTAAATAGAATTATCAAAAAGTGGACATGGCAAACAATTTACTGCGTAACAACTTTGTTTATGGAAGACAAAAGAATTCAAATGTAATAACTGTATTCTGTGAATACCATTTTCATATCAAACACAAAAAATCCATATGGCCACCGATAACCACTTTCAGCGTGACAGGCCTGAAGGATGACATTGAGCAGTGGAAAGGGGGAATTCTCCGCCTTAGCTAAGGAAATGGAACGGCTGACTGTGAGGGGGTTAAAGTAACCATTTGTCTTTCTAAGGCAGCTCCAAAGAAGCTAACTGGAAAGTGCAGCTGGGAAGGTTACCATGAGAATTGGTGGGGAAGACGAGTGTGTTTCCAACAGAACAAAGCTGTGTCTGATGCAAAGCCCCAAAGGGTCCCATCCCACAGCCGCCCCTGGGCCTTTATTCTTGCAGGGATCGCTTCAGAGAGGATGGATGTGAGAGGAAGCAGTACTTAACTTTCATATTCCTATTAGGCTATTGGGATACATAACACAGTCATAACCTGGTAACTATAATCTTTAAACATGGTTAGTTTCTGGTTCGTAAAGGAAACAAATAAATTCTAAGCATGCAAGAAGCGCTTTCAATTTATCAGTAAATACCCGCAAATGAGTTTTCTAGTGAAGCTTTCTCTTTGTGCTGATGAGATTCATGCTACCTAAATATTTACAAAAATGACACTGTGAAAACGTAGCTGGGAAATAGGTATGTGTATGCATTATTTATATTCATTGCTGAGCTGGGCAGGGGAAAGCTCCGGTTCATCGTGCCAGCCACGTACAGTAAGGATCTTGTCTGGGTTTGCCAGAAACACAGAACAGGGTGGGGGATTGGGATGGGGTGGGAAAGGAGATAAATCAAAAAGTAGCTGCTTTGATACAAATGAAGGCAGGGAGATAAAAGCTGAATTACTTGAAGTTACTTGAAATATTCTCGTCTTAAAACCGCGAGAACCATAAGTCGCTTTATACTTTTAATTTTTAAATAGAATAAAATCAACAGGCCGGATCCTCCTTTGGGCCACTGCAATTCTCATTGATGTAGCCCCATCCATGCTACACGGAGGACAAGGCTCTCTTTATCCAAAACTGATGCAGTTGGTGTTGGTTGCCGCAGGATATGGTTTGGAATAGAGGAAAGGTTAGTGCAGAGAAAATAGTGCGAGGAGGAATGGGGTGTGTTGTGTAGGATGGCAGAAAGAGCATACTTTGGTACTAAAGAAAGCTAAAAGATGGCTTTAAGGATAAATTAATAATAGGGAAGCAGGATGTGTGAATTTGGGTTTTACTGGGTTTTTGTTTTCTTTTAATCATGTAATGTATGAAGCTGAGAGTTTTGAAAAGTGGGCAGAGCATGTTTTAAAGAGGAAGGTTCTACCTAAAACTGTTACAATTTTAAAAAGTCAAAGCAAATCGGAACAGTTTAACAAATCCCGAATTATTCCCCATAAGGTTCACATCTGATTTTGTCTAGTGCTTACCACAAGACATATTATTCAGGGTTTCCTACTGCCCTCCTGTGTAGCCTGGTTGCATTCATTTGGTGAGGCAGAGTCACTGTGCATGTGGTACGTGTGTTGGGATGAGGGGTGGTCCATCAGTTGAAGGGCTGCAAAATCATCTAAAATAATTTTTCAGAAGGTAATGGGAGCAAGGTTTTGGAAACAAAAGGCTAATCCCTTTAGTAGCTTAGTTAATAAGTCTGAATACCAGTGAAGTGAATGAATGAGAATGTTTTAAGAGGAAACGTTTAGCACATAACAAACCACTTTCTGGAGAATATGAGTAAAAGAAGTTTAGATACTGGGCAGAAAATCCTTGGTTTGTCATCTTCAGTCATTTTCCATAAAAATTTTACCAGGAGCACTTTTACAATGTGTTTAATAGTCCTGAGTTAAACAGTCATTCAAAACTGTAAAGAGAATACAGATGAATTGACTTTGATGATATCAGTTTTTATTACCAATCAATAATTACAAAGAGATCAAAAACATATATATATATATATATATATATACACACACACTAATTTTTTAAGTTTTTTTACCAGAATAGTGAGGCAATATTTCACATACAAAATGGACACAGAACAGTCCCATTAAAATATAGTCTTCTTTTGCTTGATTTCCTAGTTTATATTTAGCAGATTGAAACCCAAATAGAGAGATTCTAAATCTGTTGTGAAGAAAAGAGTCATAACATATGTAGGAGTCAGAGGAAGATGAATGGTGGGGATCCCTGTAGCATTGCAGCCATGCCACTAAGGCACCAGAGGACAAGCCATAGAGCGAAGGGAACATCAGTCCCCCTTGAGACAGGGTACAGTACGAGCATCAGGTAACTGCTGAACCGTCATTCCAACCTACTGTTCTGTTGCTTGCACTGATGTTATGAAAATTATTTCTTAAGTTATACAGCTGTGTTCTGAAAAATAACATTTCCCCCTTTTCTCCTTTGTTTCTTTTTTTTTCCTTTTCTTTTTTGTTATTGTTGTGGCAGCATAGAGGGCATGGGATAGCTGTAGCAAATAAGCATATGTTTGCTTTTGCCAAAGGTCAGTGATTGAGTGCATTTGCTGCAATGGTGGCAGATAGAGAAATACTGTAGGTTATGACTTAAAGAATTTAAAAAAAAAAAATTAAGAAGGTTACAGTGTAACTATTTTGGTACTAGCACCAGTTCATGCTGGCAGAAAAGACAATGGTTTATGGACTTGCATCCATTTTGTATTTTTGTAATATTTGTAAATATGAACTTTTTAAATTGTTGCAAATATGGTTTCTTTTGTAAAATGTTTTCAAAGTTTACATTAAATCCAAGCCTTTGTATATTTTAGAGCTGTGCAACACTTTAAGTCTTGTATTTATTTTTAGTAAAAACGGTGACAGTTTCATTGTGAACCCCTCTCAAAAAATGTGTTGGAAAAGTTTGATTACCTAGAAAGTGTGTATAGAAACTGCAAATAAACGTGACTGCAATTAAATCACACCTTCTCTTTACTTTCTTCTAATGAGATGTGAAGTCTACTCTACAGACTACAAGTATGCTATTTCCAAAGGTCACTCTCAGCGCATTACACATTTCAAACCCATTTAATCGTGCTTTCTCTTCAACCTAATTTTTTTCATAAACTGAGTAGGGGAAAATGTGTATCCAAACTGTTGCTGACTTTAAGTGCCCAGCAGTACAATTTTGCCAGGATATAAAGATGGCTAAATTTGCCCCATATCTTTTGCAGGTAAGAAAAAGCTAAGAGAAAGAAAGCTGGGATGAAAAATGGTGTTAAGACCACTACTTTATCTTGAGCTGGAAAAGAAAACAAATTGCAGCACTTTAGACAAAAGGCATAGGGAATCCAGTGACTGGACCTTATCAGATAAAGCAAGTCTTGGGCAAAAGGCAGGCCATAGATTATGAACACAAACTTTGAAGTGCTAGCACTACTTTATTTTAAAATAGTTCGGGTTATCAGGAGGTTGAGAAGTCAGGATATGGAAGCTAAGCATTTAAATGATAGCCCCTGCATGCCTCTTTGAAAATGGAGATGAAGATGCACATCATGAAAGTTTGGTTTCAGGTGTCATAAGTAGCCTTAGAACACTGGACTTGGCATTTAAAAAACATATGGGAAAAAAACAAATGCACAGGTCTAGAGAGCGTAAGAAAAAAAAAGGGCTTTGGGGAATGCTGCTAGGCTATCTGCAATGATACCTTGCATGAGGATTGCCCTGATGATGTAGTAGCCTCCAAGTGGGAATCAGTTCATATAACATTTGTTTTAACTAAATGGTCAAGTAGTTAATGATTACGTAGATCATTCCCTGTTCTCTCATATGCCTTTCCCAACCCAGAAATACACGTAAGCAAAATCTGTAGGAAGAGCTTAGGCCATAGAGGTAGACACAAGTTGGTTTTCCTCTGCCCACTGTACACCTGTAGTTTTTCATGTTCAGTGGAAAGAAGATTAAACATTAGACTACATAAAATATACTCAGTGCTTTCTATATATATAAGGCATCATGTCCCGGCAGGGTGATCTTGGGCTGCCTGCTCTGGGATAGCTGCAAAATATCAGGACCCTAGAGGGCAGTCCTGGACTGTCTGCTCTGAGGTACATTCAGGATACCCCTGAGTTAAATTATGGTGAAATAATGTCAAATGATCAATTAGAAAGCTTTATTTATGGCAGAAATTATTTAAACGTTATGGCAGGTTTGAATGGCCCGTGGCAGTAAAGATTTAAACATTTCTGAAGAGCACATGGCAACAGCGATTTCGGAACAGCCCACAGATCAAACTTTTCAGGAGAGGAGGAATGGAAAATACCAGGTTTCCAAAGGATCTCCCATACCTGTAAAGCAATTTACAGCCAGTGGGCAACTAAACTATTCATGGCTGGGTCTTGTACTTCCACTTCATTCATATCCTTATCATCAAGGTCGATTTCCATTAATAATACTTGTCTCCATGACCAAGCTGCCTCATTAGGAGCAACATATGGTTCAGATTTGATATATTTTTTTCCTTTTTCAGAGGGAGTCGAGATGCACCATTTTGGATCCCACTGTATTCTGTACTCTGTTTTAAAATAGTCACTCTCTTATGGTGGGTCCCACCAATCAATCACAGAACAGTCTAAGTGAAAGCCGTTATATGCCTGGTTACAATTTCCGTGATCTTTTCAAAGAAATCTCTTCCATTACGTTACAACAAATTTGTGCCCACAAATCATCCCATTCTTAGAGCACCCCAGTAGTAAAATGACTACTGTTGTCATATTGAACAGGCTTGGGTTTAGACAAGCAACTGAACCATCACTTCAGCACTTTTACCGTGCTTTCTCCAATAGACAGTGCTACTGCTTCAGCCAGAATGAGATCAGCACCTACTTTTTTCCTTCTCATTTCTTGAAAGGACATATAGAATCTATTTGCCATGTCTCCCATCAAGCCTTCTTATCTCTCAGATGAAGTGGGGGGTCTCATAGGGGGTGGTGATCGAGACAGGCACTGCTTAGCTCCCAAGCCATGAACCACGCTCAAGCTTCTCTGAAGAGATCTTCTAAGTTCCAAGTGGCCACGTTTAATGTGTAATCACTCTAGCAAAGGTTCCCATTTTATTTCCTCCTCTCCTGCTGTTACCAACACTGCCAAGAGGAGTTAGGGAATTCACCTGGTTATTCGTGAAATCATAGGATGGGCAGGTTGGAAGGGACCACAGTGGGTCATCTGGTCCCACTCCCTGCTCCAGCAGGCTCATCCTAGAGCACATGGCACAGCATTGTGTCCAGGCAGCTCTTGGCTATCTCCAGTGAGGGAGACTCCACCACCTCTCTGGGCAACCTGTTCCAGTGCACAGTCACCCACACATTAAAATCCACCTGTGCTCAGGTGGAATGTCCTGTGTGTCAGATTCTGCCTGTTGTCGTTCACACCTCTGAGATGAGCCTGGTTCCATCTTCTTGGCACGCCACCTTTAGATGTTTACACACATTATTTAAGAGGTGAGCTGGACTGCTCCCCTCCTGGTGGGCTGCACCCCATCCCAGCAAGGTGGTCTTATGCCTGCCGGTGCTCAAAATCTCTTCCCATTTATCCTTTCGCCACACTCGAACAGCTCCCCACCGGTTCTGTTCCCAAGAGGGAACTCATTCAGCAGGTGCTTTAAACACAGCCCAAGAGCCTGTGTGGCCATATATCGGCCCTTATTCCCCCGGCAGAGATCCCGCTCCATCCCCTGTATCCCACTCCATCCCACTGCTCCCTCTCCTGCTGCCTGCACAGGGTGGGCCAGGGGCAGCACTCCCTCCGTCCGTCAGTCGGGCCCGGGCTCAGGGGGCAACCCTGCAGTGTCACGGGTCAGCTGGAGGCATCTGCTTTTTCATGGGCATTTTAATGCAAAAGGGTCCCCACTCTCCACAGGGTCTAATCGTCCTGCCTGGGCTTCACTCGACAGGATACGGGCTCCTCCTGTGTGGGGCACCCTCCGCACCTATTCAGTTTAACCTTCCCAGGGGCCCCAGGAGTATTTTGGCCAGATGTGTAGGGAAATAGGGGATGGTGTGTGTGGTGGGTCACTGAGCACCTTCCAGGCCATTATCAAGTCCCTCTTCTAATCACGGGCCGCATTATGGCCCCCTCCTCCTGCAAGTATAATGTGTTCATATTTTGTAAGTTATCAGATGGATATGCTGGCTCAGACACCCTATTCTCCTCACCAATGAGGGAATGAGGCCTCTCCAAGTGCTCCCATAGTATTTTCCCCCTTTCTAATGATTCTGCCAAGGCAGTCAGCAGTTTGATTAGTTATCCATTCAGCAGCAAGCTGATCAAAAAGGGTCTGTGCTTCATTTCCTAATTTTTCCTGAAAAACTTCAACCAAGTCTTGCAACAACTCAATTGTTAAGCTTTCTACCTATTGGCTCACGTGCCCGTTCTGCTGGGTGGCAACTGAGCACCCAGCACCACATGGACTAATGCTTTTCCTTCTCCTCAGTCTCAGGCTTTGCTCTTCAGCTGAGACGGTGATCTTATCTGCCACTGCCTGTGGGTCATGCCAGTTGTTATGGGCCCAAGCCATGCCAATGGGAGAAGGTTGGGCATTATAAACCCCTAACCAAGCCAGGAGAGGAGTGTAATCCTTAGTTGCAAAGCCTGTGAGTATAGGGAACCTCCCATGGAGGCCCTAGCAGAACCTACAAGTACTGTTCCTCCCCAAGATACAGCTCCTCTCAGAGAAGGGTCACACTAAGGACCCTGGTACCCTTCGTTGCTTTAGCACAAACAAGGGTATCCTGTCTGTGATGCAAATTTAAAATACTGAGTCCCTAGAGGGCAGTCCTGGACTACCTGCTCTGAGGGAGCCAAACTTTAGAATACCCTTGGGCTAAATTAAGGTGAAATAATGCCAAAAGTTTAGAAAGCTTTATTTATGGCAGCAATGATTTAAACATTTCTGAACATCATGTGGCAACAGCAATTTCTGAACAGCCCACAGATTGAACTTTTCAGGAGAAGATGAAGAAGGAAAGACAGGGAAACAAGGGTAGTGAAAAAGGATCTGGATCACCACCCATGGTTCCAGCACCATCTCTAGTCCAGTTCCTCCAGACGGGGGTGCACACACAGCCGCTCTAACCTTACACACTGGCATGCTAACATTCCTTTTCTGCAGTGTTTGAGACATTAGCTCTTTCAAGTTTTAGGTCTCTCACACAGGGTGAAATCATTGTAACTATTTACAATATATGTGAAGTCAGTGACTTTTGTAAGTCTCTGTAAAATCCAGGTGTGTACCTTTGGGTTTGTGTGTACAGCATACAACCATCAGGCCCATACAGTGGTAGTATAAACTCAATACTATAGGTAGTATGACTGCATATACAAGCTTTTCTCAAGTTGTACTATCCTGCTTCTTAGCAAAGCATCCCACCATGCTGTGTAGGTAGGTAGGTAGGTAGGTAGGTAGGTAGGTAGGTAGGTAGGTAGAGAGAGAGAGAGAGAGAGAGAGAGAGACATATATATAAGGAATGGATATAACTATGCATGGGAAGAGTCATGGGTATGAGTGTTTTTAAAGGATAATAAAACACATGGATGTTAAAACTCAAATGACACATTGAAAATGTTGGCACCTCCTCCCCATGGTGGAATTCAACCCCTGCCCAACAAATCTTCCTATACAAACTTTCTATAGTGTTGTTGAATACTTGGAAACTCAGACCACACACGCAACCCACCGGAGTCCTTGAGCCAGCAAGCGGGAGGCATGTCTTAACTTCCATCTCTTGCTGGAGCTTTTACTAGGTATGGAGAAGCACTGATCCACAACAGAAGTCGTGTTTCAGAGAGAGGACTGGTACAGGCATTCATTGCAAGTTCTGAGTGTTACCTGCTCTTGGAAACACTGCTGGTTGTATCTGTCCGCAGCTCTGTGTGACACAGATACAGTCTGAAAAGCAAGGGATCCTTCCCCAATGTGGGTCTGGTCACTGGATTTCTATGGGCACTTACTTGACTGACTTTGGTTTCCATAAACCTGTTTTTTCCCTCCTCTGATTCTCTACTCGATGGCAGAAGTGTATATTAAGTGTGCCAATATGTTCCTGGGATTAAAGTCAGGCTGACAGGTTTTAATTACCCAGCTTATCCTGTTTGTATTTTTATCTACTGGCATGTTAGCATTCTCCTGAAACTTTTCTAGTGCCCAACATTATGGGTCATAATAATCCCTGAACATGTTACCCTAACTTCTTGAATGGAAGTTACCCAGCTCTGCTGACCAAAAATGCCTGTCCTTCCTACTTTGGTATGAATGGGAGAGAGGTTTCATATCATATCACCTGTACTCCCCAAAGAATACTGAGGAAATATGTTTGTAAGGAATCCATATCCTCCAGCATAGACTCAAGGTGAGGACCACAGGTAAGCAGCTAAATAGAGACTTTCCTACTACATTCACTTGCATTGCCATTTAAATTTCCCCAGAGTTGAAAAACCACTCTGAATGTTAGAAGAAATTTATCAGCATTCCTGGTGCAGTTTCTCAGAAATGTCAGCATTCTCAGTGAAATTTACTGTTTTCTTGGAAGATAAACAGCTGTGCCAAACAGTGAAGGCAGTGACAGCATCATGGATAGGAGAGGTGGCTTTAGTGCACTTTCCCTCTAAAAAGGGAGCTGTCGATTTTAATTTTTTTTTAACAGAAAGTTATCAAGCTCTGACATGAATATTTTTTACTATTGCCATTTCACAAAAAGGCTGCAAACCATAAGCTCTTCCTGCAAGGAAACAACTGCCCCTGCAGCTCCCTTTTTCCTTCACTGGCATCTTCAGTTGGGGTGAGAGGAGAAGCAGGAACTGTCCCCTCAGTCCCCAAAAAAGAAGAAAAGCTGAAGAAATGCCATTTCTTGAGCAACTCATATGTTAATTCAGACTTTTCATCCACATTACAGCAACATTACCCATTCCTAGCAGTGAGGTGCTGCTAATGAGGCAGAAAATAAACCTTTTTGCTAATGACACCTGAATAAATAAAAGAAGCCTTCCTTTCTTATAACAGTTTTGTGATAGTATGATTTACCATGAGGCTGCTTGCTTTTTCTATCACTCTTTCAGAAAATATGTTCTGAATTCAAATGCATTAACAGTTGACTCCTTTCCCTATAATAACCTCCCACCTATGTCCACTTCCTTCAGTTTTCCTTTCAAATCCATCCTGCCTTCTAGATGATTAGTAAGCCACTGAAACCATATTGGTAGAAATATAGAGAAATGTCTGCTACTTTATATTTTCAAGACAGAACTTTCTAAAACAATGTGCTGTAACTCAGAACAGAGGTGTTATGGCCTCTAGTGTATAAGATCATTCCTTTTAATTTAGCTTCACTTCCTAAAGATTGTACTCCTCTTAGACCTTTAAATACCTTTCTTCTCTTAGTTCTTCCAAATACCACTGTCCCACAAGACTATGAAAGTCGTAATTCCAACAAAGTTTTTGAACCCATTTCCTTTCAAACCAAACATTTCTTTATCCTCGCCCTGAGTCCCTCCTCTCACCAGTATCCCGTACACCTTGCTCTGATGCTTCACTTCTTAGTCTGTTTCTTGAGACCCCATTTAGCCTCTGGGGCCTCTCAAGACGAACCTGTTCATGGATCATTCTTTTCAGGGACTAATTCCTTACATCCATACAAAATGCTGCCCTATCATAAAAAAGTTCCTTTTTTTCTGTAGAAAAGAAATAAAGGGAGTCCTGGCACTCCTGTTGTGTTAGTTTTAACAGATGACTGCCTACAGTCTCCAGGAATTACAGATGCAACTTGCATGATCTGTTTCAGTTTTCCTTCTCCAAGAATCTTAGGTCAGTGCCTACACAGCATGACTGACAACTTCTGTAATATAATAAAGGATTCTTCTGTAGATCAGAAATATGCAAAGGCAGAGTCAGTCATTGTGCTAACAGAAAACAGTACGTGTCATGAACCTGGGATTCTATGCTATGTGAAGCATGCAGAAGCTGAAATTCCACAAGAACTGCATAATTCTACTGGCAAGATGCTAGATCCTGAAGAAGGCAACAAATTTTCAAGGCCACTGTGTGCCTATCTTAAAACACTTGGGACTTGCAAGAATAAAACAGCGTGACCAGATTGCCATCAAATTAATTTACAAATAGACATGGCCCAGAATATACCAGATGACATTATACAAACACCTGAACCTGTGACAATACTGCCTCTCAACACTGTAAATGCAACATACTACTTTGGTTGAATAATAAAAGTAGTAGATAAACAAAAGGATCAATATACAATGCTTGCTAAAGAAAAGAATGAGTATTTCAAGGAACCTACTAACAATTTTTTTATTAAGAATGTGGAGAAGCTGGCATTTTATGGATTATGTGAGAAAAACCTTTTTCAAAAGGTTCAGGTGGTAGTGGTTCCACCAAAAGAGGAAGAAAATTTTGCCTTCAAGGTCACAATTAAATATATATATGAAGGCAGAACAAGTCAAGTTAATAATTAGCTGTTTTATTTACCTGCAAAGTTTCAGTGTCTGCCACCTCAGGCTGTGGAATTTGTAGCCTGCAGAGTGAAACCCTCTGATAATGAAACTGAATGGGACCCAAAGGTGACTCATATTTATCACAAAAGTAAACTACATCATGCAAAAGTAATGCATCCCCTGAAAAATACAGTTTCGATTGACCCAATGGTCCAGGTTACTAGCCTTTAAAGAATGCAAGTGTGGCCCAATGAATACAATATTCAACCTGAGATTTTGTCTATGGCTCTGGGAACTGACAATCCAGAGCATATAACAGAAATTCAGAAGCTGTGCAGACACATGCAAGTATTGGATCATGCAAAGAACTTGGAGCCTTTATTGCCTAGAGTGCACAACTCCTGCATCAAACACCACTATCAGCAGCCCACATCACCTCCCGTTAGAGCATCAAGCAGCATCTGGCATAGTGGAAGCATAAAGCAGGATACAGCTGGTTTAGAGAATGCATCTGATCCACTGAATATGCAGATACAATAAAATTCTACTGAAAACTCTTAATTCTCCTAAAATTACTTCTGGGAATTGTCCATATGATACTGTAGCTCAAAGTAAGGGGTAAGGATATATATCCCAGTATAGATAGGCTTGTTCAGGAGACAAACTTTATTTGGCTGACATGGAGCTGCGTCAGTCTATACTTGCAGAAAAGTCTACATGTGTGATCAAGAATAAAAAGGCTATTATTGTTCTCATCAAAGAGAAAAAAGGAGTATGGTGCAAATTACTAGAGAACAAGAATATTCACCTGTCTTTGGATTTTGAACAATGGGAAGGTTCTGAAAATGAAAGCCATTTCCAGTTGGTACTGCAAAACTGCATTTCACTGCTGCAGGAGCTGAGGAATGGGTTGACTCCCTCAGAAGACACTGGTGCAGAAAGTGATGCATAGTTTGGAGACAGATCTTTCTCTTCTGATAAAAATTATGCTTCAAAATAGCATCTCTTGCACCATGTGAGAGGAGCAGTTGCAATTGTTAATTAAAAACATTAAAATTAACAACAACAAAAAAAGAAGTACTAGAGAACCAGAAGGGAGATAGACTGGTGGAACCAAGGTCTGACCTCCCTGAGACAGGAGCAGCCATCAGAAAAAATTCAAGATCAAGGGAACCCTCTCTCCATCCCCCCAGCAATGAGAAGGCAGCAGCTGTAAAGAAAGGAGCGAGGGAGGGTAGCCCATGCCCAGGGTGGCAAGTGAAATCCTTCTTTACCCACCTCACTCTTCCAGATGCCTCTGCACAATGGCTATGAGGAGGGGCAGCCAAAGGATGAAGAGAATGAAGGTCCAGAAATGTCACCACAACCAGAAAAGAAAAAAAGGAAGCAAGACTGTGGGTAAGAATCAGAGACCAAAGCGACAAAGACAATCTTGTGGCTGGTGTCTGCTACAGGATGCCTGATTAAGGGGAGCCTGTTGACAAAGCCTCCTTGCTCCAGTTACAGAAGGCATGATGCTTGCAGGATCTTGTGCTGCTGAAGAGTAGCACAGCAAGCTGTAGACAATTCAGAAGACTCCTGGACCCTGTGCTGGCATCCTGACCCCTAGGATCCCCCACAATTCCTTGATCTTGCCCTCAGACACATTCCCCCCTCACCTCCTGAGACCTGCACAAACGTATGCTATCTCCAGCAGCTGGCCAGGACTCCCCTGGTCCCCAGCAGCAAAGTACCCCATAGTCTCACTTTTAAATACACCTGTGACTCCCAGGCCACCACCCTACTAGCAGAACCATCCAGCTTGACCATCACTGGTGCTCACACACTCACACAGCTGCACTCACTCCAAATGCTACACTACGGTCACACAGGTCCTCTGACATACTGACTTTCGTTACTGCACTGAGACTCCCATATGAACATGCACATATCCCAGGAAGGAGCTAGAAAGTCAGTATCACAAGTCTTGTTCCTCCCCAGTTCACCTCAATCCATCCCTTTCCTGATCTTCATTCATTCCCTAAGCATCTCTTACTAAGTCCAGTGCAATCCTGAAATGTTTCCCCCCCCATAATGTGCCCCATATCCCCAGGAAATACTCCCCCAAGTGTCCAAAGGGTGCTCTAGTGTTGACTCACTTGAAGGGTTTCACATCTGGTTGCTGGGCATGAGACTCTGATGGGGCAGCCCTGGAAGGGGGGCAAACAAGGTGTTTCTTCCTCTAAGCCTTTTAGGTTTCTGCCTGCCTCTGTGCCCATGTGCTCCTCTGGGTCCATGGAGACAGATCTCTGCTGGGGTGACAGTCCCCTGCCATTGTCTCTTCTTGCTCCTTTGTGGGTGTGCAGACCAGTTTTTAGTGGGGAGATACTAGGTTATGCAATAAAAGATACAACCAGAGAGGATCATACAACCCTCTCTCCTTGCACAGCACTTCCCAGACATCTCTGCTTTCTTGTAGGACTCTTGATTGGACCTGTAGGGATTGCCCTTTTTTTGCCTTGCATGGTGCTGCCAAGTTGTGCTTTGGTCCTGAAGGCTGTTGTAGGGCACTTTGCCCTAGGCCATGAGCAGATCAGGTCCTATCATCATCCTGAATCTTCTTTCAATCCCTCCCCAAACATACACCCCCCGAGAGGTTCCTGTGCCTCCAGGGGGGAGCATGAACATACCTATGGAATGTTGGGGCAGGGTGTCCTGGCCCCTCTGACCCCCAACCCTATATCAAAAAAATAGAGGGCTGGCATATAGAAATGGAAGCTGGGGTAGGGCAAAATACACAAATTGCCAGTGTATACAGGTGAGGCTGAAATGTCTACAGTGTCTCTCCCAAAGGCCCATAGTATTTCTGTATGAACCAGAGCCCTGCTACCTGACTTTGTACAGTTCTGCAAGGACAACCCTCCGCAGCCACCAACACCCCTCTGTACCTGGATTTCTCCCAGGTGGTTTGCAAAGAACCAAAACTCAATCTGTTGGCATGGTCAGAGAACCAGACACTACTGCACGCTGAAACATGGTGCCACGGATGGCACATGCCACGAGCAACGCAGCTTGAGAACCGCTGAGGCCAGACCTGAAGTCACCCATGGCTTTGCCTTCCTAAGAGCCTCGGGGAGCAGCTCGGCACTCTCCATCCTTCTGGGCACGGAGGAGTCTGCATGAAACCGAGCTTGCCGTCCGCAGCCAGGCCTCGGCTGGCAGGGCGTGGGAGCACACGGGAGCCGAGATGGGCGCGGGAGGGGAGGGCTCTTCCCTAACGGGAAAGCCGTGCCCGGCAGAGAACCTCGGGCCGGGGGGCTGCTGACCGGGATGGGAGGCTGGTGACCGGGATGGGAGGCTGCTGACCGGGATCGAGGGCTACTGACCGGGCCGGGGGGCTGCTGCGGGGACGGGCGGACGGCCTGGGTGCTGAGGGGGG
>VWZF01005467.1:565082-699594 GCA_013396755.1 Sclerurus mexicanus
GCCGCGTCAGCGCCGGCGGGACCCGCGGGCGGAGCGTCGGGGGAAACGGCGCTGGGGGAACGGGGCGGCGCGGCCGCAGCTGCAGTGCTGGGCGGGGAGCGGGGGAAGGTTTCGCCCTTCTCAGCCTTTAAATGGCAGGTGAGCGTAGCGGCGAAGTCGTGGGGAGACTTTGCTGTGGAGCAGCGGCGTCTCAGCCCTGGCAGGTTCCCCCAGCGCTGCGGTTAGCGGGGCACAGGGCCTGAAGCAGCGCAGAGATGAGTGATGCTCCTGAAGTGGGAGGCCTGACCAATGAGCTTCCCGCTGGAAGGTGTAATTCATAGTGCAACTTACGTGCCTTAGGGGTGTGTGAGTTTCCTCTGCACTTTGCATCAAAACAGGTCACTTTCTGTCAGTTTCATGCTCCACCTTGCTCTTCCGAGAAGTGATGTTTATACAGGTGTCAGCTGAAGTTCATTTAGCGTGTTGTCATCACAGACCTACCCGCTAAAGAAGTTCCAGTTGTGTCTTGCTCAGATGCCCAATTTCCTTGTATGGCTTCATGGTTCAAGGCACTTTTCTGACTAAGAAATGGCCAGTTCATTGTGTGGTTATGCAAGTGCCAGCATGAAATAAAGGGGTAGGACTGAGATGTAGGAGGGTGGGAGCATAGCAATCCTGATACACTCCTAGTTACACAAACATACAGGGTAATGCCTTTGTTGGCCCTTCTCCTTTATCCTCAACTCTTTGGTCTCCTGGTTGGCTTTGTCTGTAACTCAGTAATCTTAACAAACATTAAGTCTGTACTAATCCTGAGCAACAGAAAAGATGTGCCATTAACACTATTGTTCTGTATGTTCAGTATTGTGCAGTATCAACTCAAATTTTATTAAATATCAGAGGCCTCTGTGACACTTATTCTACCTTGAGTTTTGGTGGGTTTGGCACCACAGTGATCCAAATATGAGACCTAAAGCCACGGGAAATCCAGTTTCATCATTTCTCTCCATAGTAAAGGGACTGTATTTGCTTAACGTTCAGTTCCATTGTCTTAGTGTGTTGCAAATTTCACTCATGCAAATTCTGACAACAGCATTCTAAATTAACTGTTGTTTCAGTGTTCAGAGGCTGTTGATAAGCATTTCATCTTTGCTAGAGTATTCTGGTGTCTCTAATCCCTACCAGTTTATCTAGATTAAGTTCAAAATTATCAGAAGTATGCTAAATTCAAGGATGCAACTTGAGGTAGGTGCAGTCAATTCTTTTTCTGAGTGCAGTATTTGGGCATCTTTGTAAAGTCTGGTTTATCTTACATAGAGCTTCCGTGGCTGGCTGTTGCACCTAAGAGTATTGAGATAGTGTTTGCAGAAATACAGGGATGTGTCTAAGTGAACTCTTAGAAAATGAAGAAAACCCATTAGATTTCTGTGAAAAGTTTGATTTAGTGATTTTGCAAGCAGTTAGGCTAGGATTTAGTACCAGTTGGTGCTTTCAGCTCTCTTCGGCCTCCCTTTACCATTCCATACTTGATGGTCACCTACATTCCTGTTTTAGCAATAAGCGAGAGCATTCATCAGATAACGTCTGACTCATTATATATAAAGTCCTTCCTTATCCCACAGGCTTATGTGATATGTTTAATTAGTAGCATACTTGGAGAAAGAGAAATAGTCTGTCAGCTTATCTTCATACTTCAGCTGATGCATTAGATCTTGGTTGTATTTCTGTTCTTGTAGCTTCAATTATTGTAGTATGCAGAAATGTGCATAAAACTCTCAGGTATGTCTGCAGTGAGATTGAGTTAATAGCCAAATGATTACTTAAAGCTGTGATGGGATGATAGTAACCCTGAAAGGCACTGGTGTCCCTGGGCTCTCCCTTGTGTTGGGTCACTTTTTTCTGTATGCTAGCATAAGTGTCACGCCATAAATAGAGCAGGATCTAAGTATGATCCAAGTTAATGCTAGCTGTCTCTGCGTTTGTGACTTAATTTAAACCCAAGTAAGTTCTTTGTTTGAGTAGGGTTGCTTTGCCTGATTTATTTTAGTAGGTAATTCATAGTTGCTGCAGAGTTTTTTATGGCTTTTTTCTTTTTAACTGCTTTTGAAAGAGTTCAAATTTATTTGTTGTTTGTTTGCTTGGTTTTAGTATTTCTTGATGTTGAATACCAAAATCTTTCAATCTTTAAATTATTATTATGGTATTACTCTGTATTCCTAGCACTTTTAAGAAGCATCGGAAATACTTAGATTTGCTTACAGGACTAAGTTGCAGTTTCTTTCAGATTATGGGTAAATAGCTGGAAGGTTTTTTTGGCACAAGTTTTGGAAGGTGTGAAGATTGTAGTTGAATGAATGACGTTGACTTCACATGTAAGAATGACCACAGTAGTGACATGAGGAGTTGTTTTCCTTTGCCTGAATGAAGAGAAGTATAGGGCTATGAGATGCGAATTCTGTCCCCTCTGTTTTCTTTCTTTTTTTAAACTAGTTAATATTTGTTTACAAGTCTTTGTTAAAGAAGAGTTCAGACCTTGGGTTCTGAGACAGAGTCAGGTTATTACATCTGGGTGCCTCTGGAGAGGGACCCTGAACAAAGAATTTCCTAATCTGATGACAGCCAAATCCAAACCCTGCCTATGTTGTTTCTTTTGGATTAGATGTGAGTATTGGCCAGAGGTAAAACTGAATGATCTGTAGAATTCAACTTCATTCCTACCTTTTGGTCTCTTTAAGAAATGAAAACAGGGAAGAGAGCAGGATTTGGAGTGACTTGGTTGTATGAGAGTAAAGACCCAGACCACTGTTACACTCATACGGTTCTGATTCATTCCTGGACTGCGGTCTGTGCTGTGCAAGGAACAGGGTAGAGATCTTATGTTACATATAGTTAGAATGTCATTATGCATGTGTGCTGGCTGAATTTATTTCCTAACTTTAGTGGTTCACGGTATGGTTCCTTCCATTAATTTGTTTCATCAAGAATATCAAGAGTAAATTCCACTCCCTTCCCAACCCTGTCAAAAACACTGGATCTAGCGATAATAACTTTAATAGAATTATTCTGAAACCAGGACATTTTTATGTAGTGTGTTTAATTGAAAAAAATATGGTACTGCAGATTTGCCACTTGGTGTTTCTGTACAACATCTCATTGGGAGCCGCTGTTTGGTTTGATCTGAAAACGATATATACAGTTAGGATTTGTAGATTAATTTATTTCAAGTGTATTAAGCAAGTCTTATTAATGAAAGATGAATTTGGTCTGGAAATTTTAATATTTTTTTCGTATGTTTGAATGTGTAAGTAGTGGACTTTGTAGAAGTGCTTGTTACTGGCTTGTAGCTGTTCCTATTGAAGCTGGACACTGTAGGAAAAACTGGGTACTGTATAGTTTCAGGAATCCTACTAAGCAGAAGTAAGCTGCTTTCATCCTAATGCATGTTAAAACCTCAGTGTCTGTGTTTAAAAGTGGCTTTGCATTTAGTTGCTAAAGTGAAACTGGACTAAAATTAGCCTGTGGTACAATTGAGATAATGCCAGATGTGATACAGGCATACAATTATCTGAAATGCAGTTTGGTGTATAGTCTTACCTGTTTCTCTGTATGCTAATAGATTATGTATGTGTGAAGTCTGAAGATGATGTTGAGGCAGTGATGATGGACCATGGAGAACATGGACTGGCCACACAAAGCTGCATGTCAGTGGAACAAAACTGTGAAGCAAACAGTGCTGTTCACCACGTGGGTCAACTTAGCTATGGTAATTGCTGCTCATTTTTATCATGATGCAATAGTTAATGGCTGGTTTTAATGCTGTGTCTTCAGTTCTGCTCTATTGAATGCTTTCTATGTTGCCCATACCTTTAAAACACTTTTTATTAGAAGGCTGCTTCATAGAAATTGCTTGGAAATGCATTTAAATGAGGTACCTTTTAGTTATTACTTTATGGGTCTTTATAAACAGTGAAGCTGCTAAAATATTTTGTATTATATTATATATGATTGTCCTAGTTACAGGGGCTGGGACTGGTTTATCACTATGTGGATATAACCAAAACTGTATTCTACACTGTCTGTGCCATTTCTGATGAATTGTTAATAATGCATTGTTTGCAGCAGCTGCCCAGGGCACACCTGACGCCTCCGGCTACAAGCTGGGTGTTAAAGAACCCTGTGAGACAGAGGAGTGTTTCTGCCTTCACATCAATGACTCAGCCATGATAAGTCCCCTCCAGGGAGGCATTAGCACCTTCACACTCGGCCTGAGGAGTCATGTCTGGTAATGGGCCATCAAAGATTCCAAAAATATCCCATGACTCACAGAGTTAAATCACCCATTGTGAAACTCCTCACCCTGGGAGTTCCCACCTGAACCTGAGCATATATAGTCTTGGGGTTTGGGGACTTCTGGTACCACTCGTTGGATCCAGGGGAGGACCAGAACCTCAACTGGACCGCGACTGCCATTCTCGACCAGAATGCGACCATCATCCTCACCAACAGGTTTTCCTTTTCCTTTGCACTCAGAGGGACCACATGGCACTCAGCACAGGCGCTACTGAACACCATTTGGTTTGTGCCTCAGTGTGCTGGGTTATACTGGGTTAAAACCAGTTTTTCTCTGTATCATTGTATTCATTGTAATCTTGTTAGTAACTTGTAACTCTGCCTTGTAATCTCTCTTGAGTTCATTTCTCCCACCAGTTTACCTTTAAACCAGCACAATGATATATTATGTTTTAAAAAGACAGTTCATACTTACTTATGAAGTAAATGTACCTAAGAATGAATTAGAAAGCTCTTTGGAAAATAAATGTCATGAAAGAACCTAACATAAAAATTAAGCTTTTAGATAAACTGTCCAGTGTAATTTAGTACTGGAGATACTGATGTGTAATGATAGTAAGATGGCTGTTTAAGGTGATAAATTACTAGCTATAAGTAGCCTTTGGTGATTGTCTCTAATTCATTGTATTTATCAAAGTCTCTCAGAAATCTTAGCCCAGACAAAAATGGTTCATAGCTGTTACAAGCATTTAGTAATTCCAGGAGCAGTATTACCGAGTCAGTGAGGAAAATTACTATAGCTAACTGATGACACTTACTAGTTCAGGGGATTTTTTATTCAGCTGGTTGACTCTATAGAGAATCCCATCAGTATTTATCTTCACAAAGGTGAGTTACATCTGTTTTCTAGTGTTATTGGGTGCTTCTTCTATTTGACAATAGAGTATAGTGTAGTTTTTTGGACATTTTTGTCTGAAAACAAGCTTGTGAGTGGTAGTTGGTTTGGATGGTTTACTTTGGGTTTTGACTCGTAAAAAAAAAAAAACAACAAAAAACAAACAAGAAAACAAAACCCACAAGAATAAAAACTCCTGCCAAGAAAATGTCACAGAGAGTTGCTGACCCTGTTTTTAGGACAGGAATTATTTTATTGACAAAGTAATCATGCTGAGTGGGTGTGGTTGTTTTTTAAATGTAAAAGATGGGTTTGTCATCTTTGGGCTTACAGCTTCTGTTGATGTATGTTAATATTGTCTAGTTAAAATTGAGTATAGTCATATATATGACCGAAACATACCAGAAGTTTATCTTGAATAAAATCGTTGAAGTTTGACCTGAAAATCTCTCTGATTGTTTTTATTCAGCCACCATCTTAGACTGGTATCTTGTAGAGCAGTGACTTTTCTTCAGATCTGGTTCTGTCTGTCTAAACTAGTTTCTTTCAGTTTTGTCTCATATCTTCTTACGTATGGATATGTAGCTGGCAGAGCAAGCTCAGCATCACTAAGATACAGATCTAGGTCTTTATTTCTCCCCGCCTGCTGCAGAATACTTTTGTTTTGCTTTTTTCTTAGCAGTATTTGCCCACAAACTCGTTAAAACTTTTGCTGGCACTTTTTTAAGGTTATTGTATTTGGCCCTAAATCTAAATTTGGAAATCTAATCAGGCAGACCATTAGTTAAATGTAAGCATAATGTGTTTAAACTGCGGTTAAAACAGGAATCTAATGTATTGTGCCAGTGTGTTAATCCTGCAGCCCTTCTTCTTTCAATGTGTCCTCTTGCCTGTGTTGGTCCCACAGTGTGCTCTTTGTCATCTCTTGGGCTCACCATTCTGGGAGTGCGGAGTGCCAGGAGATGAGTGCTAGCTTGGTTTGTGTGACAGGGATGGAGGCATGAGATGGTCTGACAAAGGAAGCAAATTCTGGAGCTGATTGGGAGGGTAGATAGGTTTTAATCTTCACCTTGTGTATTTTTATTACTCAGTTATTGATTGTGATTTCAAAATTACGTTAACTATACTACTTAAATCTACCACAGATCTTGCCTAGGTTTTATCTGCTGGCTCTGCTGCATTTGTCTGGGCTCTTAAAACAAGGAAAATTTTTTTCTAGGTTATTTTACTGGATATATTTGTACTTTTCTGTCCTGCCCCTGGCCCTTCCTTTTCTGCTGTATAAAAGAAACACAGTTGTCTTTGGTTTTCAGTATTTCTCTTAGCTTGTCCCAGTCTCATTGGATCAGTTTTCTCTTCCTTTACTTCTGAGATACTAGTGCTAGTTTTCAACTGGGACATGAAATTAGTTCCATTATTGTGCTAAATTGGTAAGGAGTATGCTTTTAACTTTTGTCATGCAGCCCCATGTACATGGAAGGAATTTATTGTAGATGTCCACAAAACTTCCTCACCATACCTTTTTAGCTTGGCCTATGCCATCTGAAAACTTCACTGTGGCAGATAGTATGGTGGAGACTTGGTGTTGCCGTTTTATGTCAGATGCTCTCCTTCTTATTTGCAAGGTCTTGCTTAGCTTCTTAACCTTTACTTGTGTTTTCATGTATTCTCTTATCTCTGTCGTCTTACCTATATTGTGCTTCGCCCATCTCTAGCAAAAATATATAGAACTCAAAGGGAAGTAGTTACCTTTGTCTGTTTTTCCTTCTTCTTCCCCTTATAAGAGGATTTTTATTTCTTTTTAGAAGAGTGGCCGTAGCCCTTTCCTGAAAATCTGAGGTAGAAACCTGTAACTGATGTACAGGCAAATTTGGCAGTAGAATCTTTTCACTGTGAAAATCCTTCAATTCTGGCAGGCCTGGCAATTGTGTGATCTTCAAAAGAATTAAGACAGAGCAGCAATAAACTGTAGTCATGGCTTTTTAACTGGACTGGACCCACACATGGAGAGGTGGAGACATTCTGTGTACCACTTATGAATAATTCGTGTTTCAAAGCAGGTTTTTTTTTTGTTGCGCAGTGTTTCAGTGCCAAAACTAGGGGGAACCCTGTGAATGTAGGGGAGCAACAGCGGAGGACTGAACAAATGGAAACTGTGTTTTAGATTGTGGGTGTATTGCTTGAATTTTCAGGTAACTGGTTTTGTTGGGGTTTTGAATTGGACATGGAAATTAGAACAGAGAATTAAGAGTGAAAAGCAAGGCAAATGAAAAGGAGTCCGGAGAGAATTTGGAAGGAACAATATTAAATTTATCATTTCTGATCTAAATGAGTTGGATTAATAAATGATAATATGCTGGTAAACAAACTTCAAATAGCCAAGCAGTTTGAAAGTTTAAAAGGGTGACTGTGCCTGTTTTTACTGTAGTGAAATATTTAATGCATTGGGAAACTTGCTGATGTGCTTTGTTTTCTCTTCTCTTTCCCAGGAAGTGAAGGCTTACCAGTGCTAGCTGACCAAATGGCCTCGCAGATGAGCCATTCTGCAGTGATGCAGAGACGAAACAGTCACAACCCTGAGAAAGTGGATTTTGTGGTTTTGCGTAATAAAAGAAAACGACTTTCTCCTACTGTAGTGGAACAGAATACAGTATGTTTCACCAAACAGCTCTTGTTTTTGAGGCCAATTTCAGTGTTATTTGGAATGTCGTTTTTCCTTTGCTTTTGTATGATCATTGAATGGTCTGAGTGAAGAAGATGGGTAGGCTATGCATGCAGTCCGTGGATGCTTCTAGCAAGTCCCCAGCCTGTCATTCTGCAGTCTGTACATACATCCAGGGTTGCTCCATCCCAGGTGCAGAATCTGGGGCTTGTCCTTGTTAAACTTCATATGGTTGGTGATTGCTCAGCCATCTGATTTGTCCAGATCTCTCTGTAGGACCTCTCTGCCTTCAAGGGAGTGAGCAGCTCCTCCCAGTTTACTGTTGTTGGCAAACTTAGTTAGCATTCCTTCTAGTCCTGCGTCCAAGTAATTTTTGAAGAGGTTGAAGAGCACAGGGCCTAAGATGGAGCCCTGTGGAACCCCACTAGTGACAGGTTGCCAGTCAGATGTCACCCCCATTCACTATTATTCTCTCTGTTCAATCCATGAGCCAACTGCTCACCCACCACATGATGTGTTTATCCAGCTGTGAGATTAGCAGTTTGTCCAGAAGGATACTGTGAGAGACAGTATCAAAAGCTTCACTGAAATCCAAATAGATTACACCAAGTGGCTTCCCTTGATCAACTAGATGGGCTGACCTTGTCTTAAAAGGAAGTTAACTTTGACAAGCAGGACTTTCTTCTTATGAAGCCATGCTGGCTGTGATTGATGACTGTGTTGTCCTTCAAGTGTTTTTCAGTAACTCCCAGAATAGTCTTCTCCATAATTTTACTGGTCACTGAAGTTGTACCTGTTGTAAAAAAACCAAAACCAACACCCACCACCCCCCAGCGTTTCTTTTTTAAAATATGACATGATTAATTTAAAAAATAAAATTTAAAGAAATAAAACAGAAAGCACCACCAGCAGACTCATTAAATCTGCTGTATATGGTGGATGGGAAAGGCATTCATCCAGTAAAAGAAAAATGTCAGTATTGTCCAGGTGGTGGCACTGTTCTTCCTTCATAAAAGCAGTTTACAAGCAGTGAGAGCATTCTGTCTTCGAGACATTCCTTACAGCTTCTGCTTGCAGTTATACCCTTTTAGATAAGCACAAATTTTTTAAACGGTTTATTTAAGTTAGTGTAAAAATATACATGAAGTATCATAATTTGAACTCATGTTAGACGTCTTTTCCAATATAAATTATTCTATGATTACATAAGCCTGGCTGTATAGTATGTATACTTAGATGAGAAAGTTCTGGCCTTAGAATAACCAAATAAAAACACGCGTTATTGTGCGTATATATATTGTCCCTCCAAGGTCCCCAGCTCAAGCTGTTATTCTGCTGTTGTACTATGTTAAAAATACTTAAAGGAGCCAGACATCTGAGGCTCTGCTATGGCAAGCCCAGGGTCAAGCCAGTACGAAAACCTTGGCTGGCTTTGAAAGTGGAGTGTGCAGGGACTCAAGGAGGGCACCCTTCAGTTCACTGGAACCACCTGCTGCAAAGGGGCTTCAGTCCAAGCAGTGAAAGTCTCTGGTGGTGGGAATGTGACTACCAGAGGGACTCCTGAATGGTCAGACAGGAAGGTTTCCTTATAAGCAGTACATAAATAAGATGACTCTGTTCAAATCTTGTTTCCTTGAGCTCTCTTGTGTCCAGGGAAGGGAATATAACTGCAATTGAAAGTTTCCGAGTTGGATTCCTAGGAGGTTCTCCCTGCAGTTTATTATTCAAAACATTAAATGCTTTTTATGTTATTTCCCAGGTGAGAACCAGGGAAGAAGAATATGAAGATAGCGACAATGTCATTTATGAGTATGAACCAGACTATGAATGTGTAAGTTAATTTTCTTTTGTTTGACTGTCTTTGAAAAGCTGCTTTGGGATGTGTGTTTTGGGGTAGGCTGAAGTACCATGTGAGATTTGAAGTTGGGACTTACTTGCTTAATGTGATATCCACTGCCTGTGTATATATTAGTAGCTTACACTCTGTTTTGTCTTGTTTTATTTTAATGAAAAAGGAAAGTATTGTATCCGAAGCTTCCTATGCTGGATATCAACAGAATACTCTTATGGAGATCCTCAGTTATTGTCAGGTATTTTTTTCCTTTATATTGGAAATGTCATTTAAACAACTTCAGTTAAACTTCAGGAACATTTGCATTCTGTACTTTACAGCCTATGACTTGATCCTGTCCCGTTGTTCTCTTGTTAGTTGCCCACTTACCTTCAATATTTTCAATGAAAAACTAGTCTTCATATTCTCTGACCTTTTCACAGCATATCTGGCAAGAATACTTTACAAATTAAGCTTTAATACAAAATGTAAAGTCTAGTGGTTCATTGTGAGAACCTTCACAGTAATGGGAAAGATACGACTCTGATACACACCCAGCTATTGAAAGTATGTATTGCTTACCAAAGGTGTGCCAAAACCCTAGTAGTGTTTCTTTTGTGAGTTCTTTCCTTTTGACTTCTGAAGCATTAGCTGGTGAGATTGAAAATAACTGCACTAGAAATTAAAAGCATCCCCTATTTATTCAGGTAAGCACTTATGTGACTGAAATCACAGTACTCTATAGAGTGAAAGACATTGGGCCATGCTTTAGAGAAGTCAATTTTTGAGGGGCTTGTAGCCAAGTGTGAATGTCTTGTAAGTCTTCTTAAGCATACATTCAGGAATGTAGTGGATGAAGGCTGACTAAGACTGCGTGACTTGCCACGAGTCTGGGAATGTGTGCTGTGACGAATAGCACTAATGAGAAACTATAGCCCCTTTTGCTGCCTACAGGCACCTTTCCATCTCCTTCACCCCACTGTTATCCCCTCCTCCCAGTGACTCTGCACTAGGGCTACGTGAAGCTTTTTTATAACACCCGTACTGTCCACACTGATTTAAGGTCTTTAGTGCTTCCTTGAGATGTTTCAAAATTTTGGGAAGATTTATAAATTCTATTGTCTAAGGCTAATTTTTTAAAAAGGATATCTATCATACTGTAACTTAATTGTTGGATTTGATAAAATTTTTAAAATATTTTAAAATTTTGAAAATAATTTGAAATTCTATCCACTACAAATCCATGTAGCAATTTCTTTTTAATAGCCATATGTATTTTTAAAATTTTCTAATTATGCTGTAGATCAACAAAATAAATTGCTGTAGTTAGTTGAAGACATTTCTCTTCTTTGCAACTCGTAATGTCCTTGGCGTGTCTGTTGCAGGGATTGCTGACGACATATGCCTGATATGTATTTTCAAGTTGACGGTGGCGTTTCAATACTAGATTAATATTTTGTTATCTAATTTCTTTATGCTGTTATGTCACAAAGTGTATGTCGATATTGCTATGTCAGCATCATGTTTGATTTGCTAAATTCTGGAAACTCTTGTCTGACCATCCAGGAGCCACTCCAGCAGTCACACGTGAACCACCTAAGCGGGGACTGAGGCCTCTTTGCAGCTACACACTCCGCACTTACAGTCAGACCAGGTTTCCTTGCCAGCTCAACCACAGGTTTACCATAACAGACCCTCAGACATCCAAATTCTTAATGTAATCATGGTGCGTCAACAAAATAGTAGCTCGAGCTGGTGCCTCCAAAGAGGGACCCCGAACAAGGAAACCCTGGGGTTTTATACCGTTGAATTCATGAAAGTCTGGGACTCCTGGGCTCCTGCCTTGTCTCTGCTGGTCTGGTCCCCTGGCTGGACCACAGGTCTCTGCCTTTTGTTGTGCAAAGGGTTGGCAGCTCATGGCCTCTTGCCTGGGGCTTCTGGCCCCCAGAGCTCTACCTGCAGCTCACACTGCAGCTGCTTCCCCAGCTATCTACGCTGAGTGTGTTCCTCAGCCTGTGACTGCTCTGGTATTCTTGTCATTCATGTGTCGAGAAATGGTTTTCAGAGTCACTGCTCCATTACCTTCCCGGGGATGGAGGTGAGGCTGACTGGCCTGTAGTTCCCTCCGTCCTCTTTTGCTGCTCCACAAGATAGGAGTGACATTTGCTTTCATCCAGTCTTTGGGCACTTCTCCCATTCACTGTGCTTGATCAAAGCCTGTTGAGCATGGCCTTGCGGTGTCATCAGCCAGCTCCATCAGCACTCGTTGGTGCATGCCATCAGGCCCTGGACCTAGGTGTGTCCAGTTTGCTTGAGTGTTGTCTGACCAGATCCTCTTACACTCAGTGTGCCTTCCTTGGTCCAGCCTTTCCCCTGGTCTCTGGGAGCTGGGATTGTGGAAGGCCAGTCTTGCTAGTAAAGGCTGAGGCAAAGGTGGCATTGAATCCCTCAGCTTTTTCTGTGTCCCCTGGCTTATTCAGCAGCGGGCTTGCATTTGCCCTAGTCTTCCTTTTGTTGCCTATGTACCTGCAGAAGCCCTTCGTGTTGTTTTTGAGATCCCTGTCCTCATTCAGTTTCAGTTGGGACTTTTACTTTACAGACAAAATTTTTCCAAATATTTCCCATTGGTAATAAATCAATATTTCAGTGGCTGCCAGTAAGCCTACTTACTAGGACTTAAAATAGTGTATCATAATACATAATATGCCTTAGAGCTTGTCAGAAGCTTTTCAATGTAACATAAAACATGACAAATAGGTAAAAATAAAACATCTACTGGAAGCAGTAAGAGCAACCTTCAAGTGTCAGCCACGTTAAAGTCACAATAGTAAGCTTCTCTAAGAATTCTTTTTACTGTAATATTTACCATTGTTGGTTGCATTTTTTATCTAAGTCGATTTTTGATATGCTTACAGAATGTGTAGAGTATCTACGGATCGTAGCCAGTTTTAGGGAGGGGATTTATCTTTTAATTGAATTTTCATAGTTTCTTCAGTTTTAGTTTGGGTTATTGTGAAATGATACTGTTTTCACTCTTACGTTTGTTGACAGGCCATGTATGATGCCATTCAGAAACTGGATAAAAAATTTGACTTGCTTCATCGTAAGGTCTCAGAAATGCAGCATACTCGTGTAAAGCCACTGTTGCTCAAACCTGTGAGTATTAAAGATCTGAGACATTTATTTTTCCTTTATTTCACTCATTTCCTCTGATGCTTACTTAAAAAGCCAATTCTTTCACTAAAATTAAAATTAGTAGCAAAGCAGTGGACTTAGAATCTATTTCAATTGAATTACTTAAGATTTCTTACTATCCGCCAGCTTCAGTCTCCTGTGTTATTATTGACTGGTGGTCACAGATTGGCAGTGGCCTCCATCAAATCCAGGATGCTGTGATAGATGCTGTAAAATTCTGTTTGTATTGGAATGAACAGAGTGAACAGAAATTAATTGTGTAGATACATCTTAAAATTCAGTATATTGCTGTTGCACCTTCGCAACGTGTGATGTGCTGTCTTACTGGTTTCTGCAGTTAAAAGAGAGTTTAAGCATCAGTCAGGCTGGTTCAATTGACTAACACATTTTTAGCTCTCACCATTGTGTTGTCATATCCATTAAAGTCTAGAATTTATTATTTTTCTTAATAAAAGCACTTTTTTTCAACATTTTTAATGAAATTTGTTACTGAGTACACACATTTTGTTCCTAAGTGGTCAATCCACTGTTACTAAAGAGACATAATATTAGTACTTCTAACAACGCTCTTTAGAAGGAAAACACAACAGATTATTTTTGAAGAGGGTCATAAAATCCATAATGGCCTTTTTTCTCAACGATACTGCAAAGTTTTTAATGTGGCAGAGGTGATCCTGCTGTCAGGTAGTGTCAAGAGAGCAGAAGGATCAGCTGCTTTCAGGATGGGTAAAAGTGATGAATTTCTCATGCATGTCAGCTATGTAGGATACTAGGTTTAATTTGGAAAGCATTTTTGTTGTCAACTCCATGCTTCTACTGTCCACACATCCTAAACTAGAGATCAGGGAATAAACTGATCTTGTCACCTACACATGAACCTTATGAGACCTCTGTGCTCTTAGCCTCCCCTCTAATCATGTGGGATGGCAGCTGCTTTAATGTGTGGGTTAAAAGTGACCTGCAATGCCTTTTTATTTTTTTCTGAAGGGTTTTATCACTATAAGCTTGTAAGATGCAATCTATCAACTGTTTAAAACCAACAGGAATGATGCTGTGTTTTTTAATAGCTGTAGCATTGTTGTTTCTGTGAATGGCTAAGCATATAAATAAGGAAAAGTTTGTGGTAAAGGGACTTTTTTTTATTCTATGAACTCCAAAATCTGGAGAAACAGCCAAACTTTCAGGTACATAAGCCTTTCTTAGTGTTACAAGGGAGAAATATAATGGGATTTCTGTAAACAAACAAACAAAACCACACAAAATAAACAAAGTAAGAAAAACAAACCCACACGTCATTTATATTTGGTGGCTACTGCTCAGTGACTTGTATTTTGAACTAGAATACATGCTTTAGGGATTGTATGTTTTTTAATCAAAGTACTCAAAGTGGTGGAAAATGTAGCCCATCTCTTAGTTTGTCTGTCTTAGTTTCTTTGGATTCTTCCATTGTAGATGAGATCTGAATGTTTAATTTTTCATTTAGCAAGTAAAAAAAGAAAAGAAAGTGATTTTTTTTTTCTTGTTTGAAAGAAAGCTAGAAAGGCACTGGAGACATCCCTTGAAAATTTATCAGACTAGGTCAATGGCTGAAAAATTTTAGATTTTATTTTGCCTATTTGCTTTTTTATAGAGCTTTTTAAAGAATGTTTACAGTTTTTCTCATTATATACTTGTGTAGAAAGCAATTGTGCCAGTACCCCAGGTAGGAAAAAGATTCAGAAACATCGAAGCTGACCAGATAAACTCTTAATGTTTCAGCTGTAAGTGAGAATAGAAGACAGTAGAAGGAAGGCTAAAAAGTAATAGCTCTGAGTTAATGACAGTGACTACTTCAAGGGAGAGTCTGCTGCCAATAGCATAATTGCTAAAATCTAGTTTTCCTGGTTTGCTAATAAAAAATAAAACAATGATCAGCTATGTCTAATATAACCTTTTAATTTTTTTCTGAATCACGTTTCCAGAAACCAGTTGGATTTACATACAGAAGTTCCAGTCATTTGCCCCAAGGGAAAATAAGAGTACAAAAATCCATGGAAAGGGACTTAAATCTTCATCTCTCTTCATCAGGCCAGGGAAGGCATAGTCCAGTTATAAGAGTTGCTTTACAAAATGACCATGCTCAAGTCAATTCCACAGTGAAACGTGCTCAGCAAAGTTTTCAGTTTGAATCACAGCAGCCTGTTGGTAGGCAGAGCCCACCACTCCCCACTATAGTTTCAACACATTCATTGCATTCATCATATGCAGCAACTAATGAGATGCCTGACCTTTCACCACAATCGAATCTTGCACCCAGTATTGTGGAAAGTACTGTCAACGTTGCATCTTCACCAGTGGCATCATCATCAGTGCCAACACCACCTGAACCCAGTCAAGAAAATGATGCTGTGGTGGAGAACTACAGGGATGCATCTGGGGATGTGAATATTAGTGAAGAGCTACCCTCTTCTTCAGTCTTCATTGATCCTAGCTTTGGTGAGTTCCTTTGTGATAAATATTCGGAAACAGAAGCTAAAAAATTCCTACTAATATTAAAAAAATATGCCTAAAGGTATTTCATTATCATTATTTAGCAAAAATAAAGGAGCAGAACTGGCTGGCTGATGCACATTTCTATAATGGAATACTTTTTAAAATTCCTGAAACAAAGGTCATAGGAAGGTTTAATTTACCGAAGATCACTTAAAAACCTCTGTAGTGTACATGCAGTTGTATGGACTACCACAAGCCTTTGATTTACAGTAGGTGCTTTGGGTTCTTTTAAGATGAGGCCTTCGTTTTCTTTCTTAAGACACTTGATGTAAGCTTTTTTAACCTGTGTATAATTCACAATCAATGTATGCATGCTATGCATGTGTTTAAAAAGGCAAAAGAGATTGCCACTAAAGTTCAGTGAGACATATGTTTTAAGAAAGCAACTTACCTGATCTGTGTGAAGGAAATACCTGTCTTTTTCTTGTGGAGGATTTTATCAGTGAAACATCCTTTCTATACTCAAATCCTCCAGTGTTTGGTTTATTTCAAAATAGTGAATTCCATAGGTCTTTGCATTATAATCAATATGCACCTATAACGATAACACTACATCTTAAAAACTAATGTCTTTCCAAAGTATAAATGCCAGAATTCTGTGGAAAGCTCTATGAGTTTTTCATTGCTTTTGGTCTAAAAAATAAGTTCATACAGCTGAAGAACTGCATGAATAGTAGGTGAAATATTTGGACATCTATTTACAAATTTCTAAGTGTATGATTTAGCAATTATATGTATGGATATGCCGTTCTTCGTGAGTCATTGTCTTGAAAACATACATGGTATCTGTATTTGTGTAAAATAGGCCAGTCTGAACACTGTAGACTCTTGGGTGTCTAATGTATTTTCTTGGGTGTTTTGATTTCACTTTGTTATGTTGGTGGTTAATGTGAATTGAAAAGATATTTCTGTTACCTTTCCAATTTAAACCTTCTTTTGTATGAGCAAAGATAAGTAGTAATACATACTAGAATTAACCATAGTGGAGAACATATTTTGAGAGTACCATAGAGGTCAAGAGAAAAAGTTGGAAAAGTATTCTGTTTTTAACAATTTGTCTTTAGTTTAACAAGACAAACATGGCTGCTAAGGGGGCAGGAGCCCTCCTGGGGTAGAAAGATGAAAAGCTTCTCCCTCCAAGTTATTATTTCAAAATTAAGAGTCTTCGGGCACACCATGTAGGACAGGGAAATAACAGTTCTTTACACATATATATATATATATTTATATGTATATGTATCTGTGCTGGTTTAAAGGTAAACTGGCAGGAGAAATGAACCCAGCTTAAGAGAGATTGCAAGTCAGAGTTACAATTTACTAAAAAGATTACAATAATAAATACAGTGATACGGAGAAAAACTGGTTTTAACCCATAAAACCCAGATGTATAACCTAGCACCCTGGGCACAAACTGACCGGTGTTCAGTAGCCCCTGGGCACCCAAGCAGATGGAGAACAAAGGTCTATCACACTGGCAAAAAACCCCAAAGAACTGAGCATTGGGGAACCTCTCTGTGACCAACTCCCAAGCCAGGGAAAAAATAGTGAAGTCCCACCAAAAAAAGAAAACAGTCCTCTCCCCAGCCATCACGTTGGAATGCAAAGCTATATCCCTTTGTTTAGGCTTTAGATAGCTGGCTCCAGGAGCAGGCAGTGAGAGAGCTGGGCTTCAACAAGACATCTTCTTCTGGCTCCCAACACCCAAACTGCTGTGTTGGCAAGGGATGGAAAAAAAAGAATTCCATGAAAGATTTTGAAACTACAGCACAATTTGCTTGGGATTTTAAATTTTTTTTTCTTTAAATGTGTTTGTTTCACAAAAGAGTTTGTTGGTGACCCAGTGAGAAATGTAAAAGTTCTTGGGAACGATTTGGTGAAGGCTCGGCAAAAGACTAAACCAAAGTATGCAGCGCGCCACCTGGTTCGTGTCCTGTTCCCCAAGAAAACACTCTTGTGCAGCATTATGGGAGCAAGTGCACGAGGGCGCAGGACACTGGATCCAAACAAAATTGCTGCAATAAGAGGTATGTTACCTTTCAAAATGCAGATTTACTTCTCTAATACTTAAGAAAGGTTTTTAAATTACAAGGAGTCGTTTTCTGTATGTTTCTAGCGTTGTCCAGCAACTGGTGAACAGATGAATGCCATGGTGGACGTGCTCCACTCTACAGTGTCTTTTTGTTTTGAAAGTCCTGCTTTGTAATTCTCAATGTTTCCGTTTCTTCAGTGTGGATGAAACAATTTGAATTTTTCCTGGTTTTTTTTGTACTTCATGTTCATCAGTCAAGCTCTCTGTCCTTAAATTTTTCATTGCAATTTATTTTGTGTTTGTGTGTGATGTGGATTTTGCGAGTGGGTTTTTAGTCTGGTTGGTTTGCATTTTTCTATGGCCAGGGTATATGTGGGACAAACATTAACTGGTGATTTTTAAATAGTCTTCTCTTTCTCTTAAGTTCACTTCTCTGCAGTGAGAAATCATGAAGATGGGGAGGGCATTTTTTTAAAATGTCAAACCATTTACACAGATCCCACGGCACAGATGCATTAAAGGGCTGAAAGAATGAGATTATATAAGCCACGTGAAATGGTTGCAGCAACAGCATTATCCTGTCTCTATCCTTTGTGGGGTTTGGTTAGTTTGTTTGGTTGGTTTTTTGTTTGGTTGGTTTTTGTCGGGTTTTGCGTTTTTTTTTAAAGTTAATATGATGAATCACACGTTTTCCTTAATTATACCAAGAAAATGCTTAATATAATAAAAACATTATCCACAACACCTCAAAAAAGTATCATTGAAAAGTGGAGAACAGTAAACGTGAAACATTTCTTAGCTGTATTTCTCTTCCTAAATTAGAATACTTCTAAATACCATTTTTTGTCATGAAGCTTAAAACATTTTCTGTATTTTGTATGCAGAGTTTCTGGCAACTAACTTTCCAACCTATGATTTGAGCGAGCATGGAAAGGACTGGAAAACCTGTATCACGAATGTCAATGCAATGATCCGCTGTTTACGCTCTGAAACAAAAACAAACTCAGGAAGTAGTCCTAAGGTGATAATTTATTAAGTACTAATTTTCTCCTTTTTTCTCATTTTAATTATTTGAACTCCTCATCATACAAGTGCTCTAGTTGGAAGTTTCTTGGGTTCTGTCGCTGAGTTGTTCAGCGTAGGGCTGCTGACTGCAACATTAGTTCTGGTGGGGAATACTGGAGGCATATGCCTTTCTCTTGCCTTGGCTCATTCTGCTCATGAATCCAGAGTTCAGTTAAATGATGTTTCAGCATAGGATATGAAAAGGAAAGCACTGCAAATGTTGCCCAGAATTAGTGTCAAATTTGATTGAGACATGTAGTGGTTAGCACTGTTTTCACAAACTTTCAGATATATTCAGCCAGGCATTTTAACTTTATCCTGTACTGACTAAAACATCACTCCCTAAACACCTGTAAATCCACTTACCTCTGTTTCTAAAATGCTCTGTGCAAATCTCTGAATATTTATTATCTGTTTCACTGTTGTTTTCATGATAGAACTTCAGGAGTAACTATTGTAAATATCTGAAATCTAATTTATAATAAATGGGAAATAAACTGAAAGACTAATTAGAAACCTGGTAGGCTTCTCCTTGAGTATATGCTAACCTCATTTAATGTTTCAGGAGACAGCTGAGGGGAAAGAAAAAGTGGCTGATGCTCCAGATACATCTCATTGTGTAGATTTAAGTTGCAATGAAGATAGTGGAGGCAATTCACAAAACCCTCAAAAAACGACCAGCTCCACAGCTGACACATTGCAGAATTCAGGACTGGATAAATTTCCAGAAGCTCTCCGCACATCTTCGGTCAGGAAACAACAGTCTTTGGAACCTATGGGTAAACTAAGACATTTCCATTTTCTGGAGTTACGTTTTAAGTGGTCACTGAGAGGCAGAAGATGGTACTGTAGGTGTAAGTATGTAGTAAAGGAATTTTCTGAACTGTGTGACTCTTTCTCTTAAGGCAATCATGTGAGAGAGATATATATATATATATAGTAAGTCTTCATGGGAGCAAACAAGAACAGTATCTGGCAGAATATATCTCTACATCTACCAGTGTCCCATAATGCATATCCGCTGAACGACTGGAAAGATCACCTTAAGATACTCTGTTCAGTAGCCCTGGCTTGTTTCTTTTGTTTGGTAGATATTCTACCTTCAAGGAGTAAGCTAGCTTAGAATGTCTATTGAATGGTATTGCAATTTTAGAAGTAAAGCACACCTTTCTGTAAAACCGACTCTTTAGGACAATAAAATTCTTAAAGCAGGCTTTATATTTTCATTTTTTTAATGAAAGTAAAATACACTTTCACGATATACAAATGCATTGTGAAAAAATCCATGTGATGCATGTGATGCTTAGAAAGCCTCAAAGAAAATGAGCTGAGATTAGTTGCCCTTGGGAGTAATTTATTTGACTAGAGTCACTTGGGGGCTATACCAGATCTGCTCCTGCACCCAAGATTTGTTAGTCTGATCCCACAGATCTCCTTTTTTTTCTTTTAGTGTTTATAGTGAAGTGAGGTTGAAGTAGTTTAAAAATATTCACTCTTTTTCTGTTTCCATCTACAGCATCTTAGCACCACTGAAATAGCAGAACTTTTATTTACTTATATAATTGGAATAGCATAATCTTTTCACTTGAGATGAAACAAGTTAGAAAACAATCTCTAATAATGCAGGTTACATTGCTAGCATTGCTGAAGACATCAGAAGTAGCGTTACATGGTTTTGAAACAGTCAGGGTTTTCTGACTGCTTGGACATTTGTCTGCAGTATGTTTCATTTCAGCATTAACTGTAGTGTTACAATTTTGCTCTGGCCTTTCCAAGCAAGTAGAGTAGATTCAACATGAACTTTTGGTATTTGTTTTGGTGTAATACAGCCACTTTTATGCATGGTCAGTATTGGACGAGTAAAATATCTCTCTTCCTTCCCTGTCATCTTTTCTAGAACCTCTTGGGAGCCCATGGCGCAATGTTCAGTTGCCTTTCTCAGTCATTTATGTAGCCAAAGGGAAGACGCGGCCAGAGCTGTCAGCTCGCTACCTAATTCGTCATATGTTCACTGAAGATGTGCTGGTAAAAAGCAATGTGTATGGTAGTCTTGATCGTGGCATGAGTCCACTGGATTCCAACAAAATTAATGCTCTCAGAGGTAAGTAAGAAAATATCTGTTCAAATGGTAATGTGGGGAAATTAACAAGAGTGATTAGCTTTGTATCCTATGAACAAAGCATGGAGCTTCAGAAATTAGTCTGTGAAACACTTCTGATGGGTATTAGTGCCAGCAGTGGGACAGATTGAGAGGAAGTAGATGGAGATATAGTTTAGTAGCTCAAGAAATTATGCAGATCACAAACCTGGTTCCTATGAAAAAACTCTGTCTTCATGGCATCTGCTTGAAAGGGCAACGCAGTGGGAGACGGAAGCAGTGGATGACATCTGGGATAATTTCTTTATATAGGGACTAGGTAGATCAAGCAGAGTTGTCATGCACACCAGGTTATGGTGCCCTTCACAAAAAGTCTTGGTGTGGGATAATTGGTGGCCTTATTGCCTGTAGAGACTATGAAATCATGGACTTCAAGATCCTGAGTAGAGTTAAAAAGATCCAAGTAGGTTAGAAGAGCAGGTCTTGATTTGGGAAACTTTCAGGTGGAAGTTCGTGAGAGAGCTCTAAATAGTAGAGAAACTCAGGAAAGTTGACAGATCTCTAAGGACAGCATTCTGCAAGCACAAAAGAGTCTATCCTGACACTTAGGAGCACTGGTAGAACTATGGGGAGACAAGTTTGGCTAAGTAGGTCATTTATAACTGAGTTCTGAAGCAAAAATGTTGTATATAGATTGGAATCAAGGAGAGCTTATGAAGTGCAATTTAGCACCTGTTGTGGTTTAACCCATCAGGTAGCTGAACACCATACAGCTGCTTGTCCATCTTCTTCCCTCCTGTCCTGTTCTTTCTCTCCACCTCACCAGGATGGGGAAGAGAATTGGGGAAGAAAAAAAAAAAAGGCAAAATTTGTGGGTTAAGATAAAGACAGTTTAATAGGAGAGAAATGAAATGGAAAATAATAATGATGATGATGATAAAAGAATTAGATTATGCAGACCAAGTGGTGCACAATGCAATTGCTCACCACCTGCTGACTGATGCCCAACCACTACCCAAGCAGTGACCCCAAGCCAACTTTACCCCTAGTTGATATGCTGAGAATGAGGCCATAGGGTATGGAATATTCCTTTGGCAGCTGGGGTCAGCTGTCCTGGCTGTGCTTCCTTCCAGCTTCTTGTGCCCCCCAGCCTACTTTCTGGTGGGGTGGTGTGAGAGGTTGAAAGGGCCTTGACTGCTTAGCAACAACTAAAACATCAGTGTGTTAATCAACATTATTCTCATCTTAAATCAAAACATAGCTGCTAGAAAGAAAATTAACTGTATCCAAGATGAAACCAGGACAGTAACCTTGCCTGGAAGTATTGGAATAGTGTTGAGAAAGCCAAAGCTCACCTAAAGGAATATTCATGACAGCAAGAAGAGCTTCTACCATAGCATTATTGTGGGATAGTGCTCAGTGAGTTAGTAAGTTTGCATATTTGACTAGTTACCCTCATCTGGAAGACACTCTTAATATGATATTAGGATACCATGGGCATATGATTTAGTTTCAGGTAGTCTTGCAAGAAGCAGGGAGTTGGACTCTGAGCCATCTGATGTATTCTGTGATTCATCACACTTGTTTGCAACATACATTTCTTAAAAAATCTTAGAACTGCTTGTCCTTCTCATCTGGAATCTAGGGAGATTGAAATGGTTGTTAAGAGCCAGACACTGCCTGCTAACAGCTCCACAGGTGTGGCAAGACTGCCTCTTGGGCTATAGCATTAAGGCTAAATAAAATGGAGCTGTCCTGTTTTGGTAGCACACACTTGTTTTGGCTTAATTGCATCCAAAGAGAGTATATAGCTTGCATAAATAATTGATAACTCACTATTACATACTTGTTTATTTTTAGACTTTCTTCAAGAGAATTTTCCATCCTTTGATCTAAATGAAAGTGGATTTGATTGGAAGGCGTGTGTGGCTGCCATAAACAGCACAATCCGCAGTCTCAGGCACGAGCTTAAAAAGGCTTCATTCGGAATCCGCCAGAGAGCCTCAGCAGTGCTGTCATCGAGTGCGAAGTCCTCCAAGGAATCCCACTTCAGTAAAGCTAACTGCAAGTAACGCTATCATGTCATGAATTGAAGTCCTCTAACATCCATCTCAAGTCTTAATTTAGCAGGTTTTTATAAATTCTGTGTAGAGGCCTGTAATACTGAGTTGTCAGCAGCACTGAATAGTATCGCTTCAGGAGACCAAAGTCAGCAGAAGACTTGAGAACCCTAACTCCTTGTCTAAGTAGCATTTGTGCTCCTCAGAAATTACTTCCACTGTTCCCTGTAGCATTTGCAGTGTGCTCTCTCTTAAAAGCATCTTGTCATGATTCATTGAATCTGAAAGATTAATCTGATTAGAAAAGATGCACTGTGCATCAGGTCAGCAGAAGCAGACAAAAAGGAGAAGAGGAAAGAATGGTCCTCCTTGGAGGATGAATCATAGCCAGCTAAATTACCTCATTATGTGTGAGGAATTAAATTTACTTTGACAATTGGATGTCTCAAGCAAAAATATCAGAAAGGAAAAAGTATTTTTAATTGCATTTAGTTAACTTGCATCTGGACTTAATGATCTTCAAGGTGTTTTCCAACTTAATGATTGTTTGCCTCCTACAGCAATCTTTTTCATAGGACAAGAGGCAGACAACAGTATAAGTACAGTTGGAATAGTGCTTTACTCTGATTTAGCTCTACAAAAGGGCAAAAAAAGCACCCAGAACAAACAGTCCAATGGTTGGTTCTGTTTTTCCTTAATGAAATTTAAAGATAATACCTCTTCAGAATCATGAACTCCACCATATGGTTGGTATGTGCTTTTCTATTATGTGTTTTTCCAGCATCAGGCACTGTCCTCCCAGTGTTCATGTACTGGCAAACTGGTGTGTGAATTTGCCTTGCCACTTGCATTGTGTCTGAGCACAGTCTCAGAGGTCCAACTTCTTTACAGAAAGAAGCTGCCCAGAAGACTGGCACAGGGCAGATTCAGATTTTACCTCTGAAATTTGAGACAATGGTGGCTTCCAAAATTATGCCTGTGTACATAGCAGAACTAGATTTAACTAAGTTTGTCCTCTCCAGGGCCAAGATTTTGTTGTTTATTTGTGTAGTAATAGGATAAAACATTGAAGTTATTTATTCTCACTTCAACTTCTGTTTATAACAAACAGGCAGTGTTTATTATATATAATATAGACATGGCTTTTTAATTGCAAATTAATATACGCAATAGCCTTATCAGAGATGAAATTAGTAATTTAAGTTCCTGCTGCCATCTTCTTGCAGAAGTCTTCTGTAGGATTCAAGTACAGACTGAATTTCTGATTTTCTTTTTTTACTAGAAATGTACTGCAAATTTGATTGTTCTGGTGTACTACTAACAAATTTTTCTGTTACTGTTCTATACGGTAATTGTTGCAAATGCCAAGAACTTTCTTGTGTATAGATATTGCTGGTTCAAAACCTTAGAAAAAGCTAAAAATGCTTATATTTTTTCAGTAGTTTTATGACTTTTTTTCACTAGAATGATATATTTATTGAATGACCTGTCTGGCACTGAAATCTGTTGAGCGTGATGCATACCTATAGCTTCCATATTGAAAAGAGAATTGAATAAAAGTAGAAATAGTTTTCTTATTTCTGTTTTAAATGTATCAATTTTTGCTAACTTTTATAAAATAAGATTACAGTATTTTGGTGTTAGGAATAAAGTATTTTACAAATAAAACCAGCACTTATAGCTCCTTGACTACATCTGTGTGTCTTGAGTATTTCTTACATCATGGATCTACAGTTCAAGTACAGTTTCATCTGAAAAGATTCTTCTGATCTCCTTTAAAAAACCAGGGCTTTGAGCTATATTCTGATTGAGGTGAGATGATTTCCAATGATGACTGCCTTAACTGATTCAGTAAACCAAAGCAGCTTTTCTGAACTTGACTTGTGAGTTAACAGCTGTGTGCACTCTCTAAAACAGATTTCCACTAAAGGAGTTCAGTAAAATTTTAAGAAAGTCCTTTAAACTGAACTGATGAATTCTTAGTATACGAGACCTTATTCATACAGTGGAATCAGTTTCTGTGTTAGTCCCTATTCAAGGAATAAAACAGGGCTGGGAGGCAAACTGTTCATTTGAAACAGAGTTCACAGCCAGGTGAGGTGAGTCACTGCATGCTTGTGGCTCACAAATTAGTACAGTTGTTCGCTGCACTTTATGGCAGGAAGAGCTTAATGTGAAGGAGAGCAAGCTGGGGCTAAGCAGCAACACTATGCCCTTGCCAAAACTGTGCTCTGGGCTGGGCTGGGGTGGTGACTGGCAGGGACTATGCCCAGGCCAGAGGAGACAAGGTGATGGGTCAGGTCCAGTTGGCAGCAGCAGAGACACCGCTGCAATGCGGGCTTGAGTGTCATGCAGGAGCCAGGGCTGAGCAGGACTGCAGACGCGACCGTGAGTGGGATGCCCTGGTTGCCCTGCCCAGTAAGGGGGGTTGAGGCGACGGGGCTGGCACAGCCAGCCTGCAGCATAGCCATGCAGGGATGATGGGCAAGCAGGTCTTGTCAGAGGTGGTAAAGAGGGACAGGGCCAGCCTGCTCAAGGCACCTGTGGCCTCTTGGTGTCCCCCCTGGGCTCTGATCAGGAATTCTGCAGGTTTCACAGCATGGATGTAAACAACTCATCTAACAGATGTGTTCAGCTTTTATAGCCAGAACTCATGGCCTAGAGCAATATCAATACTTTCCGTTTTCTTCAAGTGTTTATTTAGATCGTTTGATGGAAGTGTTCACAGGATTTTAGAATAGGCTGTAGAAAGATTTGTGCAGTTTTTTATCTGTATCTTTTATAGATAGGGCAATGCAATGATTTTGTAGATCTATTGTACAGTCACCTTTTTGTTCAGTGTATGGTCTGATGATATCTGTGCATGAAGTGCAATGAGAACTGCTGACTTTAAATGCCACCCCAACTACAGGCTTATGGAAGTATTTAACTTACAACTTCAGCATAGATTTATTTTTTTTTATTATTCCTTCTCCAGCCTTCGCCCTCAAGTGGTGAGGTGAGATTGAGTATACTACTCCACGAAATTCACTTTGGCACTGGAAGCAGGGCTTTTATGACGAGTGGATTAAAGGGCTATAGCACCACCTACCGAGAGCCGAAAGTTTTTCTGAGAGACCTAAAACCTCTCTGACTGAAACATGAGATATCCTGACAGAATAATGCAATTCTGAGAATTTGATTGGTGCTCTCACTGAAAATTTGAAGTTTCACTTTTAGCTGAGCTTCATTCTTTTAAGCTAAGACTTTCCTTTTAAAAATTATTTCATTTCAGTTGGGGTTGTGTGTTCAGTGAGATGCTGTTTTTCTTTTAGTTACTTTTAACATCATCTGTAAATCTTTAACATGTGGCACAACTGTTCACGTAAAGTTTTGTATGAAAAGCCCCATGTGGGGTAAAAATGAAAAAACGTTCAGTCACAGCCTTAGCAGATTCTTTGCCATTTAATCTCCTAGTGTGAACTTTCCAAGGGTGGCATCTGCTTTGTAGGCCCCATTAGTTTAACCCCAGCTGGCAGCTAAGCCCCATGCTTACTTGCTCATTCCCCCCATTGAGATGGGGGAGAGAATCTGAAGGGTAAAAATGAAAAAACTCATGGGTTGAAATAAAGACAGTTTAATAGGTAAAGTAAAACAAGGAATTCATTCACCACTTCCCAGGGTTAAGCAGGTGTTCAGCCATCTCCAGGAAAGCCAGGCTCCATCAAATATAGCAGTGACTTGGGAAGACAATTCCCTTGCAGCCCCAGCCCTGTTGCTGGTGGAATAGAGTGAGGAGCTGAAAAGTCCTTGACTGTGCAAGTATCAGGGAAAATGTATCTGCATTATCAGCCCTGTTTCCAGCACAGATGCAAAACATGGCCCCGCACGAGCTACTGTGAAGAAATTAACTCTGATCCAGCCAAAACCAGCACACCCGTTGAGGAAGACAATTCCAGAGCCATCAGCAAGCAGGCAGAGGCTTGGAAAATTCCCAGAGCTGTGTGAAGCAACCACAGGCTGTCCAGAAGGACATCTTTCTGTAGTGTGAGGTTTCAGAAGGCAGCATAACAATATTGTAGGCTGGAAGACATTTAAAAATATCACTGGGTACCAGATTGACATAGGAAAGGTTCCAGTTACAGGGCAGAGAGTAACAAACCAGCCCAAATAAGGGGATTTGCAAATGTGGGAGGTGGCTATACCCCAAAGTATTTGGGCAGGTGAAACTTACTGAAACAAGCTGGTATTCTAGCGTTGGGAAGACCAGAATAACATGGTAGTGAAAGCATACTGAGTAAGTGCCAAAAAGATTTGGGAAGAGACCTGACCAGATATGAAATTCTGCAAGACCTTTTGGGGAGCAGAGGTTGCTAACCAGAGATGGAAAACTACTGCAAATAGGATGCTGTGTGTGTGTCTTCTATTGAATGCCCTAAATTGCTTAGCTTAGGTAGTGGACTTAGGTATGGACTTACACAGAAGATGTCCAGTGTTTGCTGACTAGTGCCTTTCAGTGTGCCAAAGGCCATCCATGCTTCTAGTTAGTTCAAGCCAAACGAGTTAAAGCAGGGCTTGTTTGATGTATGCACTTCTTGCCCCAGTTAATGCCTGCTAATGTCACACCTTTTAAACTGCATATAGAAAAACCCTCGAGCTTCTGCAGGAATCCAGGGCATTAACTTGAATTGCTTTCTATGGTTTTGACCCTGAAGGTTCTCTGAGGGTTTGGTGAAAGGACCTGGAGTAACATCATCTAGAGCTGGCCTATCTGAAAAGCTGATGAGAAAGGCAGGCCTGTTTCGGTAAGCATCACTTTGCTTTCTGAGGTCTGCATTACCGTAGAGATTGTTAAGGAGTCTGCAAGCAATGGGTCTAAGTAAGCTGGATTTTGAGAGAAGATTTTGTATTGCATCCTGCTTTGGTTCTTATTGTCCAGAGCATCAATCTTCACTCAGTTTTGGCAACAAATGTGCTGAAAGGGATTGGTTTAGTTTTCTGATCCGTAAGATAATTCCTTTCCCTTACCAGTTCCACAGGCAGGAAATTTTGTAAGGAAAGGGAAAAGCTATTTAAGTTTACACCGAGGAGGGCGGGGGCAGAGAAGAGAATCATATTTTACATTCCTAACTTACATGCTGCTATGCTTGTTTTAATGCCTGTAGGAAAGGAGCAAGCAGAGCAGGCAGGTGCTTGGGATGTGAAAATGAAATAGGCACATTTTTCCCCCAATTGTTAGAGAAGGATGAAAACACTGAGAAATTAATGGTAATGCATTACTGACATAATTGGTTTTGTTTAAATGTTTTTGCAGACTCCAAACTGAGAAAAGTGAGAAAAATACAGATTTTTTTTAAAAAAAACCTTAAAAAACCCCAAACCAAAATGCCACAAACACAACAAAAAAACCCCAAAATATTCTGCCACTTCCTCTAAGAGGTCAAAGATAACATTTCAGTGTCACTATTTTCTGTTCCACTTTTGCCACTGCTCTGAAAGAAGAAGTAGTTTTCTACTTTATGGTTATGACCTTCTTGAAAATAAATTCAGTCATTGAAAGCAGCAACCTATTAAAGCGTATTTGTTTTCCACATATTGCAGAACTCTTAAATTCCAGTAGGATAGTTTTCCATAAAACATTCTTTCCATCCTTGCATGTATTTGGATTATAAGTGAGGATACTTTTCTGCTGTGTGATCATGTGGAGGTGCTAGTTGAGCACATTTTGTCTGCTTTTTTTTTGAGGCTGTACTTCTATAGAGCTATGTTTTCAGTGTTCATTGGTAGCAGAGATACATGAAAGCAAATATCTGTTAAAATCCAGTGAGATTTTTTCCAGGGAGAGCTTGTTTTTGAACATAATTTCTTTTTCTCTCTTACAACTGTAAAAACAGTATAAGATGCCTTTCCTATGACAAGAAAGACAGCATAATCTTTGTAAAAGGGGAAGAAAACCCCAGGTATTGAAATATTTTGTATTTTTGTGGCTTTTCTCAATATAATTTTAAATATGCACTTGTTTTAAGAAAGCCTTTTCTCAGACACTGTGGGCAAAACCTAGTCTTGCTTAGTGTGAAGGCAAATCCAGTCAAACTTTCACTTGGCTTTGAGTTTATTGCACTTGAGCCTATGGCACAGGTCTGCAAACAGCATCTGAGAGCGTAACTTCTATTTAGGACTTCTTAAGGTAGGAAAGATAAATATGAAAACACAACTGAAAGATCAGACAAATAATAAAAAAATGTATAATGACTCACCAGGTGATCACAAGGAACAAATCTAGGAAGTGAGCATTGTGGGCACTCGGACAAGCTTTGCAAGTTTAGCTATTCCCTCCTCCTGGAGGTTCCTGACCTCATCCCAGCTGTGTAAGTGACCTGCTCCAGTTGGGAATTCGGCATGGAACCTTGCACTAGGATACTGGACTCTGAACAGCAGTGTCTGAGGTGGCTGCCCAAATGCTCTTCTGCTGACTTCTGTGAAGGCAGAAAGAAAGACCAAGAGGAATGACAATACCTGAAGCTGTGACAAATCTGTGAGGGAATGTGAGCCAAAGCCCCGACTTCCCTTCTGTCACAGGGATCTGAGAACACGGTCAGAACAGCAACCAGTGAATCCTAACTGCTTTGAAAAAGGCAGAAACATTATCTTCAGTACTTTGGATTACAGAGATGTTTCTCCTGTCTGTCTTAATTTCTCCAAAGAAAGTCTATTCAGATCAATGTCAGGAAAATGACAGTGATCATTTACAAAAGCCACGCATTTGCAGAGTAGATGGATGCTGAAACCAGGACAAGTAAGATTTCTGGGCCAGGGGTCACTTTATTCTTTTCTCTATACACAATGCTTTGTGCAAAAGGGTTTCTGAGCAGAAAGCCCATCACCACTACAGTAATTAAGTAAATTCTGGCCTTTATTTGAAGGTCTGACACAAACACAAATGGAAGTGGAAGTATTCTCTCTGCAGATTGTACTGGAGGGAGGCAAGATTGTTTGAAATGTAACTATATAGAATTTTTAAATGTGTATATTTTATATATATATATATAAATTATACATATATATACAAAATATGTATTTACATATTTGTGTCTAATATATATGTATAAATTAATTTTATACAGGTTATGTGTGAATAAAAAATTTTAAGCTAGAACTATTTTGAAATAGCTTTTGTAAGGAATATTAGTTCTCAGCCAGGAGAACAAATGCAAATGCATCTCATCTTCAGCTGCAGATGAGTTGAAATGTGGAGTCCCTAACCCTACACGCACATTTTGAACAGTTTTTTTTCTTTCTGCTGACAGCCTTTTAGCAGCATCCCCTCAGGAGGCTTATATTATAAAGCACAATCTATCTTCTCTTTGATGAATTCTAGGATATTTAAAGAAAAACTGCTGAAAGAAGCAGACTGCTGCTCAACCCCTTGTCCCGAATCAATTTCCAAGTCCAATGTGCCTGTTAACTGGTGAAGCCCTGCTTATCCTTATTTTAGGGTTGAATTAAGTATCCTATATGCTAGAATGTAGTATTCTCTTTATCTAGTGCCTCCTCAATCTGGCTCCTCCTTTTCTGCCTATACCCTGTAGCCATGAGCCATCCTTTCCTCTCCCCACTTTGTTGCAAAACAAACCCATCCAACTCAGCTCCAACTCAAGGGGTTCCCCACTGAAATCTCCATCTGATTCCCTTCTTTCCCAGCTCCACAGCATACCTAGCTACATAAAAGCACCTGGGTTTTTTAATATTGAGCACATTTTTTCCGGTCTTTCTATTTCTGCTAACTTGGAAAGGTCGGCTGGGAGAGCTGTTGTTTAAGCAAATACAGCTTAGCCTAGTGAGTGGTGACTCAGTAATCTGTATTGTCTGGTATCTCCTGACTTGCATCAGAAATGGAAGAACAATAGCAGAGTCTGACTCGCTGGGGACTCTGTGGGTTTGGTTTTTGTTTTGTTTTTAATAAAACCGAGAACATTTGTTGGTGATTGAAATGTCTTAGGATATTACACTGAGATCATATATTTTAGCTGAGCTTTAGTAGGCCTTACAACTGGAAGAACTGCACAAAAAAAAGAGAATTGTTCAGTGCAAAAAGAGCAACGTTTTTTATATCTGCAAAAGACATTGCATTTTGTATGTGATGTCAACTTCTGAAGTGCATTGTGAATGTAACTGAAAATATACTGCAAAGGACTGTGTAGAAAGATACAGCCTCAAATAAACTATGGAAGAGGCTTTTCTTTAAGAGAGAAAAATTATGAAAGGAAAAATAAAATACCTCCAGGCCTCTATTTTGAAAACAATGCAGATGTTATACTAGATTTAATTTCTGTAAGTGTTAGCCATCCCTTTCACAAAAAGAAAAATTGATACAAACCTTTTCTATAGTTAAAAGCATAATGTTTCAACCATCTGTAACAGCTACTCTCCTCACTTCAGCTTTCTCGTAGCCCATCACCAGTCTGTATTCTGATGTGCTATAAAAGGGAATTAATCTACTTACAGGTTTTTTCCTTTTTCCTTCCTACATTCATATGATGTTTCTTGTAAGACTGTGAGCCCTCCTATCCGTGTGTGCCATAAAACAAATATTGGAATTGCAGGTCATTTTTAAAAAAGGCCTTTAGAAGAAAAGTGCTTTAATTTACATTTGTTTTTATTTGCAAAGGAATGCTGAAGATCCTTTATATCAGAATATAGTTGTGGCTCCCAAAGAATACCAACCATGTACTGTAAACTGTGCTATTGATACACTCGTGTCAGACTCCCAGGCTTATTAAATCTGCGTGATTGTGAAGCACTAATTATTTCTATTATGGTAATGTGTGGTGACTGCAGCAGGGGTCTGAGCCTGTTGTAGAAGGTGAGGGACACCCAGAGCACCAGTTCTCGTGGGTGAGAAGCGGGTGCCAGGCATCCTGTCTGTCCAGGCTGCTTCAGGGAGCCGAATCACAAGGTCACTCTGAAGCCTGTTGCAAGGCTCTATCAGAAAAGCCAGGAGACTCCAGCCAGTATGCTGGTAGGGAAAACATGCTAGTGTCTCCATGGATTTTGAAATGATGATGATAAATGGCGGATCATTGGAAGCAGTACGAAAAGAATGGGGCAGGGCTGAGCGAAAATCAGACATGTCCCTGTGGTGTGGCTTTCCCTGCTACGTGTGCCGGGGGCAGCCACTGCATCAGCCAGGCTTGTGCTGGGAGCAGGCTCAGCTGGGGCATCACTCACACACACTCACCTGATCCTGCACATGGGGTGTAGAGCATGAGGGAACCCATGGAGGGAGCCCCGGATTCCTCTCTTGCCTGCATCGGGCAGAGACTGCAGGGAATTCTTCCTCTGTTTGCATTGAAAACCTGAAGCTGTGGGGATTTCTTTCCTCAGGTGTTGGAGATAGAAAGGGTAAAAGTAATGAAAACCTGCTAAAGACTGAAAATAATAGAATTCCTCATATTCTCCCCAGCTTCTCCAATCCCCTGGAGCATATGAATTCATTGGCCAGATAAGCAGGATACTTTATGCACTTGGCCACGCAATCTTGGTTTGTATCCAGGGGACTTTACAGGTGTAAAATTAACCACAGGAGACCTCTTCTATTGTTCACTGACTGCAGTGCAAACATATGGAGGACTACAAGTGAAAAATAATTAAAACAATATTTGAGTACATGCCTCTTCTCTCATCTTATGTGTACAACACATGTAAATCCATCCCTTTTTTTTTGTTTGTTTCATTATCTCAATGCAGAAAAGTGAAACTCTGTTGTTTAAAACTTATTTTTCTCTGTGAAATAGCACCTTTTGGAGACAGTTTGCCTGTGCTGAGAGCACAGCAGTGTCCAGAAATGCACACAAAAAGAAAGGTTTTATGGCTTGGCATGAACAACAGAGTACCTTGGAATGATCCTGTGAAAATACTATGGCAGACTTCTCTAGCTTGGCTGCCAGTGCCTTTCAATAGCATACCTCTTAAAAAAAATAAATCTGGATTTAACTGATACTAAAAGGTCATGGTCCATCAGCTACACTAAAATGTTTTTAAATCTGTCCCAATACACACCCATCCAATAAACCAGGGAGGCTATTTCTGAAATTTTCTTCTCTCTGGTAGAGAAGCTGTATTTTGAAGTTATGCTTACTCAGCAGATTGGAGTGGTTCCAAATTAAGTGGTTTTTTTAATTAAAACCCCCCCACCTTCCTAGTTATATCTTTTTCCTCGAGAGACGGGAACAGCTGCAAAGGTGCCATTCTGGTCTCTGGTATATAGCCTGCATTTTATTTACCTATTAAGACCATTTAGCACTCCTGAAAGGTGCCAGTTTGAGAGCTGTAGAGCATACAATTCTTTTTTCTTTTTTGTTTAAATTGAAGTGGCCAAGATTACTGTGGCACAGGCAGATACGTCATTAGCTTCCCAGCTGTGCCAGACAGTCTCCCAGAGAGAGGGATTCAATCAAATTTCACCCCAAAGTGGAAAGGGTTGCAGAGTCCCTGAAACTTGGGTGGGACCAAGGGGAAAGAAAACAAGGAGAGGAGTTGAATGGGGGAGAATGTGGATGGACAGAGATGAAGCGCAGCATTATCAAGGAAGGCAAGGATGCGCCTCCAAAGAGGGAGCAGACACCACAGCAGCTGCATGCAACAGTGGCATGGCAGATCTACTCCCACTGATCTGTTGTCTCAGTTTTCCCACACCTGAATAAAAGCAAATTGTGCTGTCCCTTCTGACATCACTGTGCACTTGAGGATCTAGTATATCCTGTTGCTGTTAAAATAGATTGCTTTGCATATATTTCTTTGTATTTGTGTGCATAGTGACTGAGGATTTCTTCCTCAGAGTTTGCCACCATAAATTACAGTGCAACTGCTCCAAACTGTTAGTAATCCACTGCTGGCGACTGCTTTGGGGGTGGGAGGGAGTATTTAATGGCAATTTCATCTGCAAATATGGTATGTGTTATGTTCTAGTAGTTCTTATTTTTTCTAAAGCAGCAAACAAAAAGAAACAATACAAACCACTGCCTGGTTACAAATATGAAATCCATTAGATCAATTAGTAGCAGAAGGAGAAACGTTTGGGTCCATATTTGGGGTCATTATTGAATTTGCTTCTTACATTTGCTGCAGTCAACTTAATCTAATGCTCCTCACCCAGTCTGTGTGTGTGACTGTACATGTGTATGTTCACAGGCACAGAAAAGATATATCAATTATTTGCAAGTAGAAATACAACGGGTTAATGTTATTTCAATAGTATGCAGGCAATGTTATTTCAATAGGCACATGCAAATAGGTGTGTGTAAAATTTCATGTAGAAATGTTCCTTTTAAACACTGGCTTTGGAGATTGACCTCTCAAAACTATTCTCTTGGCCCGACTTCCTACCATGACCATCCGCAGGAGCAGGTTTATAGCTCAGCTGTAGCTGAATGCAGGTTTGCAGTATATTACAGCTTTCCTTTAAGCTGGATTTAATTTACACTGCCAGTCCTGGTGGAGTGGTGCTGGGTTACGTGAGCTGAAGCCCAAGAAGAGTTCAGGCTGGTACAGCTGCACGGAGCCCAAGCCAGTGTCAGCACAGCCCTGCCAAGGACCGGGTAAGTTAAAGAAAGTGCCAGTTCACAGCACCATTACAGCTGTACTCCCTGAGTGTGTTACAGACAGCACAAACCTGGGGCTAAATTGTCCAGTGTCAGCTACATCAAGTCTGGTTGTCTGGCCTTTGCTCAGAGAATGAACACCCCATTCTTTTCAGTCCTCTTGATTTGGATGGGAGCAGGACTTCCCAGGTTTCTGTTGTGGTCCCCTGTGCCTGTGCCCCCTTCCTCTGCTTTGGATGGCTTCTGGAGGGAATCACTGTGGATTGCTTCATTTTCCTCTTCCATTGTCTGTGGTGGGGGGAGATGGCAAAATGTCTTAGAGACAGTATTGCTAGAGATGATCTCAGAGTGCAAGTGGAAAAAGGCACCAGTGACAGCAGGCAGTCGGAGGAGGAGCGGTGGGCAGCCCTGTCCCAGCCCCACAGCAGGGGCAGAGCATGAGGCTGGAAAAAAGTAAGCCTTCCATTGTCCCTCCTTGGCTTTAAGGGTCCAGTGCAGAGTTCAGGGCTTCTTCACAATGAAGCAGCTGGGCAACCTGAAGGCAGTTTACTTAAATCATTTTGGGAATCTGACTGGGTGCCAGGATGGCTGCTTATGAGGAAGTAAATACTTAAAGACAAAATGTTCTAGTGCTTTGCCTAAGCTGTATATGCTGGCAAGATGAAAAAATTAGAGCAAAGTGTGAGGGCCAACAACAGCCCAGCTAGACTGGAATGTGGAACTCACTGAAAGGAGAGACACACAAAGTCTGGGTGAGGCATAGGAGCGTGGAACAGCCTCTGCTTGGGAATCCCTGCTGGGCCTGCCCATCACCTCCATGGCTGTGGCCCCCTTCCTTTCAGCTCAGGCATCCTCCCACCTTTGAATAGCACTGCTGGGTGACAGACAGGCATGAAAACATCAGGCATGTGTTTTTCATGAAATCTAGCAAGTGATTTTAATGGATGGAGAAAATAGAGGTGATGGAGATTCACCCCCAAATGGATTTTAGAGCCTGGGCAGCACACTCTGATGGTACAAGAGCAGCCCCTCTGGTTGCTACCAAGCTAGGACAAAAGATGGGGCCACAGGTGCCAGGTAACACCAGTCAGAATTAAATCTTCTTACATTATCAGGGCAAGACACTAGTGAGCAGGGCTAGTCAGACTTCAGTAAGCCATTTGGCACTCCTTAAAAGGCATCTTGGATGTGGAGCGCCCAGTTTTAACAATGTCATGTTAAGATTAACATAAATGCAAAGAGGAGCATATGTCATCCTTGAGGGAAGTGGGTTTGAAGCAGTCAGACAAGGACAAGGACAAGAACCTGGATGCAGGCAGCTGGGCCAGGGAAAGATGCATCAGTAATGGACCGACAGGAATGCCACTGTGCCCAGTCTTAAGGACAGAGGAGCAGATGGTTAAATGATCCCTCCAGGTCAAAGTCTGTTTTGCCTGAGAGCCCATTTGTTGGCAAAGGCAAGTCCAGCACTTCTGACCATGATTTGGGAGGGAATGATACAGATGGTGAAGAGAAACCTTATGGAGTCAGACCAGCAGTTGCATAAGCCATTGAACAGCTCTTAGCATCAAGGTGTTTATAAGCATGGGAAGAAAGAAGTTTCTAGGAGCCACTGCCTGCCTCTCACCTTGCTTTGGTGGCAAAAAAGGCAGGTTTTATCTGGGCATTTTACACATCGCTTTACTTTTTATGCTTTTCTTGGACCTTGTGAAATCCAAACAAGCAAAAGTTTGGTCATGTGGTCCCATGGGCAAAGTCTCCTCCTGCATTTCTTGTGTCTGTATGGATCCCAACATCACTTGTAGCTCTACAGGAGAATGAAGAGTTCAGAGTAAGGCTGGGATGTACCCATGTTCATTATAATATTACAGAGAGAGTGAGCAAATTAGGTACTACAGGGTACAGCGTGTATGTTGGTCCTGTCTGAAAGGTCTGCCAGTTTATCCAGATCAGACAGACAAAATGCCACACAAGGGTGTGGGATTTACAAGCAGGACAAGTAACAGGAAGGGGTGTGTTCCCTTTGTGTATTCCCTCTACGGTGTCCTGCGGGGCTGTTGTTAAGTGAATGCTTTGACAAGGAAAAATGTTGGCCAACTCTAAGGCTTCCTTGATCTTCTGTGGTGAGAAATACTGCAACTGTACAAGCCTCTGTTGGGCTGGAGCAGGTCTCTGCATGACATGCTAAGCCAAGGCCCACTGACTGCTATCCTCACTCATAAAAGCAGTCCTGCAGAAGGCAACTACCTTCTCTTTTGGAATTTAAATCCCTTGCCTTTGGGAGCCAAAGCCTAGTGGCAGCACATAGGGCTTTCAGCCTGAAGACCTTTATTGTGATAGCCCACTAAGTCACAATATCTCCTAGTGGGTGGCAGTGGGCATGCTTAGCTCAGCTAGGAAGCTCTCGGGGGCCCAGAGAAGACACGTGGCTTTCCCATGACTTCATGGCAAATCAGCAGGGGAGAGATGTGACCACAGCCACCCAGGAAGAGATGTCCCACAGGGAGAAGCTCCACTACCATCCTGGCACCTCCAGTACCAACACCACTATGCAGCATAGAAGCCTTTGCAATGATCTTCCCTTTCCCATGCCATACTTATAAATGTTGCCATCCAGGGCTGTGATGGAGGGGGGCTTGCCCAGTTGAGCAGAAAGCACTGCTAAAATTGCAGCCTAACTGCTTCAAAATCCTGCCTTCCAGCAAGCTTTGCTCTCTGTTTGCTCCTCCTGGAAGCTGTGCAGGTTGTGCCTGACTCAGGCTGATTCTCCATCTCCTGAAAACAGATTTAGAGCCAGGAGCTGATGCATGCTCCCTCCCTGTTCCCACTTGCTAGCTCATTACAAACTCTCCTAGAGCCCTATGACCACACAAGCGCCCCAACCTTGAAGTGCCTTTCTGCTCAATAGTGTCCGTGGAGGAATACCAATAAGCTCTGATTTCATATCACCCTCAGATCTGTGGGTAGGAAGGATTTCTTCTTTCTCTTCTGCTGCCCCTCAGATTGCTGTTTTTTCACGGCACTGCTGGTGTGCACTGATTTGAAATGGAAGAAGGAGGTCCCTCTTTTCCATTTGTTTGTTGGTTTCTAAGCTGCTTGCGCTTTATTTCAGCCCAAGACGACTACAGCATTCTCTCATCTGTTATGCCTTAAGCAATAGAATTTGGACAGAAAATACCTCTTGTTAAAGTGAAGGGCAAAGCTGGTAAAGAATGCAGGGTGTTAAACAGAGTGTTGTGAGCTTGAGAGCCTCACCATGTGTTCCTCAAGATGGGATGCCTGCCGTAACACTGCCTGAAACATGGCTTTCCCCTCAGGCCCACCAGCAAAGTTAAGGCCCTTCTTCCCTATTACAAGTGGCATTGTCCATGAATGTCACAGCCTGAGAAGCACAAGCCCCGCAGCACAGAAAACTTCTGTCTGTTGTTGCCTTCACAGATAAGGACAGAGCAATTCATTGGAATATGTTTCATCATTTTTCTGTTGCCAAGCCCTGTTAATGTAATTGCCAAACAACGGCTAGCTTTGCAGTGAGCTCTTGTGCTATTCATTCAGGGGATTTAAATGGCTTTTTCTCACGGCAGCACAGAGAGGACTACACATGTGTCGGCAATGGGGCAAAGAGTGTCCCCAGCAGTGGGGACAGGATACATACCAGTAAGAGAGCAACAGATGCTGGAGACACCTCTGCCAGCAAACACAGTTTAGACAAGAACAGAAGTTTCTGACCAGCACTAGATAGTCAAGATGTCTGGTCCCTTCTTAGCATATCCATTAGACCTGATCCCAGGCCTTTGCACAAATGGGAGAATTCTCTCAGGCCCTGACTTAGGCTTTTGAGGAGCCGACTCTCCTTCTCAGTCCCTGTGAAAGTCTGCACTGCCAAAAGCATGAGCATTACTTATTTGGGTGCTTCTGTGAGACCTGAGCTCCTTGAGTGAAGTCTCATCCTCCATGCACTTGTAAGTGTTGTCCCTGGGTGCTGCCGTAGTAAATCACCCCTGATGTGGTTGAATCAAATGAAGGGTGTGCAGCCACCTATCTTGATGGAAGGAGGGTTTCCTGTAGGCTTGTTCTTGAAAATTGCAGTTATGAGCCTGCTTCAGCCACCCATGCACTCTGCAGCAGTCAGCAGAATGTGTTCAGATTTAATGTCAGATGCTTCTGGCACACTCTTTTGGGGCAGAGCTGAGCAATAGGAAGAAGAAGCAAAGTCTGCTCAGCCTGTTGACTCAGTCTGATGACTTACGTCTTGTCCTTTAGCAGGTCATCAGAGCACAAAATACCCATCTCTTCAATGAGGGAAGTGGGTAATGAAGCAGCTGCAGAAGCAGGAAACCAATCTGGAATGGGGACGTCAGATCAGATGGTAGTGCACTTTGCAAATAAATCAAATCACAAGTAAGTCATTCCCACCATCTTGTCTCTCCTGCCCCAGTTCTGCCTTGACTTAAAACTTGAAGGTACATCCTTTCCCTCCAAAATTAGTGCATTGTTACCTGGGCAAGAATTTAACTCCTGATTTCACAATATGCTTTTCTATTTCAGATTTCTGTTTCTTAGTTGCACCAGCCCAGATAGTTGTGTTGCTCTTGCCGATGCAACTTTAAAAAAGTGCTCCTCAGTACACACAAAAATCCTATGCTTTGGAGGCCAGTTAAAAAAATACTGGCAGATGATGATTTTTCTGAGAAAAACGAGTGGAAAGCATCTACAATGATAATGTCCTTCTGAGACCTGACTATGTGTGGAAAGGTACGCAGAAGACCTGTTGTGTCCCCTCCAGAAACAACAGACCTTGGACCCTCTGTCAGTGACACCGGCTTTCTAGTTCAAGTCACTGTCGTTAGTGACTACAACATGCTAATTTAGTTGCGCTTCAGCTGTGTAAGCTCAGTTTTTCCATCAAACAGGCAATGAGTTGGCATGCCTTGCCTTTTTCCTCCATCTTAAGACAAGACAATGAAGCCACAGAGCATACAATAGTGGTTTTTCTCCTACAGGGAGACAGAGTTGCCTGAGGAACCAGTGCTTTGTTTGAAAGTAGCTTCATTAGAGGAGATTGTGGGGATTAACCCCATCTCTTGCCATGTCTTGGGGCAGTTTACCCAGGATTCTGCAATGGGGGAGTGCAGGTGGGATTCCTTTTGACCTAAGAGGTGCATAAGAACATAACTCCCTGAAATACTGTATCAGACCAAAGGCTTATCTAGTTCAAGAACTAATCTTACACAATGGCCAGGAGCAGACACTTAGAAAGAGTATGCTAAAAAAGGCTGGTGCAACATCACCCTTGTCCTCACCCACCTTTTTTGTCTCCACCAGTCAGATACTGCAAGGCTTGCCAAGCCAGAGGCTGTGTTTGTGATCCAGTTTAATAGATTACTGATAGGCTCTCCCCTGGAAACTTTTCTAATTCCCCTTTCAGTTGCTTTGAACCTTTTATGGCAATGAGTTGCACAGCTGTAATTATGCACAGTATGAAACCAGCTTCTTCTCTGTGTTAGTTTTCAAATCTGCTGCCTGTTTATTTCATTGGATGCCTCCTAACTCTTGTGGTAAGAAAACAAAATTTGCTCCCTGACCACCTTCCCCATGCCAGCTGTGGTTATATTGCCCTCAGGAGTAAATTGCCTCTATCTGCAACCACTGTAGGGGAACTTCATTTCTTTCATCTTTCTTCACACATAAGAGGTCCTGTGCTTTTGATCAACTTCTTCATCCTTCTCTCTATCCTCTCTAATTCCTTCCTTTTGGTAAAGGCTGACCAGGAATGCATACAGTAACCATGATGTGTGTGCTCTATTGGTTTCTGCACCAGCATTGCCTACATTTTTCCTCCTACACATGCACAGCACAAGAGCGATGCTAATTATTCCACCCTGCCTGCTGAAAGCTAATCTTCTGAGATAAGTACATAGCCTGTCCTCCAGTGCTCATTCACTCACTGAGGTTCCTAGAAGAAAACGATTCAGGTTTGTGGTGTTGGTTCATACTCCCTGGATGATTAACTCATTCTGGTAAGTCACTGAGAAGGTGATCAGATGGCAGTGATTCCACATGCTACAATGCAGACTGGCCTCAAAAGCATCATCAAAAAAACAGGGGAACAGTTTTCAGCCATAGTCCAGAGTATCTCCAGGATTTAAAGTGTTTTCAAAAACTAAAAAGCTACGACCTCAGGATAAGTGCTTGAAATTTTCTGAAGAAATTTTAAACCTTTCTGTTAATAAATTTAGGCTAGACCCGTCTCAGTGAAACATCAAGCATTAAACATCTGCTGAACATGACAAACTAGTAAGAATGCTAAAAATATTCAATCCCATTCCTATTCAGTTCTTTATTCACAGTGGCAATTAAACACGTGCATTAGTGCTCTGCTGCATTAGGATCTAAATACCTACATACAATTAAATGCTGTGATGAACTGGGTCCCAAAGCCAACATTGCTGTACAGGATTTTAACCTATATTTTTGTCTACTGTGTACCTCAATTTTGTGCATTGAATATTTATTATTTGAAAGGATATTTTCCTATGAAGAGGGATTTACTTTAAAATATGTCACGTGCTATTTTAATGATTCCAGCTTGCAGAATATTTTTGTGATAGGAAAAACTAATAAGGTTTTATGTATAAATATTTTTTAAAATAGGTTAATCTCTTGATTAACTACTTGAAGACCATTGTTGTCAGCAGCATGTTTGCAGGTTTGGGTATGTATGTATCAAAACACTCTGGGGCTATATGTAAAGTAAACAAACAAGAGTTTCATATTGTTTTACATACACACACATACATATATATATATATACACATGGGGTTTATTATAAAGATTACTTGAAAAACAGGATAGAAGCACTTTTAAATCGCATCTAATCCAATCCCTTGCACTTTGAGTTATAGGGTTGTGTGACCATTAATATCTATGACACTGCAAAGGCATCAAGGGACAACAGAAATGCTGCTGTTCGCACTGGTGCCCACAGCTATCCCTGGTTTCTTTGGGTTTGCATTGTGAGCTTATTTAGCCAGGAATGCTTCTTTCAGCAGTGGCATCTGCAGCATATTGAATATTGGAGCATGCTGCCATCCATTCTGCTTTCATCCAGTTGAATTGCTGGAGTGATTGAGATGCAAAGAAGTTCCAGGACTTGCCCATTGCCACACAATGACTCAGTGGCCCAGCTGTTTTAAAAAAGAGAATAATTTTCCTCTCTCTTTGCTTAACAACTTTATTGCAAAGCATTCTTTATACACATTAGACTATTTCTCTTTTTTTCAGAAGGGATGGGTATTCATGGATACCACTTATGCTTCCACCTGAATATTTGACCATCACCTTTCCTGATGGAAAAAAATCTTCCCTAGGAAATACTAGTGAAATTTTTTCTCCTTGTTCTATGAAGTCAGTGGAGAGAATAAGCTAAATAAATTAATTTTCCTTGGCACAAATAAAAATACACAAACTGTTGTCAGCATTGCCTATTATAGAGTTCCCTCTTCTCTCTCACTTACCAGACATGGTGTTAGTCTCTTTAGAAGCTTTTTTCCTCCAAGACTTGCCACTTTTTCAGATCAACCTACCTGGTTGGAATGATCACATCTGGTCATGACTTCTGGTCATGCCCTGAAACTACCAACCATTTACTTCTAAAACCTTTTGCTTCATGATTTTTGTCAATTTCTTGTATGATTTTTAGATGATGATGATGATGATTATTATTTTGTCTAAATGGAAACCAGATTGTTGTTCCATTAATGCATCTTATGTCTTTGTCTTTTAAATTCCAATTTTTTTAATGAGTCTGGAAATCCACGGAAGTGATAGACTTGTACCAATGGATGGCAGTGTCTACATCCTTGGAAATACAGCAGCAGCAGTACCTAACACCATGTGCTGGCACGCCAAAGTGCTCAGATTTAACTTGATAACCTGACAATGCCTCAAGAGACCTGGGGGTACCCATAAACACATTAGCTGCAAGCATGGTTTTTCCCTCCAAGTTCACCAGTTTCTTACCACACGGGGTCATTTTTTCAACTTTACAGAATAGATTTTGACAAAACTCATCAAATATCATCAGGAGTTGAGTTCAGATGCAGTATACATATGTCAGCTTGTGGTCTGACCCATCCTGGATTTTTCCTTAACAGGACTAGCCCTGCTCACCATTGTCTTCACTCAGTGGTAAGGTCATTTTTGCTCTGTGCTTGGGTGTGACCTCACCAAATGACTCCCCAAAACAGTAAGATACAGGTAAAATTCAAATTGGAATTTTTGCTTGAAAGAATCTAGTGAAGAAATATTAAGTTATTCTGAGCTGGTTGGTCATTTCTATTTCGAGGTGCAGTGAGTGAACCCTCTACTTGCTAATACTAGTAGTGCTGCTTGCCAAAAGCTGGCAGAAATGAGCTCACACAATGTGCTTTTTTTCACGTGGCATCCCACATTTCTAGGCTCTCACTGGCTTCCATGGGAATATATGAACAAATTCAATTAAAACATTTTTTTATCCCTTTTTACTCCCTCTCTGTTCACCAGATGTGCCAACTCATCCTTGGCTTTGGTTGCCAGCCCGGACTTCCTTTTTTTGTTTATTGAGTTACCCTTAGTAATGTGTGTTCCCTCAGGGGCAGATCCTGGGTTCACTTAGCATCCTATAGCCCATGGTCCTCAGTGGGTGTTTGCACTCACGTGGTGAGTGGATGTGGAGCTGGGAGTACATCCCTGACTCTGGGAATCTGTCAGCATGAACATGGTGATGCATAAAGTGGTTTAGAGACGGTCACCCTCACAGGCTGTTGAGAGTACCTGGCATAGCTAGCAAAAATTAGCACAACTGAGATCATACACGTTTTCATTAATCTTTGTGAGCCTTAAATAAAAGGAGCACTGCTGGCAGCTCTGATTAAGAGCTTTCTATTGATCATAAAAGCCTAATGCTAAAATGAATTGTTTAATGTTGAAGGATTGAGATAACAGCCAAATAATTTGATTTATCGCAAAACCAAGACATAAGAAGAAAGAAAATACTTCAAAATGAGAATGCTGCTCTCTGTGGTAGGCCCTGAGCTAATTTCAGGCAGGTCAGGATACCACCCCAGCCTCCATGGCCAAGTCTGTACCACAGTACAGGATAGTCATAGCCCTTTAGTGCCTGATGAGTGCCTTAGCCAGCACTATGTGGAGGAAAAAGGCTTGAGATGCCCTAGCCTTGCACAGTATGTCCGTTCCTCTTCTCCACGTGTGCATGTGTGTGCTTTCACACGCCCCCGCTACAATAGATGCACATTTTTATACAACACGAGAAAATGAATATAAATATTCTATATTGTGTGTGGAATTCAACTCGCTTGACCTCAAAGCTGCACACTTGGACTGGTTATTTATATTTAACAGCCTCTATTGTTACTGTAAGGAGAGAAAGCAGCTCCTTAGTCATTGAAGGGATCTGAGTAACCTTTTGGTGGTGTCTGTTTCCATTTACTGTTCAGGGAGGAAACCAAGACTCTTATGAGATACCTAGTTTTCAGATTAAGCTAGATAGTGGTACTCCTACGTGTGTGTGCAGGATGATAGAAGGTGTGAGCACATAACACAGAACTAATTCACAGCATGTAATCTGCCATTCTGGTGTGTACTGAAGGCTCACACAGAGCTTACCACCCCAGGCGCAAAATGCACTTGCAGATCCCCTGCCATATTCTTGATAATGAGTAAAAAAACCAGAGCCACTTTTCTGATCCCCATTCCAACTGCATTTATGCTCCTCAGCAACATCATTTTCTTTCAGGATGGTGGAATCCTTGGAAAGGTTTTGGCCACTCATCACCAGGCCTGTAGTCTCCAAGAATAAGGGCATAAGGTGGTGTACAAGTAATTTGGAAGAAATGAGACATATTCCAAACTTCTCTACGCCTACTTAGCTCCCAAAATCTCTGTTCTGGCTCCGTTAGTGGCTAAGCATCTGTCAAGTTGCTCAGCTGCAGCCAAAACTTACTTAGTGGCCAGCAACTGCAGGCTGGGCAGTGGAACTCTACCAGGGATTAAGTCAGATCTTGCCTATGAGCTGTGTGAGATGTGCAGAAAGAGTTTTGAGAAGCCCAAAGACCAGGCTGCTCCTTCACTCATCCATCAGAAGACTATATTTGCCCTTGAGTGGGCAGAAGTTTGCAAAGGAAGCGCAGTGTCTAAAGGTGTGGGCCAAGTGTTGAGAGGTATGTGCTGAGCATGAGAGACATTCAGGAAGTGTGTGCCCACCTCATCAGAGCTTAGAGTACAGGAAGCTCTCCCTTGGGCTATGTGTTGGAGTGTCAGATCCTCCTAACCTTCATTAGCTTATGGTTAATTTTTTCAATGTGCTTTTATCATAAATGGGTGTGTATGTCTCTCTGCTTGTGACCATACACCTTAAAAACAAGTGCATATGCTACTTTAGTCTTCCACCCAAATCCTTCTCCCAGTCTCCTACCTCGTTCATTCAGGATTTGTCCTTCAGTGGTTGCACTCCTTTTGCCTTCCCCTTATACATGAGCGTATACAGATGCCACATAGCATCAAAGATCCCCACAATAATTTCCTTCTGGAGATCTGCCAGCTCTGTTTGCACACTGTTGCAATGGAATTAATGTTTCTTGTTTTTAAGGGGGTTGTGGTATAAAATCACCCTAAATTTGTCCTCCTCCACAGGAGGGAGAACCTTCACTATTGCCTTGCTGCTTGTTGAGTCTGTCTTTGAGTCACAACTTTCAGCTACCGACCCTTTATATTTCCTGGCATGTAGCCGCTTTAATGTCTGTGTGCTCTTTATTGCCCAGTAGGTATTGACTCTGACAGCACTGCAATGGTTATGGGTTTGCTTTTGGTTATGATTCTTTTAAGATTATGGCAGGACTTAGTCACAGGCAAAGAAGTGTAGGGGAAATTTCTGTTTAGTGCTAGTGCCCTCGATTTGGTGGCTGTGCCTTCTCGGGGCAGCTCAGCATGAATGAATTTGCATTTGTCAATAAAGAAGGGAATGCTAAAGCACAAAGGGAGTGTTCTTTCTCCTCTGTTGTTTCATTGTGTGTTTTGAAGTTTATTCTGAATTCTAACATGTTATGCCCATGTGAATAGGAACATTTCAAGCACTATCTGCGTGCTGTGATCCCAATAAACTGTGGATGCCACTAATGGAGTCCCTAGCACGTTTTTGGAAGAGGAATACAGATGGCATATGGCACAGAAGAATAATTTCATAGTAATAAGTGAAAGCCAGTTATTAGCAAGACACTGCTTTGTAGCTAATGGTGTTATGGATAATGAGGCGAAGGAGAACCTGTTCTGAATGCTGGGAAACAGCTGATTGCTCTCCTCAGCAGAAATAATATCATTCCTAAAACACCATTGATCCTTTGATAGACTTTGGGGAAATCTGTCACTGTGCTCAAAGGCAAGCTGCAGCATGGCTTTGGAATCGGGCTGTGCTGCAGCTGGCAGGAGAACTTGCTGGCAGCTTTACTATAAAGTTAGGCCAACCTGAGCAGCAGTCCAGAAAACCCTGCAGGTGGAATGGCCATCCAGCCACTGCCAGTGTGCTGCTGTCCCCATGCATTCATAAGCAGCAAGTGTTTGTGTTTCTGTGTGCAGCAGTAATAGCATGTCAGAAGTAAGAGGCTGAATTGTTTTCAGGTTGTTTTGGGAGAGGCTTGTTGATTTATTAAAAAGCACCATATATCTGAAGGATTCTTTTAATAGCCATTGAAAGAAGATCAGCAATGATATGAATGCTCATAGTTTATTCTTCTCCACAGACAGCTTTGTGAGTGTATCACACTTCTGGCTTGCAAATAGATTGACAGTTCTGCACAGTCCATGAAAGGAACCCTGCTTATTTTGANCAGTCCATGAAAGGAACCCTGTTTATTTTAAAAAAAAAAAAAAAAAAGAAAAGGAAAAGAAATAAAGAGATAATAAGGCAGGGCAGGAAGTAGGAAAGAAAGCAAGGGATAAATAAGGGAAAGAGGAAGGGAGAAAAAAGAAAGACGAAGAAAAAAAGGAGGAAAAATAGGGGGAAAGAACTAAAAATAAGAGGAAAAATAGGAGGGAGGGAGGGAAAAATAGGAGGGAGGGAGGAAGGAAGGGAGNAAAAAGAAAATGTGGACTAACTAAAACAACCCTTCTGTTGGTGACCTAGATGTTAGGGAAGGAAAGGGCTGGCACTTGAGGATATGCTGATGCTGATTTGTGATCATGCATGATGGACAAACTTCTTCATAGTGGTTGATGCCTCAGTGACAGAAATGAGCCAGGCTTGCAGAGAGCTGCTTGCCCAGAGTGCCCTGATGGACCACAGGCACCCCACAGTCAGCCATACTCCTCTCTGGACAGCCTTGGTCCACCAACAGGCTTCCTCCATGGCCTCTGCAGCCATGTCCTTCCTACCACTATGCTCACCAAACCAACCTCGGTCTGGACCTCTGAAACAGCCTGGCCCTCGTTGTGGCGAGAGGATGGTTCCAACTCACACCCACCCAACCTGGCAGTTCCCCTCAAGAGCAGGAGTCAGGGTGGCCCCCCAGTCTCCCCCCTGCAGCACTGAGCCTCCCTCCATCAGAAATTAGGGGCCTGAGGTTTTGTTTAAAAATAAAGCCAGCGGTGGGTTCCTATGGCAGCCCTCTCCCTGCCCCTCCTCAGACACCCTGTCTGGCCAGTTGCCACACCTGGCGACCTGCAGGGCCAGCCTTGCCATGCGTCCTGGTCACCAATGTCTCCCCACACACCACTAATGGCACTGCCTCCCCCAGCTCACCAAAGGCCATGGTAAATTATTGCCAATTACAAAAGGGGCAACAGTGGTGCTAGCGGGCCGTGGTGCAAGGGCAGCCACCCACGGTGGCCACAGAGCTGCTCTGCTGCCCACCCTGAAGGGTTTCCCCAAGGCTTCACACCCCTATATAGATATGGTTCCCACACACATTGAAATACAGCCATCTCTGGAGCAGCTGCCCCACAGCTGCTGTGACCCAGAAATTCCCACAAAAAGCTGTTTCCAGCAGCACTTGCCTGGGCTATGAGGCCACAGCAGGGTGGGTGCCCATGCACCCAGCCTGCACCACCTTCCTTGCTTCAAGCCACACTCAGTGGGAAAGCCGAAACGTCGTGATCAGAGCTCACAGGATGGAGCAGTGGAGAATTTCGTTCCCCCTCTCCATAAAGCCCAGGCCAGCCAGTGAACATGAGCCAACACTGCTCAGCAAAACCCTTCCCTGGCCCCCTGCCATCCCCTCCTGATGGACGAGCTGCAACACACTCAAAAGGTGAGAAGGCTCAGCCAGACCCCTATCTTGCAAACCTTGGCCAAACTGTGGTAAAACCCTGTGAAATAGGCTTTTTTTTTTTTTTTTTCCCCCTCTCCATTCTGTTTTCACCTTTTGTTCATGCTTTGGGCTCTGTGCCCGTGTGCAGCCCAGGCAGCAGGTCAGGGCAATGGCAGAGCCCTGAGCCTTTTGGGGTGGGAAGGAGGGTGGGCATCAGTCTGAAGCATTCAAACAAATGCTGCACTTCTCCCGGAGTGATGTCAGGCCACCTTTTCTGCTCGAACTGTAGTAAAAATAAATACAGCTAGAATGTGTAGGCACGGCTTGGAAAAGGATGAAGGGGACTTTTCAACATTGGTCTCACTGAAGTGGAAATGATTTCTGATAGCCAGCTGGAAGTTGGCACAGGCACTAGCCTGAAGTTGAGAGTTCATGCAGCTGGGGTTTCATAATACCAAACTGCTAGTCTTTCATTTATTACTTGAGTCAGATCCTAAAATCTTATTTATATGATTAGTCCCTCTGGGCCATATCCTTATTTCTCTTTACACCAGACTGACTCAGAGCAGGGGACGCCTGTGAGGCAAAGCCTGCTCATTAAAAGGTCCCTGTAGAATGGAAAAATAAAAGCCAGCTATGGTAATGTCCTCTAGCCTGCAGCTAGGAAGCACAGACCAACACAGGAATGAGCTACAGTCCAGGCAGCACTCTTCAGCAGAACTAGCACAGCCCTCCAGAGTCCTCCACTCCTTCCTTCTTCAGATGAAGTTTCAGTTCAAGTACTTGGTACTAATCATGCAGGTCACTAATTTTTTGGATCCAATTTACCTCAAAACCTGCTCCCCACTCCACACTGAGCAATGTGGCAGCCATTACTAGGGAAGTATTTGGCACAGAGATGGCTGGCTCAGTAGCCTGGCTCCTTCATTTGGACTGATAGCCAGGAGCCCAGGACATCGTGATGAACAGGTTGGTGTCACATAGCATGGACTCATCCCTTTTGTTGCAGATAGGGCCCACCTGGAGGGGTGTGGGCAGAGGATGCTGCATCGGGCTTGGTCTGGAGGTCAGGGGCTGCTGGCAGAGCAGGTGCCCTTAGCAGTGCAGTATCGCCATCATCATTATGGTTTTGGAGGAAGGATATACTGGGTGGGACACCAGAAATTGGAGACCTCTCCAGCAAAATGATGGGCAGAGGGTGAGGAGGTGAGAGATGTCTGAGATTATGGAGATCTGAGTTCATCCATATTGTGAAGGACAGGTTTATTATTAGTCATAGAATCAGGTTGAACAAGACCAATAGGATCATCAAATCCAATGGTTAAGTCAGCACTACCAAGTCCACCACTAAACCATGTCCCCACATGCCACATCCACATGTCTTTTGAACACTCACAGGAATGGCGATTCTACCATTTCCATGGGCATTCTATTCCAATGACTGACCACCCTTTCAGTGAAGAAATTTTTTCCCAATATCTAACTTAAACTTCCACATGTGCACCTTGAGGCCATTTCTTCTCACCCTATTACTCGTTACCTGCGAGAAGTGACGAATTCCCACTTTGCTACAACCTCCGTTCAGATAGTTGTAGAGGTCCACCATTAGCCTCTTCTTTTCCAGGCCAAAGAACCCCAGCTCCCTCAACCAGACTTGTGTTCCAAACCCTTCACCAGCTCCGTTGCCCTTCTCTGGATGCACTCCAGTACCTCAATGTCTTTCTTGAAGTGAGGGACCCACAACTGAACACAGTATTTGAGATGCAGCCTCACCAGTGCCAGCTCAGACCCACAGACTGCTCAGGCAGCTAAGCCCAGTAGGCAGGATTTATGAACACATGAGTGTAAAGTCAATTCCTCTGAGCTTGTTTCTGAAGCTGGAGGGAGTCCAGCACTAGTGCCCCTGCATGTGCCCCTCCTGCATATCTAATCCTTTGTCCATCTATCTCCCACTCAGATGGTCTGGGGCTTCTTGCACCTGGTAGAGTAGACTCTGCCATATTTTGCCACCTGAGCCTTCACTTTAATCAGCAGTCTCCTGCAATAACAGTTGTGCAATGAAAAGGCTGAAGGAGGAGGATGAAGTGCAAGGAAGTGGCCAAGCTCTCTGGCACACAATATGAACTCAAATGAAGGCAACCTGCTTTTCTGGACTGTGTTCATGCTGTATAAGTATTCCCAATTAATCAGAGATCTGGGTAAAATACTGGAGCAAAAGCCTGCAAAATGAAGGCTGCAGGGGCACGCACAGCACACTTATTCAGGGATGTGAGAGGCTCCAGGATCCAGGGCAGAAATTCCCCAGCAGAAACATTATGCTGGGGGGAATCCACCAATTACTCCTGTTAGCACCTGCAAGCATGCTTTTTAACAAAGCAGCATTCTCTCATTCTGTGGAAATGTACAGCACATCCCGCCGGGCTAATTAAATAGCAACCCCTCCCTTACAAATAAGGGCGCTGCAGTGGGTGTGCATGAGCTCAGTCCCTGCACACAAAGGGTCACCGTTCCCAGATCTGATTCCTACAGGGAAATAAAGACTTTCAGCAACAGGGATCTGCTCTGTGCCCGATGCCACAGCTCAGCTCACTTGGCAAAGCAAGCCCTCCCCACCTCCTACCCACCTGTGCAGCTGCACAGCACTCTGCCCCCACTGAGCCTACACCCTCCTGCCCAGACTTCATGGGAGCAGGCGAGTTCTGCTGGCTTCAGCTTCCCAGGCCCTGCCTAATTGCAGGACCACACTATGTGCCATGGAGCAGTTCTTTCTGTCGACCTGGAGGGCTTTGTGTCAGTCCTATAAAACACAGGCAAAGTATGTCCAGCACAGCATGGTTCGGTGTGCAGTGCAGTGATGTCGCCTGCACCTGGACACCTCTGGGACCCGTTACCGATGCTGAGGGTGGGATAAAAAGTACTTTGTTTCTTGCCTGTATTTTCGAAAACTGAGAAGAGTGCTCAGGGATTTCTGAAGCTTGAGTTGATTAGCAGTTAATGATGTGTGTCCTGAGGAAAAAGTAAGATTAAATATTCTGCTTGTATTGAGCAGGGCATTTTAAGGTTGAGATTTATAGCTATTTTGTTAGTATTTCATGAAGTGTTTAGGTCTGTTCAACTCTTGGTTACACAGCCGCTCAGTATTTTGAACACTCATTTTATGCAGATATAACTTAAACAACTGATGATGTATGAAAGCATGTAAGCATATGTGTTATAACTGCATGTTAACTCTCAGGAAATGCTATTGTAAAACAGACACACAGGAATAACTTCTTCAGCAACCCACAGATCTGTGCTCAAGAGGTGCTGGTTCATCCCAGGGCCATCCCAGTTCCAGTGCCAGATGCCTTGCAGCTTGGGCACTGCACCTTCCAGCCTGGGAAGTGTGCTGCGGTGAAGCTTGTCCTCTTCGCTTGTTGCTTCAGCCATCACTACTCTCTCTTGACTCCTCTCAGCTGGAGTTGCCTTACACCCACTTTTGAAGCACTGCAAAGCCTTGCCCTTTTCCACGTGGTGCATTCCCGATTTATGTTACCCACCTGTGGCCTCCACCCTGCAGGCACATCCCAACTCAGCTGCCTGAGTGTCACCCCACATCATTTCTGTTCATGGTCCTTAGCATGTGGTGCAGTTCTCCTGCAGGAGGCTACCATGCTCTTACTACTTACCTGTTTTGATGCCTTTCTTCCTAAAGACCTCCTTCTGTCACATTTCTTTCAGGAAATACCATCCGTAAATATATCGATTTAAAAGAAAGGCAAGAAGAAGGAGGTGGCACTTCCTAACCTCTTATGAGAGAAACAAATTCATGCCTTCTCTCCATTTCTGGGAGTTTGTCTCCGTACAAAAGTGTGCTTATAAAAATGTAGGAAAGCTGCAGAGATACAGCGGAACAGGCTTCAGGCCTCCATGGTGAGTCTTGGGAGGGCATTTGGGTTGCTGAGCCATCCTGATTCCCATACACCATCCTTTCACAATTCTTGTTACTCGGACTAAGTAGATTCATCAGGCATAGGTAGGTCAAGCCACGCTACATTCGTAACTTCATTTTGCCTTGGAGATATACTCCAAGATCAACACTTAACACATCACGCTTAGCAAATGGTGGCAAATACAGTGTGTGGAATGAGGGCACTAATTTTTTCCCTTCACTTGGGAAAACTTCCCTCACACAGTACCGTGTGGGCAAAAGAGTAATTGTTCACTGGCATATGAAGTATAGCCAGACTAAGCTGGACAAAAGTTTCAGGTCCTACACGGCTATTAAGAGTTTCCAAGTAATTGAACACTCAACTGACAAATGCACATGGACACAGTTGGATAGATATCCGCTTAAAAACAAGCCTTCTACCCCAGGAAAACCCTAGGGAAATAATTTATGATGCAGATGAGTGTTGTATTTCACAATACGTAAAATTTATATCGCATGCTAAAAAAAATGCTAAAACTAGAAGTGGCTGAAAGAAATGAAGCAACACATTTCTCAAAAGTTCTCAATCTGAATACACAAAGTCATAAGTCTCTAGTACATACGCACTGATAAAACTCATGCTTCAGTTTGCTACACTCAGAGACAGAAAAGGCAGAGAATAACACTGGTCAGTAGATGCTCCGTGTTATTACTGTCATTGCCTCTATGGAGCTCATACAGATTTTGTTACAGGCATAGCTATGAAAACCTTCCAATTTTTTCTACCCATCTCATTTTTTTTTCAAACGTAAAGCTGAATTTCTATCTTGCAAGAGGTATTATAGATCCGATTATAAATTGGCTCTGCTCCTCAGCCTGACTGAGCCCACTCTGTGTGGCCAGGGGGATTAGCAGAAGTCAGCTTAAGTGATTTTTTTTAGAGGAAACAGGATGCATTGTATGTATGTGAGCCTTCCGAGGCAGCTTAGCAGAAGCACAGCAGCGCAGCCGACAGGGATAATAACTCTGCTAATAGGTATGGCACGTCTTCCAAATGCATTCAAACTACTGATGGCTGCATCGCATTTCACACGCCCCCCACCCCACCGTGTGACAAACACCAATGAAAACCTACAAAATAGTAGTTTGTTTCCACTAACATCCTCTTGAGGAAATGTGACTTAGACTAGAGTTATCTGCAAATTTGGAAGAGAAAGGTGGTTTTAATGCATTGTGAAACAATCATTTGAATTGCATTTTAGCATTGGTATTCTGTAAAAGTCTAAAGGTCATGTTCCTATTTACTGTAGGACTGTATCTGGTGTACATCCAGATTCACAAATAGCTAAAGAATAAAAATTCTTTCTTTGGCAGCTGCAACAAAGTATCTTAAGCAAAATCATGTGTTTGAATCTACATCCAGACATGGGTCTTACTAGTTCAGGTCTGGAAATTTCTCCTACAGTCAGACGTACATTGCAAGCCATATATTTTAAACAGAGCACTGGGCTTAATTTGGATTGCTTTATCCATACAGAAAAAAATTATAGATATTCATAAAAATGATCCTTAGAATAAAGTTTGAATCTAGAAGAGTAAACTCTCATGGCTAATTTGATTTGGCTTTCTAGGAGCCCCCTTCTTTAGGCAGATCTTACTACCTCTAGAGCTGGGGATGGAACACTTCAAACAGCAAACTATTGTACATGTCAGAGCTTGAAAAGCATTTTGAAAGCAAAGGAAAATGGAATTGCTTCAAATGTTATCATAAGCTCCCTTCCTTTTGGATTAAGAAATGGTTCATGACTTACTCCTAATTTCCTGTGAACATGTTTATTGGCTGAGAGTTTTACCCAGTATTTCGACAGAATACCAGAATTGTGGATTCTTCCACCTGATGACTCTTTGTGTTGCACAAATTTCAGGGGTCATATGGTAAGATTTTTTTCTGATTGGATGAATAAAACATCTTATATAAGTAAAAAACAAACACCACTAGTGAATGAGGTGCTTCTGGCACAAACACTTGGAGGACTACTCATCCATTCTTAAAATTCATGCCACTTTCCCACACAAGGGTTGTCACATACTTGGCAGTGGTCCAAATAGCATAAACCATAATCTAGGAATAAAAGCAAATGAATGCAGGTCTTTTAGCTGCAAAACATCTACAGATCAGATTTTGAAAAAAAAAAATGTATTTTCAGCCATTTCTATTAATGGTGTTTGCTGCAAAACAAAACCAACTTACACAGGTGGCTGTGTGTTAGTTCTTCTGGGATTTTTTTTTTAACCCTTAGCTCCTGCATTTTATCTCCTTTTGTGGGTTTGAGTCAGACCATCGATGTTATTTTCATTGAACTGTTTGTGTTCTAATTTAGCAATAAAGAGCAGAGCCTGTCCTGGGGATTAAGAGTAACTTGGAGTGTTGACGCAAAGCTGAGAGCCATTAGTGACACCTGGCCATTAATTCCCCAAGAGATACTAGTGCCAAACTCATCAGGGCTGTTTCTAACAATCTTTGCTGGCTTTTTAATAGGGAAAAATATAATTTTGACTTTTGAAAAGTACCAGAGGGCAGGGGAGGTTACTACAGTATACCATTTAGGAGACGACAAGAATAAAGGGAATATGGATGACTACAATGATGTCTACAGGAAAATATTTTTGTATTTGTTAGCCCACACACACATTTCCACAGCAAGTAGAGGTTCAAAATACAAATCTGAGAGATAAGATGTGAGATATTTTCTCAGCCAACAGCTTCCAATACACCAAATTTCACTAGATGAACCAAGCTGATTTCAAAATACCACAACACTTGCAGTTTATCAGTTTTAAAACCACTCCCATTGCTGTTGCTTGATAACCATATAGAATAATGATCTGTAAAGCTTATCCAATAGACATATTTGTGCTTTATTTGGCAGAGAAGGAATGGTGGGTATATTCATCTAAACACTTTTGCATTCCTGCTGGAAATACATTAACCATTCCCGTCCCTCCCCCACTCTCTTCATGCTATTACGGCACCTTCATCCAAGACAGCTTTGCATCGCTTCTGGGAGAACACTTTCACTAAATTCTTACAGGATATTAATGGACATTCATGTATAGTATTGCCATATGAATGTTTCGATGACCTAGATAAATGTGCATAATTTCCTTTGTGTGTAATGGGCATGAGTGTTTAATTATGACAAGTTGTGACTTTTGTAGTTTATCTCCAGCCCCCAGGGAGCCCTTGAAAATGAAATTTCCTATTCCTTGGTATGCAGTGAGTGCAATTTTAGAATAACCCTATACTAGGATATCATAATCCATGTTGCTTCCTCCTTTTTTCTCTACTTAGTGTATACAGAGGAGTACAAACACTGAAACTGGAGTTGTGTGAGGTGGTAGGTTTGTACAGAAACAGAAGGTTAGAAATTAAAAGAAAGATTTAAAGGAAAATGGGCTGCAAGACAGCAATCAGGATTAATTATTTTTTTTACCGGTCACTTAAATTACTGACCACACATTAATTCTGGGGTTAAGTCCATTGGTTAAACTAATCACTATTAATCAATGAAGCTGTTAATCAAATTGCTGAGAGCACAGGACCGAGTAAATTGGACAGTCAGATAATCTCTTGGGCTGACCAAAGATGCAGAAAAGTTTGTGTCCCTCTCAGAAAAATGAGCAATGAGCTAACCAGTTTGTATAATGCCTGCAAATGTTATCTGTAACAGCATCAAACCTTGCTATGCCTTATTTTTGGGGGATTTTTTTACCTATCTCCTGCCTTTCTGCCTCATGCATGCTTTTGCCCCACACTTGCACCCTCTGTCTCTCACATAAACATGTGCAAGCGAGGATAGAAAAGGCCTGCAATGGAAAGGTTTCAAGTGAAGGATTGATGGCCAGTGACTGTGAAGCCAAATCACTCGCTATACTTGCTTTGCACTACATGATTTCCTGCTGTTGTTTCTAGTTACAGTAGATAATAAAAACTGTTACAAAACCTTCTTAACAAGAAAACAAAACACAGATGGCATGTTGAATGTAAAGCATCTGGGGCTGGTAATCAACTCTGGCCTCAAAAGCTATTTTGTTCCATCCCAGTTTTCTTGACAAAGTGAGGAGGAGACAGCAGGAAATGCTGTGCAAGTTGCTGGAGTGAACTAACTCTGTGCTGGGAAGTAGCTGTGCCCGTGAGGGGAACACTTAGGGCTAATGTATGATGTTATTATCCTCTTATCTCACGAGGCCTTGTTTGGGAGCACCATCTATAAGGTATTCGTTTCTCAAACTGATAGCCAACTATTTGAGAACCTACAGGGATACTTCTAAAAGAAAGAAAATGTGGTTACTGTTTCTGCTATAAATTGTGAAAATGGAATATTTGTCAAGGCTTAAAGAGGAGATGATGCCATACAGAAAACTTTTAAAGATATCCCATTGGGAAATACTTATATCATGCATCATTATAAGTCTTTCTCCTCCTTTGTTCTTTGGGAATACAGATAGCAAACCAGACCTGGGAATCAATTGCACAGCGTATGTTTGGCCTAACTTCATTGTCTCCTTTTCTGTTTGTTAGCCTGCCTTTGCAGCCCAGCACCACAGAGATCAGCCGGTTCAGTTTCAATGCAAAGGTCCTTGCAATGAATGCATTCATGTGTTCCCAGAGGTCAACCTTGGAGAGTACTACCTGCTGAGGGAATATTACCCATTGGTTTGTGAGAATATGAAAACAGATAATGACAGATAACAAAACGGTTATGCCCTCGTCTTTGTTGGTGAGCAAAGAGCAGTGAAGCATGTCTTGGGGAAGATTTACGCCAAGATGCTTTGGTCTTATTCCCTGGTGTGAGCTGATGCAGGGCTGCTGCAATTTATGCTGACTGCTTGAGGCCTCCTTTTGCAGCAGATGTGAATTTCACTGAGCAAGAGAGCAGCTTCCACATTTGCTGTGCTATGTGTCTTCAGGCCTTTGGGGTCTGGATGGAAACAATTGACTGATGATAGATGTCAGCATCTGCAATCGGGCACATATTTAGGTGTCTCTTTCTGTCTTTCTTCCTTCCTAGGAGCTGCCAGTATTGACCTCAGGTGGTCCAAACTGCTCAGCAAAAACAGTATGATGCAGAGTAGACTAAAGCTGGGGGAACAAACAAGAGGCACAACATATTTGTTCTTCTGACAGAGGCTATTCCTTTTTCATCAGACATATCCTGAAAACACTGCTATGTCTATGTGTGCCTTGCCATGTGACAGGGGGCAACTTGTTGATAAACTGGTTGAATGCAAGTTACAAGGGTGTCTTTGAAGTGGCTTTGAAGCTGGCATGGATTTTGCTAAACTAGTTCGGCTATGGAAAATAAATGGCAGGTATATGCCAATGTAGTGGGCATAGCAGAAGAGTGAATGGGTTTCATATTTTGCTGATGACACTGGCTACTGTGAGGAATTGGATTTTTTAATTGCCTTAGAACATTGCTACTGTGCAAAGAAGTCTCCTGCCAGGAGACCAAAGATAAAGGCTGAGGGGAGGAAGTCATGGCCCGCACACTGTTAGATTTGTGGAGGCTCAGGGCCAATTCTCTGGGTGTGTGACGTTTATCTAAAGAAGGCCAGTGGCGACTCTCTGGGTGTGTGATGCTTATCTCCTATGAGCCCTCCATGTCAAAGGAGGGCCTCTGTGCCCACACCCACCACTAACCTGGAAAAGGCCTGGCTTTTAGCAGGGGTGCCTACAAAGCACACCCCTGCCCCCACCCAAGCCTAAAATCACTGTGCAAAACCAGCACCTACAGCCCCTGCAAAACCAGCATGACTGTGCAAAACCAGCACCCCCCACGCATGCAGGGGATGCACCAGGAGCGTTTCTGAGGGTATGTAAACCCATTGGACTTCATGGTTCGTGGGCTTCTTTCACCCATCGCTCCCTGAGGGACCGAGACCTCAGCAACACCAGCTACAACAACCAAGTTTGTCAGAGACATCCGAGTGATGACTATTACTTTACTCTTACTTTTTTTCTCTCTTTCTCCCTTTTCCCTTACACATTTTCTTGGGTGGTCTTTCTTTCTTTCTTTTGTCTTACATATTTCCTTGGGTGATATCTTTATGCTTTTATATTGCCATATAATTACTATAGGTAATAGCAATCAAAATGGCTACATACCTGTTTTCCTTTGCAACCAAATTGTTCTAAAATAAACCATATATATTTCTGTAAACACTGATCATCTAGTATCAATTTACTTTAATTCACCCCGAGGGATTTATTAACAGGAAAACAAAAGTTATTTGTGCCTTGCAGAGCAGGCTGTAACAGCTTTGTGTGGCTGCAACAGCAACAGCCTGCAGTTCACAGTTCTTCTGAAGATGTGGGTGTTAGTTTAATCATCTACCTTACTAACTCTGGTATTGCTCACTACCTCCCAGCCACTCCAAAATATCAAACTTGAGCACAGATGTTCTGGCTATGTGGCAGGTTTTGGGCCCTGTTGCTTGAGCATTATACGTAGTTTTTGAGAAGCAGAAGGGATCTGAGTATGGAAGACACTTGTTGACGTTCTGTTGCACTTGCCTGCACTTACCAAATTTTTCAATGATAATTGAATTTCTGACAGTAGACTCCTATTCACCATGAGGCCAAGTAAGGTTGTTAACTGCCTGTTATCTGAGGGCCTGTGTGGAAGGTCATTACAGCAAAGTCTGAGCACTGCAGTGAAATCCAGCAAGAGCCTGTGACTCCTCTTAACCATGTCCCGTGTAACCCTGTTCTGCTGAAATAGCTAACCCAGATGGACAAGGCAATTGTGACTCATAAAGTTTGCCTCTGTCAGTTTGTAGCAGGGCTTGCACCCACCAGCAGCTCTTTGAACCCTGTCCAGGATGCTGCAGAAACTAACCACAGAAAAGGTGGTTAGAAGGGAAATGGCCTCAGTATATTCAGCAAGAGCTGTGACACAAATATCTAACGTGGTTGTTAGTATCTCTGCTTCCCTGCTGAAACACGGGTCTATTCCAAGCTGATGCTTGCCTTGTGAAGGGTGTTGTGTTTTGCTGATGACTAGTCTGGGCTGGAGCAGTGTGGAAGAGTCCTGCAGTGGTACAGCAGAGAGGCACAGATGCAAGCTAGTGGCAGCAGATGCCAGTGTGAACAAGCCTGGCTCCATTTCTCCTCTGTGGACTCTGAATTCCCGCATGAGATGGCACATGCCACTCAGGGAGCGTTACAAGAGCACTGATCCCCTGCACCTGAAAGGGTTGTTGCAGCCTCCCAGGAACACGAAGCTACGGACAAGCGTCATGTCAGACCCTCTCTGATGCCCCAGAACTCTCCACAGGGTGATGTTGTCAGAAAAGCCTTTTCATGTTTCTTGGCAGACAAAACATTTGTGATCCTGGAGTCCTAGAAGGAAGCTTGGGTGAGCAATGTGAGCACATAGGGGTTTAAATGGCATATGAGGCCAAGCATAAAGGTTAGTGAAGGCTTCACCTGCTCCAGGAGATGGGTTTGAAGGTGGGGTGAGCACAGCTCAGTTGGTCCTGAGATAGCAAAGAGAAGAGGGAGGTTTTAGACTTTCTTCAGTAAGGCAAACCTGGGTAAGAAATGGTCATCAGAGAGTCCAGAGCCTGTCCACACAGCCACCAGCTGTGTACCTGCATAGGGCTTTCTTACAAGTAGTGGAGCCCCCAGGTAATGCTGCAATGCACAAGCACCCTTCCCATGGACATGTAGCCAGTCAGCTCTTCTTGTGCCTTTGTTCTTTCACATCAGCTATGTGAGGCTGCACAGGCAGTGAGGTGTATCTGCTGTCAGACCTGCTGCATGCTGGTAGAAGGCCTGTACAACATGGGGGTCCAAGGGCCTGGACCTCTGGGCATAGCCCTCTTACACTCTATAGCACCAATGCAGCACTAGAGGACGTGGCCAAAAAATCTTAGTGGAGGTTAGCAATGAAGGCAGGAGGTGCACTTGACCTCAGGCACAGGGGCAGATGACTTCAGACATGTCACCTCGCTCATATGGAGGACAAGGTTGGAACCTGAGTCTCTGATATGCTGCTACCTCATCCTCACCCTTCAGATTCCTTTCCTTTATCTACCCTGTCTGTCATTCTGGATGTGTTCTTTCTGCCGTTGCTGCCTTGACTCTGATAAACGCTTCAAACCCAGCTTCATTGAAGTTGTGTGTGCAGTCTGCAGTGCTCTGGTTGATCTGATCGAAAAGGTGGAGTTTGTTGGAGAATCCAGAAACATTATAAGGAAGCATGGACTCGTGGCATGTATTTGTGAGGCCAGACAGTGGCCTAAATCTTCACATCCCTCCCCCAGAAGGCAGGTACTACTTTCTCCTCATCATCATCTGCTTCTCCAGGCTGCCAAGCACCTGGCTTATTCCTGGGAGTTACCCCCCAGTGCCATTAGATGCATTGCCAGCTCTGCTCTCCTATGTACTGATCTCATGAGTCCAGATCATAAAATTATAGTACTTACATGAAAAATATAAAGGTTGGCATGACGACAGCATTTAGTACTGTAGGCTAAACATATATATGCATGTAAACAAAACCAGACCTAGTGTTTCGTGGCTTGTATTTTCAGCAGTCTGCAGACAAAATAAGAGATGGCAGATGGTTGGTCTCTCAGCAGGGTAAGAATTAGGATTGTGTGGACTTTAGCTGTTCCTTGATGCATATGCAGTTTATTGATAATTTTGATAGTTTTTAAAGCTGGGGGTATTTTATGTTCTTTGACGTGAACACAGTGTTTGTTCTTGGCTGTGCTTTTAAAAGCTTCACATCTCTGTGTGTGTGTGCATGCCTGTTTGACGAGTGTAGCAGCATAGGCTAAGGAAGAAAATGATAGTGTGTGAACATGCATTACCTTCCCAGCAGGAAAGTGACTTGCCCCTGAGGATGAAGTCGACCTTAGGCATTTAGAGAGTGAGATACCTGGAAATTTTGTGTTGAACGGCTACAGAGACCAGGAGGGATAACTGGAAGGGGCTGGATGCCTAGATGTGGGCTGGGAAGCAGTCAGTTGAGGACTAGCACTGGGCAGCCCTGTCTGCTGCAGAGGGAGGTGAAGCACGTGCAGGCACACCCCATCTCCAGACGGCTGTGATTGCTTCTGTAAGGAGTTATCAGTCCAAACATTCTGGATATTTTGTTGGGGACTACGTTTTACTTAACTGAGCGGAAAATAAAAATTACATGGACGTAGAGGGTTTATAACAATGCAGAGATGGGGGCAACCTGTTCTTCTTAGAAAATAAAAGCCAGCAGTCCTATTGCTACATCCAGTTCTCAGGGCATAAAGTAATGGCACACATTGCAGTCTCTGGAGCTAGACATGTCTGCATAGCTTTGAAGGACTGTTTGATTCACTTATAAAGTATTTAAGCTCGATCTGGTTTGAAGCAAATTAATTTTCCCTTAATTCCTTCTCAGAAAATAAGAAGCAAAAAAAAAAAAAAGAAAACAGCACAACAAGTTCTGTGGTAGAGATGCACCGTATTTTCCCAGAGATGACAAGACTAGGATTCGGACGTGCTTTGCTGGCATGGGAATAGTGGTATTTTGATAGCAAAGCTGTAGGACCTACTTGGCATCAAGACTGCACTGCACAGGATCTTAGCACAGTTCAGGTTGCCAGCACCTCTGAGTTTGTCTAGCCCAGCCCACTTGTTCAATTCGCTTTTTAGATTCTAAGTGTGTGTTTCTCTCCTTGCAGGGTTTTAGGGTCTAGCAATAAAGGAGCTGAAAGAAAAGAAAGACACACACCACCAATTTGCAAAATACATTAATTTTTCTCTTTCCAGCAGAAGGATGAGAAGCAGACTGAGCAGATTTTGCAATCTGAAAAACTTATTATGTCCTAAAGATTCCTCTGAGGGTGAAATTCTAGCCATTCCTGAAAATACTGTAAATGGTACATATGCCTAGTGAACTGTGTGCAGCGAATCATATTCGATGAATGAAAGAGCAGAGCAGCACCGCACTCAAGACAGGGGGCAGAACTGTCTCTCTGCTCCAGAGTCTTATATACAGACACTGCCTCTTTTTTCTGATTCTTTCCTGGATAATAATGCCCTACATAAGTGGCTCTTCAAAGTGCTCCTACAGCTATTCTCAAGTAATAATCATGCATTGTGCATTGTCTGTCTGAGAGCTGGCATTAGGGAGAGACCACCCTGACCATTCGTGGTGTGGCTCTGCAAGGAGGCTGCATTAACATTGCTGGGGGGCTCAGAGTGCCTGAGTGCCCCACTGCTGTGATCTTCAACTAAACATGCCAGAGCTGCATTAAGAGGGCTCCGGATTTTTCACATTTCATCTACTTTATCTGTTTGAATGCAAATATACCTTTCATCACATCCTCTTGCACTCAGACCATTTTCCACTGTGTGCATCCAGATGGCTTTCACAGGTTAGATTTCTACTGATTTTTTTTTCGTCACAAAGATGCCACTTTACTTTAGGCACTAAGAGTGCTTAAGCAGGATATTATTTTCTGCTGAAAGTTTTACTTTCCTAATCCTGGCTGAGTGACTTCCACAGAGACATCCTCAGCCACTGAATGGTGGCTCAGCAGCTTGGCAGTTGCCTCCATCTCTCCAAAATATGCAGCCTGCTGTGGCTGCTCATGGAGGCTTCATGGACTCCAGTGTTGCACCTGGAGCACTGGGGTAGGAGAGAGACAACCTCTCATGGCACGCAGCTTCAGCTCCCAGCAGCACGTTTGCAGTATCACAGGGCCCATCAATTGCTACCTGGCCATGTCTCCATGTCAAAACCAGGGGGTGTTGGTGAGGTACTGCTGATGGTGTGGGAAACTCTGCCTCCCTGTAAGAAGACCCATCAGCTGAAACTCAGCATGGAGCATGTCTGAGGACAAGGTGTTTGTACTAGTTGTGTCCTCCATTAAATAGTTAATGAAATGTATGATGCATTCAGCTTTTTTTGTATTACACTTCATAATTGTATTAATAAAAGGTATTTACCCTTCATTATTTTCATTCTCCAGAGGATTACTGAAGACAGGATATCATTAATCCAGATGCTCATACAAAACCAGGGAGGTTGTGTGCAAAGCCACTGTCTTCACTAAAAGTAATTGCACATATTCACCACAGTCCAACCTCTCTGGCGTTTTAAGAGGAGCATGTCTAATTCATGAAAGGGAAGAATTGGTTATTATCGGTATTATCTGTAGCACTCTGGCTTAATTAAGAGTGTTAAGGAAAGATAAAAGGCAGGAGAGAAATGCAGGAAGATGAAATTATTTGCCCAAGGTCACAGAATGGAGATTAGCACCTGGGTCTTCACCATCCCAGCCTTGTGCCCAACCCATTAGATCAGATGGCCTCTCAAATCACCCTTCCCAAAGATCGAGTACCTTGAATGCCCATGTAAGCCTCTCAAGGAGAAAACCAAAAATGTCTCAGCATAGCCTGATAAAATTATAACAATGCACAAGACATTCCTAGAATTCATTAAAAAGAATATTTATTGCGAAGCAATGTTAAAAAGGAAACACTCATGCTTTAAGGCAGTCAAGGCAATGAAAGCTTCTACCTTGCTTCAATTTGGAACTCATATTTTTGTAAAACTAATCAATTAGATCGTGCTCCTAATTTAGAGTACTTATGCTTTCAGTTACATTTCTGAGCTAGGAACAGGCTTTGTAGGATTCACAGCTTCTGAAATAAAAACAATTGGTTTCCCAGGAATGTAAAATGCTAAGGAAGTAACCACTTAAAACCTGTTCATCTGGGAGCAGTTTAAGGAGCAGCTTTACATATCTTAGCATCTGCAAGATTAAAAAATATACAGATCATTAGCAGACAACAGCTGAAAGAACACCCTTCTTGGCTGTTTCAGTAAGGATGCCAGTGTGAGTGTCATCCCTTCTGAGCAGCTCTTGTCCAAACACGTCCCTTGGCTGTGCCCTCTGCCCAAATCACCACCTCAGTTCTCCAAGAGGCCCCTGCCCACTAATGCAGCCAGTGTCTCTGCCTGTTCTCCCTATCCCCATTCCCATGGGGGATGCCAAGGGGCTGCTGGAAAGATTAATCTCGGGTCTATGGCCAGCTCCTCTGTCCTTCTGAAACAACATGGTGAAGGGAGCAATCGATGGATGGAGTGCTGGTTGTGATGTCAACCTCAACATGGGCAGTAACCTCTGAAAAAATCGGTGCCATTCTCAAGCATCTTCAAGGAAATCCAGATAGTAGTTTTCCAACATGTTGCTTTGCTGAAACAAAAGATACAGAGGTAAAATCTGCCACTTCTGAGATGGAATTTCTGCCCAAGCTGAGGAGGGGCCTGTTTGGGGCAATAGTTTGAGAGACTGAGGTCATTTCTAGCTGATCCGATGGAGTGAGCTACAGACTGTATCAAACCTAGTCTAAAGGGGCTAATCCAGAGTACCTGTGGAGACGGTGAGTATGATTTGGTTTGAAATGGTCACATAGGTCTATGTGAACTGAACAGTTAAGTTCCACTTTGCTATCAATGGCAATCCAGGGTTTGGTATAGTTGCCTAACCATGGGTGTCTAAAGACATTTGTGATATCATAGGCTGAGACATCCACATGATGTGAATGTGATCCACATGAGACTGGCAGATGTGGCAACACATCTGTGGGCGACCTGTGTTCTTCTGAGCCACCAGCTGGGGTCCTACTGTCTCTATGGCATACTAGCTGATAATAAACACTAATGTTTAGATAACAGTGGAGCCTTTTGTTACCTATTAGACATTTTGATGAGGATGCTTTATGTTAGACCATCTCAGTCTGAAACACCACCATGGGCACACCTTCCGCTCAAACACAAGCCTGTTTGAAGTGCCTACCCTGCTGCCCAGTGGGGTCAGCAGTTTGGGTGCAGCTTTCTATTGACACAGCTGTAAAACCTGCCCATTCTGGCAGTGAGGTAGATCCTGTTGGGCTGGGGCTTCCCACCCTGCTTTTCACAGCACAGCATAGCTGCACCTTTTGTTTCAAGGCTCTTGTTTGAATCAAGTGAAGCGAGGCCCTGAACCTTGGGCTCCCTTATCCCAGGCACTACCCCCACTATCACATCTCTGTTTCTTCAGGCTCTCTGGAGAGGGAAATGACCTTTGGTACTCAGGAGGTATGATCCTAAACCCCACTGACCATTCTACAATAAACAACTGTCTGATGGCTCCAGCTCAAGGTGTTGTGTGCCATCTCAGTGGAACAGGTCAGACTGTCTCAAGCCTCTGGAGTCAGCAGAAAGGACCTGTTAAAATTTATCAGGCTGTGGGATTCCATCAGGTTTTTCATTGGAAATGCAAAATAAAAGCACAAACAATAGGATGCACATGGCCTGTTTTTAGTGGATATTTAGAGTGACTACCAAAGCATTTTATATCACATGGTATAAGTGCTCCCAGGGGTTAAATAATAATGTATCTCTCTCCCTTACCTTATTTTTTGTGCTTACATGGCTATCTAATTCAGGGGAGGGCAAAAAGGCAGGTGATAGGAAAGCTCATCTGAAATAGACAGCTCATATCTAATGGACTGGGTGGGTTAATTCCTTGCCCTGCTAGAGCAGCAACCTAGCAGCACTTCCATCTAATGCCTCATCATGAGTGAAGGTTGCCCTTGAGCCTGCTAAAGCCAAAGTGCTTGGCAACACAACAGCCCACACTTGATGATTCTTTATTTTGTATGGGCACAATTCAATTCTTGCTTGAATTTAATAGGAGACAAATTTGAGTCCATCAAGACAGCGATACAAAACTATACTTCAGAGCTTCCCTCTGGTTTTGAGTACTTCGTGAATGTTTTCTTCCTAAGAAAGTGGATTTTAAAATCCAAACCAAAAAAGATTAATTTGAAATTTAATGGGTCAAGCTGAACACTCTGGGGATTAGACTGACCTTGAGAAGGTGATTAAGGAATTACACTTAGACACTTGTGCTAAAGACTCATTTTGTCACTTCTATGCTTCCCGAAAGATGCAAACCTACTTCCTGATGTTCACTGTAGCTCCCATCTCAGATCCACATACACTGAACTTTTGATACCCTTGCAACGTCCAAGGTTTCCTAACTCAGCAAAAACTGGCCTGGAGAATCCAGCAGGGTCTCCTCAGGAATCACTTTTTAAACCTCTCTCTGTTGCAAAAATCTGTTCAAGTCACAGCATTGTAAACCATTAGAAATGACACAATGTGCAAATACTGATCTTGCCTAGGACTTTGCTTTTCCCCAGATATGCTTGTGTGATTCTTTGCCAAAGCATCATTTTATTCCCATTTCTGGATTAAGGTTTTCTCACTTTTCTATTTCTAGCATTGCTTTCTTCAAGGCATTTGAAATGGGATTTGAAAGGGGCCTCAGAAGACTGTCAAACAAGTGCTTGTGTTATGCAGAGTTCTGTAGTGTTATAAAGTACATCTAGACACTAACATCTAGATACTAACCTGTGGGCACCTTCAGCCACAACGCAGGTACCAGACCCTTCATTTGAGGTGGATGGTGAACAAAGAATCCTAAAGGCAAACACTTTAGAGTTACAGAGTGGGCAGCCAGACATACACTGAACAGAAAGGAAAAGATGGAGTTACATGTTTCTTCCAGCCAGCACACAGAGAACATGGCTGACCTCATTGCAACTTGTCTAGTCCTGACCTTTGTGTTAGCATGAAGCTGGATTTGCATGCTGTCTCTGAAGGAAAACAATAATTATCCTCCCCTCTGAAACAGCCTAGAGTCTCAAGTGGAAGCATCTAGCTTGGATGTAAGAAAAAAGCATTAACAACCTTGCTGACTGAGAACAAGGACTTAACAAACCCAGCTCTTCATCATCATTCATGAATGTCCCTAAAGCCAAAACACAGATAGCACTGGCACACTCTAGAGCTCTTCATTATGCTAGAATAGAGGAAAATTAGGGGATCAATGGCAAGCCATCCTATGTCTCTTCAAAATGAGCTACATGAAACCCACCTGACAGTTTTCTTTGGCAGAGTGACTGGCAAAGCAAATGCACAATGGCTGTAGTAGATGTGGAATTTACAGTTTTCCCTGTATATCTACATGCTACAGTCATAAGAATACTTGAGAGACATGAGCTAAATGGTGCCCTTGAAAAGGGGATACATAGCTGGTTAATAAACTTAATTTAAATCAATAGATAGCACTGAGCAATGACAATGAAAAATATCACACATGCAGAAGAAATCTATAGTTTCTATATCAAATGAAAACCAATTGAATTATTGATAAGTGATCTGTGTATTAGCAAGTGATACTGTTGTGAAAAAAACCTCATGCAACACAACTCCTTAGCTGCAACAATCCATGTCCTGTGCCTTGTTAGCTCATGACAGAGAAGACCATTATAGATTTCCACCTGACTGTGTCAAGGCCTCAGCTGGTTCCTGTTCTTCAGACCTGGGAGATTCAGGTAAAGAAAGATACAGATACATTACAGAGAACACAAAGAATGAAAAGAAAGTTGTGAGACATCTGGGAAATTCAGCATGAGTGGATGAGTAGATGGAAGGATGGATAAAAGGGAGGGATGGGTCAAAGGGGAGGAGGTAAGGACTGAGTAATTTGTTTCCTGAAAATTAATACTGAAGAGAAGACAGGGATCTCGGATCTCTTAAAATCTGTATAAACTTGCTATAAGTAGGATGTTGCTCATTTCTTCATCATGACCAAAGGCAAGACAAGAAATTATCAGCTTAAATTGCAACATGAGAGATTTAGGTTAAATGTAGTGATTGTTAAGAATTGGCAGGGGCTACTGAGACTAACTGTAGAGTGTTTTAGGGCTACACAAGACACATATCTCTCAGTAATGGATGTTCACTCCTGCCTGAGGACAGGAGGATGGAATAAAATTAGCTGACCTCCTGAGGTTTAAACTAAGCCTACATTTGTATGACTCTACAAAATCAAAACCAGGCAGCATACAAAAGAGATGTCATCTCAAACCAGTATCTCTGAGGAATCCTGCTATTCCACTGTTGTTATTGGTTGGTAACGTTTTAGGCCAATTAGTTGCGTCTGCAATTATTTACACAAGTTAAGCAGGCATACAAAGCAGCACGTGACAGGGATTTTTTTCAGTGTAGTCTTTGTTTTAAGCCAATCAATTAATTTGGCACCTAATCTCTGTTCCCCTTCTTCCCTGGGATTAGTTTAAATATTTGAACATGCTAATAAAGAATGTTAAAGAAAAGCTAGAACACATTTCATCATAAATCTCTTTGTTTTGCAGAAATGTACTTTGACATTTTGTCAGTTATTAAACAGCTTTTCCCAGGTACTTTATCTACTGCAGTATTAAAGGCAAGGTCTTGTTGAAATAAGAAAGATTTACACAGAAGTATGGAAACGCCCTTCTCTATTTCAGGGTAAAACTCCTGCTTCTAAGTAGAATTTATAATTTTATTTCAGAAAGCTAATGTTTTTTTTTTCTTGAACAATAAAACCTGTTCCTTTTGTAGCATTGGGGATGTGCGAGGACTTTTTTTCAGAAGGGCTTACAGAAATGCTTACAGAGGATACTACTTTTTAGTAATTTATTTTTGCTTAGTCTTTGAAGGAGTAGGTTTCTCAGGTTCAAGAACTCTGCAGCTCAGATAATGAAAAGTATTTAAATCATAACCCATGATCTGATAGCCATAATCTGATAATCTCTAAGAAATGCAAAAATGCATTCAATATGTGTTTTCACATGGTTCTTCCTGGAGTGCTACAGATCCAAGTGCAGCATTCTTCCTAAAATGAAAAAAAACCCCAAACAAACAGCAACGCCTACAAGGTGCAACGAGATATTATGAAAATTAAATTCACTGGAAAATATGTAATGATGGGCTGATTGAATGCTTTCTACTTTATTTGAAGGTACTGCTTGCAAACCCAGCAGTATTTTCAGCAATCACTGTTCCACCATATCTCACCAGTGCCCCCATTCTGAAGGCACCAAGTGTGTGTCAGACTATTGCGACTACTTACTTGGAGCTCAAGCTGTCAAGCACACATGGGCATCTGAAGTTCGGATATTCCCTGCCTTTTCCTGCTGGTAGGGCTTTTCATTTACAGTCCTCTAAGGTCCTTCTGTTTCTAGCTGTAACAGCCCTGAGGGACAGAGGGCAGTTTGAGCCAAAGGCAGTGAACTGTAGGTGTGCACAACTTGGTATCTTTATGGACATGAGGCTTCTGCACTCCCATTGCAGGTGGGAGGGGTCCAAGGTGGAAAGGAGTTTGGTGAATGGGGCTGTCCCATGACCCCTGAGATGACTGAGGTCTAAACTTCCCCTCCAGATGCCACTCCACAAAGGCACCCTTATCCATATCTCCTGTGTCAGCCCCATCTGAACACTCTGGGCATCCCAGGGAGTCCAAAATGGCACACGGTCTCCAACTTGAGACTCTAGTGCATAACCTGGAGAGGAATTTAGCTGAGCTGCCCGTTGGCATCTCCTTTAGAATGAGGTACATTGCTCCCCACCGCCTGTTGACTGGGTCTCCACTGATGGAAATTTAGGAACCCAGCTTTGATGTGGAGACCTCCCATTAGAGACCCTCACCTGGACCTAGTCCCAGTTGTTCCTTTGAAATTTCTCTGTTCCTTTGTAAGCGTTCAAAGATAATTGCTATGGCTTCTGAAATTACCCCAGCAACTCCTTCTAGCAGCCTTTGTCAGACCCTGCCTGCTCTGCTGACTGAAGGACATCTAAGTGATTTAAATGTTCTTCAGCATTGGGATTTTTTTCAATAAAGGCAGAAATTGGATCACTGATGGTCTTCCAGGGAAGCAAGAGCCTGGTTATGACTGGCATACAAATAACAAAAGGAAGCCTTTTGAAATAAAAATTAAAGCCAAAGCAGTTACATATCCTCAGCAATTTTTTTTAATTACTTCTAGCGAAGTTTCCAGGATGTCTTTCCACACTCCTCCAGCCATTTGTTTTTGCTTCCTAAAAAGCTCTGTGTTGTTTCTCTTCATTATTTAGCAGTTGCTGTTTTCCAGAACAGAATGGTTGCACTTCAGGTTTTGGCAGGAGCAGCCCTCTTTCTATGCTTCATGCTGTTTGTGAAATGCTTTGGGAAACTTTCCACTGAAAAGCATTGTGAAAATGCAAGCTTATTATTATTGCAGCGGGGAATAACAGGTTCGGCTGACGACTCACTCTGTGAGCAGGTGCCAAAATCCTGCTGGGAAATACTGATGGATTTTGCTGATTCACTGCTGCAGATGGGACATGTTAGCTGGTCTCTGTATACCAGAGGAGTGCGGGGGCTTGCCTCGGCTCTGCTCTGGGGTCTGGAAGCAGGAAAGTGGGCAAGTCTAAGATTTATACTAGAGTAGTGCATAAAGCACAGGTTTTCAAAGCCCAGCCCTCAGGAAAGTGGATGGGTTTTGGCCTTCCTCCTGGAGTTCTGTTTCGAAGCAAGCTGAGAAAGCCATCTGCTTGCTGACTGCTACAGAGCAGTGATTGTCTCTCCTCCACCTCCTTATAATTGTTTGTGGCATGCTGAGCTTATCCCACCTCTCTGCGGGAGCACAAGGACCCAGGGCCAAAGTTTAAAAGATCTGCAGGTGCTGCACTTTGTGCCTGAGTGCCTCACTTCCCGGCATCCACAGCACAGGGTGGTGGGCTGTCTGTCTTGAGGGGGTAAAGGATGCTGCAGGGGGAGCGAGGCTTTGATGGATGGAGTCTTGAACGTGGTGGGGCCTTACAGATTAACATGAATGTGAGGAAGCAAGGGTGGCTGGGGTACAGTGAGTGGCACATCTGAACCGAGTGCCACTGGCAGCACCCAATGCCAAGCTTTGCCCTCTCTCTGAAGTCAGAGATTCAAAGTGTTGGCAGAGCTGGGTGTTTGCTGATGGACCTTGCTGGATGCTGTCCTACCCACTTCTGTTGTACTGGGTGGGATATGGTCAGCTCTGGAGGTGTGAACCACACTGACCTCTTGTATCCTACTCTTTAGGCAGCCCACACTGGTAATTCCCAGGGACTGAGTGCAAGGAAGGGAGTGCTCTATAAATGCATACGGGGATGTCACATTCCTAATTCCTAGATACGTGTAGAAAATGAGATTTGATACAGAAACTTGGCTTCCACAGTATCTTGGGCCACATGTAGCACTGCAGGCTTTGCTGGGGTGTTGTGCAGGGCTGAATGTACTGCCAGCACTCCTGATGCTTAAATAAGTCCTGTAATGGATGGAAACAGTGAAAATGTTGGAGGAGAGGCTGGTCAGACTTGCCAGTGAAGCTGCAGCTTTCTCCAGGAGATGTGCATGTAGAGCAAAAGCTCTGCGGGAGTGAGTGTACCCTTGTGCAGCTGGGTACTGCTGGCTCCTGCAGCCTGGGGCTGGCGAGGCCACTGCCATGGTTAGTGCCTGACACCTCAGGGCACACCAAGACGTGTGTGTGTGCTTGGTGAGATTGTCCCCAGAAACTGTCTGCATGCTCAGGGCAGCTGTTTCACCTTGTCTGCCCTCTTTTGCCCTGAACATGGTCACTTCTCTCATGCAGCATGTCCCTGGAGCCCCATCCAGCCCCACTCCCGTCCCTCTGGCAGGCTGAGCCAGAGGTCATTGGGGCAGCTGAACTGGGGTGCTCAGAGAATAGGGAGCAACAGCAGGGACTATTCAGCTCTCTTCCTCTTCTGTTCTACCTGGAAGGTTCTGCTTCTGCTTTTTTCTTACTTTCTTAAGAGTCCTTGATCCTTCCTAGCCTCCCATGAACAGCCCCCCAGCCCTGACCATGGGGACCATAGCTCTGTCATGGCTGTCATGGGATGTGCTATGCTTCCTGGGCACTGTGCAGCTCCCTTAGTTTGACTGGGCCAAGGAGGGAGGCTTTGGTCTAGGAAAATGCTCTGGAAAGTGGCAGGCACCTCTGCTGTGAATGTGTAGTTCAGACCCAACAGTGACACTTAGAGAAAGCAGCTGGACCTCTGTGGAAAGAGCTCAGGTGACAATGGAATATCAGATCTGAAAATGTCACTGTGTCCCCAGAGTGCTGTCAGCATGTTTCCAAGGTGCAAGGAAGAGAACTGATGATGTTTCCTCCTCCAGTGTTACTGAGCTGCTGGTGAAGCTGGTTACCAGGTTACATCACCCTAGGTCATATTGCTCCTTCTGTTGGCCTCCTAGATGGACACCCAGGGGACCTGGACAGCCTGGGTACTCCCTGCTGCCACCTGAACTGTCCCAGGAGTACAGTGATCTGCCCCTGGCTTCTGTGGCAGCCAGCCTTCGCTTGCCAGTGGCCCTCTTTGCATGGGGGTTGAGTTGTAAGGGCTGCTCCACTGCAGAGTGAATATGCCGTGGAAACGCTTCATGCAGACATGCTGCTGAACAGGTCAGCAGGTAGCAGGGACAGCAGGAAGCAGAAGGTGTCAAGCAAATAAAAATCAGCAGCTGTATGGATGAGTGTGTCAACATTAGGAATTGCATCCCTACTTATTAGTCAGCACTGTTGAAAGTACTTTAAAATGAATATAAAAGGGAGGAGGAAAACTGCAGTTTAAAGGATCTCCCTTAGTGTGATATTTCTGAACTTAAGGACTTAAGGTACTCTTTGCAAGGGATGCTGTGACAGTATTAAAAAAACAACCCTTTGATTTCAGCAGTAAGATTGTTACCTTAATTCATACTAAAGATAGAATCTGCATTACTAACATCAATATAATCAGGCAGAAATAAACCTAGAAAAGGTGTTAAGCATTCATTGGCAAGAGAAAATCCTACAAAAATGGTTTTTCCTTACTTTAATTAGATTTGTAATTTTTCAAAGGAAAAATTGTAATACAGAAACACCTAATAATCCCCCAAAAGTGTCTTAGCTGTGCCCTCCCTGTTCAAGTCTCCTTCACTCTCCCCTGACTCTCCCTCACATTTCTTCACATGGATGGAGGAGCCAACAACATTTCCACATCCTTGACTATTCCACTTTTAGCAGCCATTTCCTCGTTTTTCTTCATAAGGAAGCACTTTTCTTGCTCTGTACTTCCATTAAGAAAATGTACAAACCTAATAGTTACTAAAAGAAAGTGACTAAAGCTATCCTAATGTTTTTATGGACTCATTAAAGGTCTTATTAATATTTCTCCATATTGGAAAAAATCTAATTTTTAACTTGTGACATAATCAGGAGCTGTACCCAAGTTTTCAGGGGTGAAGCATTTGCACGTTAACCTTTCCTTTGGCTTTGAACAATCATTCTTGTGAACTTGCTGAACTACAAATCAAACCAGGGCTTTTAAAGGAGGCTCTTCTCCTCCTGGTGTCTGTTGAACCATCCCTTCATGCTTTGAACTATTTCTCTGCATAGCCAAGGTGACTTATGGAGAAGTGCCAGGCAAATGATGTTTTAGTCTCTCCATCCCTGGGCTCCCCATGTCCTGGGGCTCTCTTGTGCCATGATAGGGCTTTGCTGTTGGGGCCGTGAGTCTGCTCACGGGGGGTCTTTGGGGCTGATTTCCAGCTGCTTGTCCTTATTTGCTGCCTGCAGTTTGCCTCCTGCTTGCTTCAGGCACTGATCTCCTCCCTGGTGACCAGTGATAGGACACAAGGGAATGGCCTGAAGTTGTTTCAGGCGAGGGAGGTTTAGGTTGGATATGAGGAAAAGGTTCTTCACCCAGAGGGTGGTTAGGCACTGGAACAGGTTCCCCATGTCATGGCAGCGAAGCCTAACAGAGTTCAAGATGCATTTGGACAACACTTCCAGGAATGTGGCGTGATTCTTGGGGCTGTCCTATGAGGGTCAGGAGCTGGACTTCAGTGCTCTTTGTGGGTCTTTTCCAACTCCAGATATTCTACAATTCTGTGTTCTTGGTGGTAGGGGCTAGAAAGGAACTATGGAATTAATTTGGGTTCTGGAGTAGCCCCAAGGAGTCCACATGTCAGCTTAGCACCCGGCATGCATTGGTGGGAGAGTCATAGGTGAGGATGCTGTTAGACTGCTGGGATAGGGCCAGGAGATTATTCCCACAGCCTACCGCACATCCGACCTCACATCCCAGCGCTGATCTAGGAGGGGAGTACCCCCATGTTCCCTACCTAAGGGTGGTAAGTGATAAGTAAACTTTTAATTGATTTGGTGACAACAGCCAGTGGCTAAAGTAAAGCAATAAAAACTACAAAAGCATAAAAGCAAGGATATAGGGAGTGATTTATGGCACACTGTATCTGTTCACCACTTACTGGGGCTCCAGCATGAGTGGGAGATATTTAGTGATGCAGTGGTGTGAATGTTAAGCACTGGTGTTTCACAAAGCACTCCAACCCTCCTGACAGTCAGGCATGAGTTATTTCATAAACACAGGGCATGTCCCTCTGATCCTGATGCATTTCTTAACAATGATATTTCATAAGTCCCTGGTTTATAAACTCACTTCCAACAGAGAAAAAAGATCAGTCTATGATCAGTTGTCATGGAAATAGTTGGGAAGTTCGATGTGCAGAGATGTGTAACTGGGGTGGTAAAACACAAGTGGACCCGTCTTGATTTTGCCTCTTGAATTCCTCTGCACTGCAAATAAAGATAGAGGCTACATCAATGCACTTACTTTCTGGACAGACACATTTCACTAGCCAAGAAAATTATATCCAACTTAATCTCAGTGAATTTGCTGTAGTGCTTGACCGCATTTTCCCTTGGATGTCAGTTCTCACCTGCTTTGTGCTTTCTGCCTGGGAACAAAATATCTTTTATAAAAAAATACCACCGAAGATGAAAAGTGAGACAAGGACAAACAAAGATAAAATGAAGAATAAACATTAGAGGAGGTGAGTGCTGAGAAGCAATATTCCATTTATGCTATTATGGAGGTTTTAATTTCCTGAAAACATTTTATATGCCAGGCAGGGACATGAATGAATGGCAATCACATTATCAAGTCTCTTATTAACCTTGATTTTGCTCAGCCTTACCTGAATGGATTTTTTTTCAGTAGTTCAGTAACTAAATTAAAAAAGAGAAAGACCGCCACACGTTGGCTCAGGATAATATATGATTGTTTTTTCATTATTTCTCAATTCAGGTGAATTTTAGAAAACATTTTCTTAAAATAATGCATTGAAACAATTTATTCTGAAACTGTCAGAACAAAATATCAAGGAAGTATCAAAAACATCTTACTCCTACATTTTTCTCCATTTATCCATATAATCTAACACCAGTCAGTGCATAGTTCTCACCAGAAAGTGAATTTTTCATTTGTTCTACTTACTATTCATCAAAATAAATCCTGTCTACTTCTATTGTAGTTATTTAATAGTCACTGAGCTGCCGTTCTACCTCTGCAGTGATAAATCCTTCATCCCCTTTTATCGTGGCTCCTTAGGGGCTAGCAAGATGCAAAAACTGTTGTGTGTTGGGGTTTTTTGGGTTTTTTTTGAGAAGCACCGTGAGCTGAATTTCTTGAGGGGTGTCAAGAAGTGGAGGCTGAGGTCGCATAGGTGATGTTCACCTCAGAGTGCTCGTCAGTAGCAGTGTGTCACAGTGTCACAGCAGGGACAGCACCACGGGCTGCCTGCCTTTCCTGGCACCCTGCAACAGCAGAGCTGGAGGAGAGGATTTATGGAGGGTTTTGCAGCATGGGAAATGCTTAGGTGATGTCCCAAGCACTCTTCTGACTGAGACATTGTCCCTCAGTCCACTGGTGGCAGCAGGGAGCCAGGAGGAAAAAATTCCTGCCAGTTTCAAGTTGAACCTTGAGCCTGAACTTATGTAAAGCTCTCAGCGAGGATGTCCATGCAGTGGGTGCCACTAGTCCCAAATGTGGCACCCAAGCTAAGTGACTCTGCTAGATCTGATCATGTAGGAAGGGGGCAGTGAGATCCACATGCCTTCAGCTCCCATGATTGCCCACCTTTCCAGGAATGTTTGGCACTGCTGCAGACCCAGGAGCACCTTTTCCCTCCAGTTTCTGTTAAACACTTCAGCTTTTCCATGGAAGGCTTTTCCATTGTATTGAAATCCACCTTGATTTCTTTGCATTCAGTACTTCCATACAAGGTTTGATTAATCAATATATAATTTTCACCACCATTTCTTTTCCCCACCTATTTTACCCTCTTGCTCAGACATTGCTGTGCCATCACCAACTAACAGCCTAAATGATTGTGCTCCCTCCTGCCATGATTTATATCTAGGAGCAAACAGGGAAAGAGAATGGCTTTTGAAAAGCTGTTCTTGAAGTCCCAGTGTACAATAGTTTTCTTTTTCTTTTTTTTTTAAGAGGAGATCAGAAAAACATAAATTGCAGTATATCTTCAAAGTGTTCGGGGGTTGTTTGCCACATGACTCATACTGACTTTAATGGGAGTCACATGCTAAACTCCCATGGAACACTGAAACTTTTAAAGTGCCACTGCTTTGTGCAAGAGCCCTGAATGAAAAGGTACTTTTGTTTTCCTGCTCCACAGCACTGGCATTGTCCAAATCCCAGCACTCCAGTAGGAACGTGAGGGAGTGAGAAAAATCCAGCTGGGGAGCCAGCACTTCTGCCAATCTCTCCTGCCTGCCATCTCTCCCCACCTGCTAGCACAGCAGGCAGGTGAAATCAATGCTGCATCAATGCCTAGGAAACCCAGCCAGAGGCCCTTGAAAAACAGGGACAGGCTGATGATAGGTCTGGCACTGAGGTATTTACATTCCTTCTCCTGTTACTAGTGCCTGCCAGTTACCTGCCCTCTCTTTCGCAGGGTTACATGTGTTTTCAGTGGTGTCCGTCTCTCCCCTGATAGTTCCCAGTAAAGCTTCTTGTTACATAGCCTTAAGTCACTGCCATTATCTTGGCATCTTAAAATACATTGGGATAGAAAGGGGGGGGAAAAAAAGGCTCACTTGCTCACCTGTCAAGGTGCAGCGTTGGGTTCTTCTCTTTTGAACAAGAAAATAGCAAAATCTTCTGCCCTTCCCCACCCTCCTCCCCTGAAACAGGTCATGTATTAGCCTGCTGTCAGGTCAAACGGCTGACTGTGATTTAGAGGGATAAAAACCATGTTAAAGCAAACTAAGAGCAGATTGTTCCAAGTGCACACGTGGCTAATCCTTGCCCAGGACTAGGCAGCCTGGGAACTGCCGATACGAGAATCTCTCTGGGTTTCTTTGAAGTATGGGCAAGTATATTAAAGTGGGAAGAAAGCACCGACTCCTTCAGGTGGTGATTTGTGTTTATTGGCTGTGATTTTTATGAGTTTGGGAAAGAGGTAGAAACACCAGTGTATGGTAATTGAAATGTACAGGGTTGGCGTAAGAGACCATTTCACAATCAAGAGAAGGTGACAAAGCCCTTCCAGAGGAGTGTTTTTCAGTGTTTGCTAATATTGCTGCATAAAGGGTCCTGGTGCTAATGCTGCCTTTAATGGTGTAAGTGCGAAGCCGTGAATCATCCACCCGACCATTATAAATAGCAATACATCCTCGGCCACTCAGAGCCAGGACCCCGCAGCCTTTTAAAACACTTGCTTTAAAAAGCCTTTCAGTGCTGGGGGTGGGATGAGGGATCTGTACAGCCAGTGCTGCCTGCTGCATCGCCCCTGGATTGCTTCCTTACCTTTTGGGGTCCTACCTCCTCCTAATTAGGGAGGGAGGCAGAGGCCATGCTGAATAACAGCTGGCTGATAGCAGTTTCTTCCGTCTGCCATTGTCAAGCCACATTCACTAGTGAGTTATGCATGCCTTGAGCCGAGAAAGAAAAAACACATGGGATGTAAATCCAGCAGTCAAGGACTCCAGTGAGGTTCATCAGTGGTTTCGGCAAGCCGTTTATGCAAGCAAGAGCTGCCAGAATGGGTCCCAGCAATACACCCTCAGCATGAGGGTGACACCAGTACTGCAGTGGCTTTCCATGCATATGGTTATTTTTCTGCCTGGAAATGTTGCATAGGTAGGATTGAGGAATCTTGATATTTTTCCAGCAGCCCAGCTGGCATTATGTCTCTGCTGGATATCCAGAAAATGTTGGACACGGGGCCACTGCCTTGCAAATAAATCATTTCTGCCATGCACGTGCCATGAAGCCTGCGTGGCCGGGATGTTTATCACACAGGCTCTCTCCCACCCTACAGATGGTCTGTACAGATGCAGTAAATCAGCCCCATCCTGACATGCCCAGTGCAGCACATCTGGGCAGCGCATGCTGGGAAACCCAGCCCAGAAGCGCTCCCTCCCCAGGGGCTGCACACAAGCAGCCCCCCACATGCTGCTGTCCTTCTTGGCCCAGTGTTCAGAGCCTCACCCTGCAGGAAAGCTGGGAGGAGACTGGAAATCACTTCTGTCTTATTTCCAAGCAAATGTTTCTTCAGCCATTTCTCTTAACAAAGTGGGAAAGTGAGCAAGGTGCTGGCATTGGCTGGGAGCATCCCTGTACTCAGCCTGGCCCCCACACTACATCCCCCCAACCAGCACTGAAGAACCATCTATCCCCTCCCCTGCTTTCTCCTTCTTCGCCACCCCTGAAGTTTGGAGAGAATGTCTTAAAAACAGAGTTTAAATGGCTCTGTGTGGAAGGAGGACTGGCATGAAAGCTGTCCCATCTGGAGGTGTATATCTCAAAATCAGGACCGGGGGGGGGGGGNCTTTCTCATATAAAAGGTACCCACCCTTTGACGCACTTGCCCACTAAGGCAAATGCCAGGGTACGAGTGGTGTGCGGGGGACAAAGGCTGGAGGTGAGTGGGATGTGAAACTTCCCTGGGGTCCCCTCTGCATGGGGACCTGAGGCAGCCCCCTGAAACCGGGCAAGGGCAGCTGTCAGCTTTCACTTCCACAGGACAGCACAAACTGCAATAAACGCTTGAACTGGTGGGCCAGTGAGCCCTTTGCTGCACCAGAAGCCCAGAGAGGGCATGAGTATGTCTCTTCAGTCCTATGGCCAAACCTTCTCAAGGTACAGCTCAATATGAGCAGCATTTGTTTTTCTTTTTATTTCTTTCTTCACTTACTTTTCTGGGAAATAGTCTGTCTGACCTTGCAAGCTGGCTGAAAAATTTGGTTGCATGGTTTCTTGGCACAACATGCAGATTTTATCTAAAGCAGGCTGTTTCATAGGAAACATTGACTATTGCCACCAAGTTTTTTGTGAGGGAAATGTTGAGACATTTTTAAAAACTACAACCATTTGTGGTGAATTGTCAGTCCTTTTGCTGTGCTAAAGCCTCCCTCTACGTGGTGATTATTTTAAATACTAAAATATGCAAAATATTTAGGTAGTCAAAACAAAATCATCAGTGGTCTCCAAGAAAAATTGTTTCAATGTTTCAAAAAATTCTATGGGCTATTAAAAATATTCATTGGTTTAATAGTTTTTAGAAGTTACATAGCAATTGTGCTCAAATAAAAAATATCAGCATAACAGCCAAGTGAGGTCAAACAAAATCTGATGGTGGGGGCTTCTCTTTGCCTGTTGATATTCTTCACTGTAGTTTACAGCTCTTGATATCAGAGCATCCAGTGTATCGCTGCATACATGACAGGAGTATGAGCACAGCTCTGTGTGTATGTTATCTTATCAGATATATAGCCAAATTTAGGAAATGAGAGATTTGGAAGGGACCTTTGATGAGGGAAAACAAGTAAAAATTATTTTTGGTTGATCTGACCCTATATTTGGATTCTTCTTCAGGTCGTCTGATGAACCAAAAGGCTGAATCAAAAAGTTAACCAGAAGTTACTCCTATAGCGCTGCCTTAAACCCACAGTGCTTGGCAACATCCTTCCCTTTAAAGATGTTAACTGGTTTCTTCTCCCACTTAAAGTCTGTTTTGCTGTCCAGATACAAACTGTGAATCTATCACATCCAAGCCTGCATTTTGATGAACAGTTATTTCCTTAACACTGAATACATGAAGGAAAAAAGTCATTAGTCTTCTGTTGGCCATACCTAGTATCCTCCAAGGAGGTATTTACATGTGAGAGAAGAAGTTCATTGGTTTAGCTATGAGGTTTATTACTGTCCTTTGTATAATAAAGCCATCAGTCAGGGTGGGAAGGGGTGAGGGAGAAGGGAGAGCCAAATCATTGCAAGACAATTTATGTGTAGATAGTTTTATATTGGTTTGCTTTTATTTTTAAATGTTGGTTGGAGTATGAGATCCAATAAGATATACAGTCCTGTAGCCATACACATGTGTTGTTATAATGCAGCCTTTCATTCAAAAAGGCTGGCAATGCTTAGGGTGGCAGATTTATTGTGTGTACTGCAGGTTAAGGATCATAGGTCATTTTGCAAATATCCTTTTCAGGTGTCTGTAAATTCCCGTAAAAACACATACAAAGTGCAAGAACGTTCAAAAGAGTTATTTTTTTATTACTTTCCTGACTCAAAGCCCAAATGAAAATAAGATAAACATGTCCCTACTGGGAACACTGGGAGCTAGTTAGCCTCTCCAAGCAGGAGTCCTCTGCTATCCTAGACAGCTGAGGCACCTGAAATTATCTCTTCCCTGCACATAGACCTCTATTTAATTTCACAAGATGCCATAGAAGACCATAAATATTCTCACTGTTGAGCAAAGTCTGCTTTTAACTCCTGCTCAGACTACGTATGTTCACCAAGGGGTAGCACAACCAGACTGACCACCTTTTATAAGGCTGCCCTTGCCCCACTTATCGCACATACAGTGCTTAACAGGAGGCTTAACTGTATCCAGTCTGAATTTTAAATTATTTATTATCGCTTATGCAGATGATCAAGCCGTAGCTAATGTGGGCCTAGGCATGGAGAGCTGACCACAAGCATCATCCTGAGGAAGGCTGCCAGCCCCCATGCATAGGGCTCCCCCACCTCCCTGGGATGGCCTGGCCACAGGGCAGCACCACCTGCCCTCCAGCATCTATGGGATCCCTGCTCAGAGAGCCAGCCCACTGCCTTGCCAGCCCTGGCAACAATGAGTGCTCATCATGATGCCTGCTACTCTCTGATTTCACCAACCTGGGACCAAAGGTTAGCAGTAAGTTATATGCTGCCCCCTGCCCTGAGGAGGCAAAGGCTCAGAGCGATGGTAACAGATTTTATGGGCTCCCCTGCTGCAGCTGGGCAACTCCAACTGGAACTCCCATTGCAATTCCCTTTGCAATTCTTAGTATGATTTCCAGTGTGATTCCCAGTACACTTCCCAGTTCAATTTCCACTGTGATACCCATTGCAATTCATTTTGCAACTCCCAGTGCAGTTCAGTTTGTGATTCCTGTTGTAATTCCCAGTGCAATTTCCACTCTGACTCCCATTGCAATTCCCCTTGCATTTCCCAGTGCATTTCTCACTGTGATTCCCTTTGCAATTCCCAATGCAATTCCCAGCAGGATCTCAGGGCTGGCCCTCTTGGCCCATCACTGAACATGGAATTTATCCCAGCCTTGGCAGAGCTCATGGCAGTGGCCAGTCCTGAGAGATGAAAGGGACCCGATGACTTTTTTTTTCCTAATGTAAGATTTGGCAGCCGAGCTAGCCAGGGGCATTAGTGGCATAACATGAATAATAGTTTCTGACAGAAACAGGTCACACAGCCCATTTCAGTCTGTCCACCTACGTGAAGGAAAGAAGCATGACAAGGCAAGAACACTAAGTTCTTGTCTGAGTTTTCTGACCATTCACTGTGCTGCTGTAGATCTTTCGGCATCCATTCAAGCTTCATTGCCTGTTAATTAATGTAGTTGGTAAGATTTTTTTTTAACCAAAAAAAGGAGAATTTTGCTGACAAGATGCCTCAGTTCCCTTCCAGCATGGGTTTTGGCTGTAATTGTGGAAAGTCTCCTTTTTCTGTGAAAGCAATGTCATCTTACCAATTTAATTCACTTCAGGGGTAGGCTCTATATTCACCAGAAGCAATGGCTTTGGTCAGTGAATTGCATTAACCAGCAGTTTGATAAAGTAATTCACACAATGAAAAAAAAAAGGGTCAGGTCTTTTGAGCACTTCAACTCCAGGTTATGCATTCTGAAAATGTCTGGGGCTTTGTTTCTTAGTCACTCCTGGTTATCAGTCTATATGGCATACTTTTTCCTGGATGTTCATGTCTTAACTAGAGCTCATCAAACTCAATGGATAGACCTTGCCTGGTGTGAGAAGATATTTCTTTCAACCTGATGAAGATGATCCCAAGGTGCTGCCAGGTGGTATTTGCACCTGCAGATCTCTCTGTGCTGACACTGGTCACTTGGAAAATAGCATTTTTATTATTAGAATCAGTATCTAGGCCAGACGTGGCCCTCCTGCCTTGACCCAGGGCCCTGGCAGATGCAGTACCCTTCCTGAGATGGCTCTTGGCTTGCTGCTGCAGCACAGCATTTGTGTCCCCTCCACGCTATGCTGCACCTGGGAGAGAGACATTTTTCCTGATGTTTCATGTGTGACTTTCATCACTGCATTTGTTGTTTTTATTCATTTGTGCCACGCTTCCTTTTGCAGGCCTGTTTTAATTTGGCTTCAGGATTATTTGGCTATGTTAAATAACTGTACACCTCTCTTGTGACATTATATTGTCACTCTAATGGGAGTTTATGACAATCAGCAAAACCTCACAATATCTTAGTTTGAAGAAGCTGTTGCATACATTGTTCATAATATTTCATCTGCTTTGAAGGGGTTAAAATCCAACAGATAAGCCCTTCCTCGCCTCTCAGGTCCTGTTGTTTGGTATGCAGGAAAGGCTGAGCACATCTTTTGCCATCCTTCAGCCCTCTTCCCTGAGCTCTCTGCTCTTGGGCAGCTGAAAGCGGAGATGTGGGTAGATGGTAGCAAAGGGCAACTTCATAACATGCACGTGAGCATAGGCCCCCTTCCCTTTCACCCTAAAACATTGTCCTTTTGAAGACTTGCAAAGTAAGTCGGGAGCTTTTTTGGTAGTACTGGATCTTATTGTTAATGGCAGCACAATATTCAGAAGAGTGGAAAAACATGTCAGTGGAGAGACCCACTTCAATCCTCTCACATAATACTTTATATTTCAGAGTAGCCCTAAGTGTACTGGTAACCCTAATATTAGAGTTATTACACTTCATTCCAAATTAATCTTTATTTTTAAAGGAAAATCCACGCTGAAGCCAAGTTTTGAGATGTCAAATTTTGTAGATGTTCCCACTTCTACCACAGTTGGAGAAATACAACGAAGTTTTTGAAATGACCTGCAGACGTTAGGTTCCTGGAGTCTCATGGTGATTCAAAATCTCTAGATTCTTTTAGAAATCACCCTTTATTTGCTGCCCCACTATCCTCACTCAAGCCAAAATGCATTTCATTCATTTCTTTGCAACTGCTCCTTTTTTAATTTGGCAAAGAGGAAAGCGCAAGTTGTTCCCCGTATTCGAAAGTGATGTAGCAGTTTCTCAGTGTTCGCGTTGAGCTGTGTCCTTGAATTCACTTTGTCTGATCAGCAGCCATTCTTCAGTCCAACTGTACTTCTGGCGCAGCCAAGTCAGGCTGGGAATGAGCAAAGCCAACGGAAGATCATGTCTCTATCGAGCAAAATGCCTGGTTCCCTAGCTACAAACAAGGATGTGCCAGAAACCTCAGCTTAAGTGAGAATTTTGTGCTAAGCAGTAAGGTCACTGTGACCTTCACAAAGATTGCTTCATGCATTTTTATTTCAGTAGGTGTCAACAACCATGCTGAGATAGCTTGGTTTGTGCTGCAGCCTGAAAAGGGTAGGGGAAATTAGACACTTTGCATTGGCTGGGATTTTAAATGGAAAAGTTCTGCTCTCTTTTTGTTTGCTCAGCCTAATACAAACCTGCTTTTGCTTTTATCTTATCATGACATTCAGATTCAGAAACAGAGCACAGTAGCTCAGCAGGGCAGACCTCCATTTGCAACCTTTTGAGCCTGCCCTTTCACTGCTACCTCTTGGTTTTGTCTAATACAAACTAACCCCACCAAGGCATGTGCAGCAGCCAGACCAGACCATGGCTTTGCCCCCATGCTGGACACTCCAGCCCAGCCCACCTGCCAAAGCATCACCTCCCTACCACCCTTCCTGGCCCTGGGGACTGGCATGCGGGTTCCCCTGCGCTGATCTGAGTCCTCCATAGGGAGACAGTGGGCATGAAAATAAAATCCTGAACAGGCAGAATAAGATTTCATCAAAAAAGAGCGGCTGGCAGAAGGCTCAGCCTCCCAAATCAGCCTGAACCACTGATAATGTCACCAAGGTGCACCACAAATACCTGCCTCTAACTGGCTTGCAGGTGCAAAACCTAAACAGGTTTGAGTGTGCTGCAGTGGTTATGGTGAGCAAGCAAGCAGCATTTCTATCAAGCACAATAGAAATAAATGAACATTAATTGAGAGCATTAACTCTTTCCAGGCTGTTCGACTTTTCCTTGCTGTCCTGCTTTCTAAAGTTCCCTGTCCTCAGCACATAAACATTACTATACAGCAATAAAACAGGTAATAGGACAAAAACATAATAAAAATGTTTTGATGTGAAATGTTGTACATACTGCGAGAAGAATTTCCAGGAATAACACCCTGACTGCTTCAAACAGAACCACATAAGTCATGGTTTCTCTTGTGCTTGCTCTGTTCCATATTCATACAACACTGTCTGTGGCATAGACATTTATGGAAACTGAGTTTCAAAAATATGCCTGAGGAGTAAAGAAAAATTAATTTTACATTTACAGGAATTTCTGCTGAAATATCAATGTGACAGGAATCAGGAGATCAGAAATAGTGTCCTACAATTTCTGGGTAATGATGACCAGCTTGCAGCTTTTAAATATTAAACACCTACAGAACGGTGTTTGGAATTAGTGGAGTCTTCAAATTTAAGATTTGCAATGTCATTCAGATAATCAAGTATATTTGAAGGACCTGCAGCCCACTCATTCACTATCCACAGACAGTAACAGGAGACTCAATCCATCAGACAAATTATTCATTGCCAGCCACCAGCTCTTCTCAACTCCAAAGGGTCTGTTTTGGCTGGAAGTGGCTCTCTCTGATTGCACCTTCTTCCAATGTGCAACTGGATTTATTCTTCATAGATTAATGTTCTCCAGCACTAAATACACCGTCATTCCACCATATCTCTTGACTGACTTTTGGTACAAGAATTTAAATTAAATGCACAGACACTCCCAAAGCAAACTTATATCCTCAGGTTTAAAAAAAAAACAACTGCCTAAATTCAAACAATGTAACATGCAGCAGAGAGATAGATCTAGACATTGAGGTCGTAATATGACATTTTCCAGCTCTGCTGTTGCTACCACAAATTCAGCTTTCAGTTAGCAAAAACTGGTTGTTCTGGGAAATTGCTCCCGCCTATCAGCCCAGATTTTCATAGGTTAGTGAGCTCAGCCCAAGCTTTAGTAAGGTGCAATTTGACTCCATTAGAGGCAAGATTGTCTGGACAGTCAGTACTGTGTGAGTTTAAAGGCTCTGTGTTTCTGGATAGGGCTGACAGAAAAACATGAAGAATTTGTTTTTTTCTACTTGTCTGGTAAGAAATCAGAAGAACTTTGGTCTACATTATCTATCAGTAGTGTTTTTTGAGACAAAATACACATAATGTTTTTCTCTCCTTCCTGTCTCCTTGTCAGCCTTAAAAGAGCAGAAGAAAGCTGCTGCTTTGCAAACCTACAAGCAGAGTATTGCCTGCAAGTACAGCATCAGGCAAGGTGATTCTGGGCTCAGGGTGGAGGTTAGGGCAGGTTCAGGACACATGCAGTGCCCTTAGGACACCCTGATATGCTTCTCTTCAGTTTTTCTTGCATATCTCTTACTGCAGCATCTGTCTGCTGCATTTCAGCCATGAAGACTATCAATAACTGAGGTGGGTTAACATTACCCTCTATAGTGCAGGTAGCTCAGATGAAGTCTTAATGGTGGACTTGGCAGTGCTGGACAGCTGGATTCTACGATCTCAGAGGTCTTTTCTAACCTAAATAATTCTATGAGTCTATGTTCTGCATGTGCACCAGGCCCATTCAGAGAGAAGAAAAATCACTGTATTGGTTTTATATCCCACTCAGCCCAGGTCTATAGCAGTTTGTGCACAAGATTCACATATGCTTGAAAGATTGTACTCTTACCCGAATATCCCTATTTTCCTTTTCATTGAAAACAAAGTTAGGCTCCTTTTCCTAAAGCTAATCCCAGGGACTTTTTCTCTTCACCTGGACTTCCTGGTTCCTCATACCTTTCTCTCAGTCTCCCCATTCATCTGTCCTGTAGCATTTTCATCTCTTCATCCTATGAAGAAGTTCCTTATGAACTTCTCACTCAAGACAAAAGTTGAGGCTCTGACCCTCTGTGTATTACTATTATTATTACTTAGTAATAATACCATGAGCCAAGGCTCCCTCTCTCTCCTGATGATGGATCCAGGGTATATTGTCCTTTGCTGTCTTCATTTGTTTGGTCTTGGAAAGCTTCTGGATTTGTTGCTTCTCACTGTATGGCATTATGGGAAACCAAACTCTCTGCTTGGTCAGAATATTGTCCTGTGTTCCTCTAGTCTTACCTCTTCTTGAAATGTCCTTCTTTGACACCACCCGGCCTGTCACCCGCCCCTGGCCAGGGAAAACAGAGGAAACATAGGAGCTCTCCCTCTTAGTCTGTAGCCATCAGTGGCAGGTATGTTTGTAGCATCAGTCACATCTGAAAGTGTTGGAGAAAAAGCAACCTGCCTGAGGGGTCCCTGTACCCCCTTATTACTCCTAGAGTGCTCCTCAGCCAGAGGGGAAGATGCTTTGCCTCTGTGCTCTCCAGCTGTACATTTTATGACGCACAGTCCCTGACTTCATTTGTTTTCCACCCATGACCTGCCCATCTGAAGCACTGCTGATGTGCTCACAGGTTAATAGTAAGGCTTCTTCAGGCACACAGCTCAAGAAATAGTCTTCCGGCTAGCTGTCAGAGGCAGAAAAGAGGCAACAGTTGGAGACTGAATCCTGTGTTTGGGAGTCATTATGCCAAAGAAGGGAGGCTAGACGAAGGGGATATGCTTGGGCTGTTAAATGATGCCTTTCTGCCTGCATCTCTGTCTGTAAGGAATGTATCTGCAATGGGAAGATGTTTTTTCAGAGCTACAAGCCCTCTACCTAGGCCATTAAGATCTGCAGGGCTTTCTTTGGGCTAGGTAAGGACTAGCTGGAAGGAAACTCCCTCTCCATGGTTTCTCTTCATGCTCGGCAGTCCCAGACCTATGACCCTTTCCACTAGGATGTCCCCTAATGTCACGATCCAGAGCTCTGTCTAACCTCTCAGAAGAGATGGCCTAGAAAAAGCTGCCTAGGAAAAACACCCCCACCATCTCCTCTCCAGACAGCCATGGAGATCATCCTGTACCTTACCCAAGTGCTATAACATTTCGTTCCTGGTATCACCCCTACCTGTTTCAAATTTGCTTCCAGAGTGGGATATTGGGCCAGTTCCCCTTCCAGGAGGAGTCCATGGAGGCACTGGTCCACTTTCTCCCACCCATCTCCATCTTCACCTGCCCACAGCTCAGATACCAGACAGGGGGAGCATACTAGTTCCACTGGGAGAAGTAGCACAGAACTTGCATAGTTTAAAACTCCAGGAAAAACAAAACTAAGGAACACACATGTACACACCCAGAACCCGCCAACAAAGCATGGGCCGGTCCTTGACACCTCCATCCCCCCATACGTTCCCCTTTGAAATTACACCCTTGCTCCCTTCAACCGTTCACATCACAGCAGTCTGATTTCTATGACACTAGTACTGTATTGCTTTACATTTAGGACATTGAGGTCACAGAAAGTGCTTTGTACCATGAAGAAGTTATCTCCACTTGACTGAAAGCTTTCTGCAACTACATATTGTATCCAGTGTTTGCAGCCACTGATCCATTATTTGTAAGGGGGGCAAATCTCATCCTTTGCTTTTCAGCTGGCTGAAGATTTAACCTCCCTTTACTGAAAGAAAACATGACGGTGTCATAGATTTCCAACCATTTTCTTTTTTATTTATTATTATTATTACTCTCCTTGTTGTTGTTTCTATCTGTCTGCTCTAGCTGCGACATGCAGAGCTTGTGCAGCTAACACCACTCAGCATGACCGAGTTATTTTCACAGTGATGCTGCAAGAGAGGGAAGCATCTATTCCCTCTATCCTATTTCATTAAAAGGCAGAGCATTTTATGACTTTTCCACTCCGGCTGGAATGATACAGTGCCAGGTGCTGTAGCTTATTCCTCTCTCCTTTGCCTGCAGAAGCAAACCAGCTTAGATCTGCAGAAGTCACAGGTAGGATGTTAATCAAAACCACAGCAGGGAGCCAAAAGTAGTTCCTGGAGCAGGAAACTGTTCGAAGAGTGTACAAGATCATTATTTTACCTGTTCACTCAGTAAACCCACCCACATCAGAGGAAAGAGGAAAAGAGCATTATGTAATCAAACCTAATGCTAATAGCAGTTTTCCGTAACAACATATGCTCTCTTGGGGGTCAGTTGCTGTCCCTTTCTCTGCAAAGGCTAGCTGCTAAGTGAATGAAAAATACTCGGTTTACATTATATGTTAAAGCATATATATGTGTGTACACGTACATTTAAATGTCCTGCATGTATGCATATACAGGAAGCAGTGATTTTTTATGAACGTATCTTTCCTAAGATTACTAAGTACCTTGGTGTGAGATGAAATATTTTCTTTAAATGATCATAAAAGGTGTTCCTAAAATGTCATCACTTATTATATTTTCCCAGCTTGCCCCACAGTTCACTTCAGACTGAAACTAATTTAAATTACTTTGTAGCTCCCAGCAATAAAAGGAATTTAGTAATTTGCAGTTCATTTGCCCTTGCTATTCTTGGAAATGGTATTTGAGGTTGTCCAGTCCTTTGCATTAGGAAATGTGTGGAGTGTGAGTAGTAGTCATGTCATGCCTGGCAGATTTTGCCAAGGAAACTATGGGGTTTTGCAGCTTTGAAACTCTGGGGATAATTGACGTGTGCTCCATTCCAACAGAATAGCTGCAATCCTCGTCACTGCCTGGCTGTGGATGAGTTTAGCGAACATTGTATTTCCCAAGTGGTGGTTAAGCTAACTTAATTAGGGAAGTGCCTTTATCCCAGCCCAGACAAAGGCTGCCCTTGACAGAGCACTGTCGAGAAAACAGCTCTGAGTCAAAGGTCCTATGAACCAGACGTGCAGAGGTGTCTCCTCCCTTGAGCTTCTAATGGGGATGAAATCTTGAAGGGAGGAAATAAAAAGTGAAAGAATGACCTTTTTAACTTTCCCAGATGCTTACTGAACGTGACCCAAACCTAAGCAGCATCTCTTCACCTGTGGACACCCTAGGAGGGAAGTGCAGGGGTCCCCTATGGAGCCCCAGCACTCCCAGTCTGGAGGCTGACAGAAGGGAAGAGAGGAGCCAGGGAAGCCCCTACCCCAGCGTCCCTGAGACGTGCCCACGGTCCCCCACTAGGCCAGGGAATCTGAGGCTGCCGAGTGCCCTTCCCATGCCAGCAGCCCAGGGCAGAACCAGAGGAGTACAAACAAGCAAACCCACCCAGAAGATTTAGATCACCTCTGAGGTAGAAGCTGTGTTGGCTGGGGCACCATCAGCTCTGCTCTGCTCCACACGAAACCCACACCACCACTGCTGGGGTCCTGAGCATCCTCCACCACATAAATCATTATTATTATTGGGCCTCGCAAGAGTAACCAGAGAGAAGAGTGCTCTTGCTTAGGAATCCAAGTTTAGTGCTAATAAAAGGGAGGAGACAAAACAGTGTAGTACAAATGAGATCTTGACACTAATGGCTGCAAAAAACCGACAGATGCTGTGCATTGAAACAGTGCTAGAGATAAAGCATCACTGGATATATTAGCTGCTTCTGCATGGTTCTTCCCACTCTCGACTATTCAGTGTAAAATCATGGGAGGAAAATCTATGTGTGAGGAACCATTATGATATTGAGGTTTGTTTTAAAAGTGAAGATCTCTTACCCAACTTGGAAAGAACTTTGTACTCTCAGAACTCCCCAATGTTATCAAAGTCTGGTTCTCACAGTTTCCATAAAACAAATGAACATGTTTTGTCTCCATTTGCCTTAAACGTATTTTAATATTTGCTCTCAAGCCTTAACTGTCAGCAAAGGACTGAACATGCCAGTCCCCCTCGCCTATGCCAAGCACAGGATCAGAGGGTCAAGGCTGCTGGTGTTGGTGGTGCGGGGCACTTTGGGTGTCTCATCTACACTGTTAATCAAACAGACAAACACACCAGAGCTTTTCCTGCTTTCTCGTTATGAAGAGAAACCAGTTCCTCCATGGGAATTCTGGTCTGTGCTTTCAATTCAATCCTTGATCTGACCCCTCTCCATGTCCTACAGAAGTGATAACCTACACATTTGGGTTTCTGAGTGTGAGGCTTAGTCCTGTAGATTGAATGTACCTGTATTGTGATAACCATACATGCAAAGAAATACTGGGAGTGGGAAGAAGGGACCAAAAAATTCTGTGAGATGAAGTTAGCCACTGGCTTGAAGGTGTTTTCCTGGAGAAAGATTAAGAACTATGGTAATGCAATGCAATAAAATTTTTGCTTTTAGCTGAATTTTAAAGTAAAGCCACTATGCTTCCTGAATTTTTCTGCCTTATTCCAGTTCCCCTCTCAAGAGCTCTCCTAGGCTTGGGAGTCTCCCTGCTGTCCTTCAGCAGCAGTTCCTAAGTGTCCATCATGTCCCTCAAGTTACAGGAAACTATAGGCTTTACCTTCTCATTTTGTAAAGGTAATTGGACCAAGGTCTCGAGAAAACAAGAAATGGCATTAAAACAACTGTTGTGGATTATTTTAATTTAATTTTCCCCAAAACAGCCCAGTGGCAACATATGGCTCTCAGTGAGATCGTGCTATTACACAGTTTGGCAGCTGGGCCGACCGAGACATGAGAAGGTCGGGCACTTTGCACAAGGCAGAGTGTGTCAGCATCTCAGACTGGGGGAGAAGAGCCAAGGTTTGGGCCCAGTTTCTTTTCTGTATTGCTCTTGGCTCCTAGGGCCTAGTCTTTGGGATGGATCCCAGCTACAGAAAATAAAAATGAGATCTTGACACAGATAGAAGACAGCTTCAGGGACCAAACCTAGTGAATTTAATCAGTGCTGTCATTTCCATAATAAGTAATGTGTACCAGCTCATGATAAGCCTGTCATAAGGATTTTGTGGGATGTTTTCCGATCATATGGGGTGTAAGACTTGAAGCAATTATTGAATCATCCAGTCCAGCTTCCTGGAGGTTGTCAGCTACTTTGCCCCCAAAATTTACAACAAACTGAAAATTCTGATGAGGCCAGAGAGCTCAGACCTGAGGAACAAATCCTGTGTCATGGGCAGAGGGCACCCAGTGCTCGCTTGTCTCAAGTACCCTGGCGCTACACACCCCAGTGATGCTGCTCACGCTGCAGAGTACGGCTAAGGGCTTAGGGTTAATTTAGTCTGCTCCTCTAGCATTTGTTTTATTTATTTCATGTCCTAAAAAGAATTTGTCCCCAGTTCATTGTGTTCTCTCTTGTGTTTATAGGTCTGGACACAGCTGTGGTTACCTAAGCAAAGTCAGGGTTCAGTCAGAAACCTGAGAGGAAACCCGATGTGCCCTGAATGTCAAGGGAATTGTACCCCAGCTAAGAGCTTTTATTATCTGACTCCAGTGCTTTCACACAAATGGAGTTGGTTAAACAAGTACTGTGTAGGGTCATCTGCTTAGATTACATGCTCAGTTTATCCTAGTAATGTGCCTTGGCAAATAAGTATCTGATCATCGTTAGCTATACGGCTTCTAGTTGCATGTGCAAGTGTGTTTTACATGATACTGACACATCCTTTGCCCGTAAATTTACTTTATATTGAAATTCCTCTTTGCAGCCCTGAGGACATCCTGTTTGCAGATTTCCCCAGGAGTAAAACACTGTGCACCCATTGAACAGGGTATGCCTGGAAGTCAGAGGGTAAGAGATTGAAGGGCGATGCTGCACAGAGGAGGTAGGATGAGAGAGGGGCCAGGGTTTGTGGTGCTTAGCCACCCAAGTTGTCTTCCTCCCTCTGATCTACCATGTGCGACCATCTGGAAAAATCACTTAAAAATTATTTTCCCTCTTAGGCAGATGGGGAGAGATGCAACTGCTTTGACCTCTTTAAGACAGGTGCAGGCTGATACCTTCTCTTTATTTATGGTGACATACATGACACCTCACCCTGCACACCTCCGAGCTCTGTTGAGGTCAGGCCAAAAGGCATACGTGCTCTCATGCCTCACTGCGCTGCATCTTAAAAAAAAATAAACACTATAGAGCAAACAGTATGCCTTGTTCTTTGACACTGAAGTGGGAGGTGTGTCAGGAAGAATATCTATTTCATTAATTCAGTGCCAGGGTGACGAAGGTGCCAAGGAGCAGAGGATAAGATGGGATTCGGTTTCTGACATAGAAATCCCGAAGTTACTCACAGTATGGGTGGCTACGAGTGATCCTGGAGTTTCAGCTCCCATGGCAGTCAGCGTACATCCAGGGACTACCACTGTGGAGTCCAGTGGCATGCTCAGCTGGTAAAATACGGGGTTTCTGCACAAGCTTCTGGGGTCAGTGATGGTCTGTTGTCTGTCTGCAGGCAATCGGAGCCATTGGAGATGCACCAGGACATCCCACCAAGTACTCATGGGGACGGCTGTCTTCTGACCCTGTGGCATAGCTGTCAGCCTAGCAGAGCCCACTGAGCATCTCCAGTGGCACCAGTGAAGCAGCTGCTCCTCCACACACCCTGCCTCACATTGCCACTGCCTGGCCTCAAATGTGTAAGCGTTGCCTCAGCCACCACACTTCGATTTAAGCAATGAGATTTCCTAAGACTATCAAGCTTTTGTTCAGAGACTGCCACTTGACCTCTGTAAACAGTATTCTTATGCTGGCATGATAAAAGCTACAGGAAAAAAAAGTATTCGTGAAGGGCCTTTCCTAGCAAATGGTTTCCTTATTCAGAAGTCTGCCTTGTAATAACTCAGAGCTTGAGTGCTGCAAAGCTGAGGCTTACTGTGACTTCTCTTACATCACTGATTGCTGTGTCATTTTTTGTGTGCATTGTTAACAAAGCCCTACCACAGAAAAAGCAAACCTATTTTCTGTCTGTGTTATTTCTGCTCTTACCTCAGCTTGGGCAGTAAGGACCAATAAGAGCTGCTTGCTTTTCCTGTTCCAATTAACTTTCAGGTTTTAATGAGCTAGTGCTTGAGCTCGCTCACTCAGCACAAGGGTATGAGGATTAAAAAACTTACAAGATGTTTGTGGTCTCAATTGTTGTTGCTGTTACTTTAAAGCTTGCTTTAATATCACCTCAGATAAATGCTTGGGCTCTTTTTCAGGCTGAGAGAGGCTGGGGAAATTGTGCTGCTTTCAGACTTGTTGGCTGCCAGCTAGGCCTCCGGTGACATCCCCTTCCACTCTTGCTTTCTTGTGGTTTCCCCCTGCACAGTGCTGAAATACAGCATTTTGTTACCTATTAAAGTGTCACTCTCAGCGATATTGTGAAGCTGTTAAATTCTGCCGGATCATCCTTTGTGAACAAGAGGATGTTGACAGAGCCAAAGCCCCATCCTTCAGCTATTATCTGGTATTCAGTGTCCTCCAATTAGTATGCACAATAAATCTAGTCCAAGACCCCCCACTGCTTTATGTCATTTCTGTATTAACCTCACTGCTTCCTAACGTGTTCCTATTATTAAGCCATTTAAAGACATCCCTTCGTTCACTTACAAGAGCTATGTCTCATTTTCCTTCTTTCATGTATTTGCATACATTTCCAAAGGTTCACTTGACATGACTTCTGTTGTTGGTGGTGGTTATTTTTTTTTAATTAAAGATTATTTCCAACATACTTTCTTTACTCCATCCTCTTTGCATGTGTTATCCTCCTTATCAATGTGAGATTGTAACGGATGGGTTGAGAATTGGTTGTCATTTCATGTGTTCAAAAAGCCAACCCTTTAAGGCTGCACTGGAAATTCCGAGGCTAAAATTGAGTTTTGTGTCACTTCTGCTCAATGAAAAACGTAAAATTGTTATGGTGTTGCATTATGTAATCTCCTCTGCTGTTCTTACTCCATAGGGTTTGGCAGGTAATAGAGCCAGAAGCATTCTCCCTTTGCTGTACAGCCTCAAAGGCCAGTGGTTCTTAGCTCAGTGGAAAAGCTGGGGGATACAGATCCAAAGATGAAACATAGGTTTTCAGGTCAAGGAAGGGTGAAAATTATTTGTTAAACTATATCTGTAACTGTGATAGTTTAGGAAAACACTGATGGAGATGCCAGAGGATAACCACTGTGTTTCTGTAGATAGGCTGGCTTTATTTTTGCTGGTATTTTGCATCCCTGCATTGTTGTAAGTGAAAACTGATGGAATCGGACTTGTACAGTCTGGAGAAGAGACAGTTTTGGGAAGACCCAACAGCTCCCCAATGCCTACAGGAATGTCATCAGGATGGAGACAGGCTCTCTGTGGTGGGGCATGGTAGGAGGGCAAGAGTTGAAACAAAACGGTCAGGCTGGGTGTGAGGAGAAGCCTTTCACCCATGAGGACAGCCAGGCAGTGGAGCGGGTTGCCCCACAAGGTTGTGCTAGCTCCATCCTTGAAGGTTTTGAAGGCGAAGCCCTGAGCAGCCTGGTGTGATCCCAGAGCTGGTTTGGCTTTGGGGTAGACACTTCTGGAGGTCCCTGCCAGACTGAATCATCATCCCATGGCCCCATGATAAATGAAACACTTGGTTTACCTGGGATCCAGACACCAGGCAAGTCACTTTCTACAGTTGCAAGATGGTAAGGGCAGTGAGCAGCCGGGTACCGCTCATCTCTCAGCATTGATTCAGTCCCTGCCTCCATGTACCCAAGCTGGGAATGAGGAGGCAGCAGTGTGTTACCATACACCAGAAGATACCTGAAGGCATGAAACAATACCTCCTTGGCTACGTGGTTGAGCCCCACTGGCTTCTTTACTGCCATGCCCCTGAAAAAGACCTTCCCCAAGAGGGGATGGGGGGGAAAAAGAGGAGATAATGCTCCCCTGTCTTCCTTGCCTGTAAGGAGTGGGAAAGAAAGGTGCTTCACCCCATAGTCGTGGCTTGTGGGTAAAAGGGAATGTCCTTTTGTCTCCTCCTTTCTCAGCCACTTTTCTATAAGACTGGGCACCTTGTCAATGTATTTTACATTTTAAAATCTGTGAAAACCCACAAAGAGGGAGAAAATAATTGGAAAATAAACTGCTGCAAATTCCCCCCACATTCTGAGCACATTAATGTATAAACATTCAAAAATATTGAACTAAGGGAAACCCCAAGGAAAGGTTTATAGGAAAGGTATATAGAGGATCAGCTATCTGCTTCCTTTTTATTATTTCTGGCAGAGGAATGAGGAAACAGGAATAATGCATCTATTTCTTTGCAGGGCAGGGTGAATACTATGCCATTGCTGTATATCCAGTGTGTCAAACCTCTGTGTTTTGCTGTCTGGAGCTCAAGAAATACCTTTTATTCCCTTTATCAGTAAAAAAGCTGATTTTAGTACCAAATAAACTATTCATAGGGTAGGCAGCACAGTGCAACACCAGTAGAAAGCTTTTTATGTGGATTTCTGCATTCTAATCTAAACTCTCACATCAGAGGTGATTTTGAACTCCTGTATCAGAGGATGGAGAGCAGTGGCCTTGGCCTTCTTTGTGCTCCTGGTTTTCAGGCAAGGTACTAGTTTGGTTTAGATTTGAGACATCTGAGGAAAGGGTTTCCCAAGGCTTGAATAGGATCTATCATCTGTTCTCCACCCTAGTGGTGCCTGGGAGCCCTTGAAGGCATCCCAGAGCACAGGTTTGGGAGGTGCTCCTGCCATTGCTCCCCATCATCCCCCCCACCCCCGCCTCGAGCACCTCAATGTGGTCTCTGCTTTTCACAGGCTCACTTGGAAGCACCTGCAGAAATACCAAAATGTGACATTTCTCATCCAACCCCCCTCCATGTGCACAGCTCCAAAGGGTATAAAACCATGGCCCCCAAACTGCCATGATAGCTTTGTTAGACTGCTCAACACTCCCAACCACAAAAAAATGCAAAACAAATCAACCTTGGTTTTCTGTTCAATTTTTTGCCGGGTAATTGGAAAGACAACACAGAAAGTCCTACATTCATGGTTGTATTTCCAACTAGAACAGCAGTGACCTCAGGTTGTGGGGCCCAAGGAGGTACTCAGTGTTACCAGCTACTGGTGGAAATCATCTGCCTCTCCAGGGAGACTGGTTTCTGGCTCCTTATCCCCTCCACCTGCCTGCAGTACCAAACTGGTGCTCTCTGCAGCTATTAAAGGGCAATTCACAAGTGCAAAACCTCTGACATGACAGAGGAGAGAAAAGGAGAAAATGGATAATTGCAAGGGATTTAAATAACCATTCATTTGAATGTCTTTCCCTTTCCAAGTGGCTTTGGACACTGCTGGCTGACAGATTGGCTTGTGCTGCAGCTGCATCCCTGCAGAGCAGATCCTGCTCCTCTGGGAAAGGCTGGCTGCCTTTTCACAACCAGCCATTCCAGGCATTTCTGTGCTTCATGCAGATGAGGGGAAGAGCAACTATCTTCCCTTCCTCAGCAGCTCGTGTTCCTTTTTTATTCTGGATTATTAAAATAAAACAGCATTTCCACCAGCTGGGGGATTCAGCTTGAGAAGCAGATGTTTCTTGAAGAAGATGGAAGCAGCTTAAATATCTATGATGGGCTGATTTCTAATTCCCTGACCAAAAGCTGACATTATCTTCATGTAACTTTGAAGAGGACATGGTATTTGTCTCCCTGGGCAGGCAGCACTCTGCAATAAGCCCCTGAGCAGAGCTGAGTCTTTAAAAGAATTTATATTCCCTGAGGGAAAGTGCCTCTGGTTTATCTACCTTTTTTTTTTTTTTTTGAAAAAAAAGTAATTTCACAGAATTAATTGATTATGGAAATTTTTTAAAGTGTTGAACATATTGGGTTTGGTGACCAATAGGAGCTTATTGCAAATATTACAAGTCAACTTTCATTACCTGCTTTTCTTTGGTTTTCTGCTGGCTCCTAAGAACATCTGACCAACATTGGGAATTAACTGCAAATGTAAATAATATGTTGCAATCTTATTACAATAAAAATACATGTCAAGCTAACACTTTTATGAGAAAAAAATCCTATATGTATATGGAAGTTTTAGCTATCTCCGAAAAACATCTTTGGGATTTATATGTTCTGAATTCATTTTCTTTTGCAGAAGTTGTGTGTGTTGCCTCCATCAAACAGTGCCAAGATTGTTCTCAGCATTGCTTTCTGGCAGCATAAATCCCTCTCTGTGAGGGCTGAATCCCATTTGATCCATCTCAGTTACACCATGAAGTGGAAGGATCTCTAGTTATGAAGATGAACTTAAATAAAAAGAAAAGGCATTTGTTGTTTTGTAACCAATTTAAATACACACGTGTATAATGTGGGAAAAAAAGGCTCCTGTGAAAGAGGGTGTATAACAGCCAGATACAGCTGGATAGCATCTCCTCTTCCCATCTGCATTTATCCCAGTACTGTCTGCATTACGATAGTGAAGGTGATGGAGTTGCCCAACTTCGGGAGTCTGGCTTTCTGGTTCAGGACAAGCACAGGCGTTATTCATCCCTCTGAAGTAATTAGGAGAGCCCTCTGTCCCCAGGGATCGTGGTGGCTGGCTGCCCTGCAGAGCAAGCCACTGTTATTCCACCACATCTGAAAACGTCTCAGGTGTGCACTGTGTGATTAATAGCACCTAGAGATGGCCAACAATTTTATAATATGAAATGGGGAAAAAATCAACTTTCACTGCCACTTTTCCTATGTTTTATTGGAGGGACTGCTGCTCTTTGTCTGGCTACCTGCTTCAGCTCTGCGCTCATTCAGTGTTCCAGGGAGATGGGCCCCATTCTCTCTCCCCAGTGCTTGCAGTGTGTGCTCAGCCGCTGCCACAAGAAAACATTGGATTGCAGCAGTGTGGGCAGCTCCTGGGCTCAGGGGCAGTCAGGCAGGGAGGGAATGCAGGCAGGAGACCATGCAGCCCTATGGGCTGACAGGAGCTGCTCCTGGTTGCTCTGCCAGCACTGAGTGACAGCAGTGCCCTCGGCTTGCCTACTGGGACGAGGGGATTGCATGCCCAGGATTCTGTCAGCAACCCCCAATGTCTGCCTCCAGCCTCCAGAAGAGATGGTGGAAAGCAATTGTATTTCACACTAGTATACACCAGTTTGGTGGGGTTTTCTACCTTTTTTTTTTATAAGTGCCCATCCTGTATGTGCAGTTTCCATCTGGATGTGGCAGTGGGTTGCGGGATGCTGTCTAGATGGAGAGCTGCAGCTTAACATTTTCTCAGAAACCAGACTGCTGCAAACCCATCAGACTCTCTTCTCTGCCCTCTGTCCTGGTGTCCCAAAGACTAAACAGTCAGTCTCAACACCTCCAGAATTATCTCTAGAGCCTTGGCCCAGGGTCCCTAAACCATCACTGTGCCTATGTGGGACCAGCACCCACTGGTGCTGGTCCCCTGATCTCCCCAAGCGGAGTGGCTACTGCAGTGTAGTGAAGACACCAGGGCTCAGACACCTGACTCTGAGTCCCCTTTGCCACCCTGTCCATACATCTGGGAGGTAGTGCTGTTACTCATCCTCTCAATCCACCCATAAAGTACCAAGATAAGGACAGCTGCCAAACATGATGAATTCTGCAAGTGCTCACTCTGCACTGAGTGAGCTGTCTCTTCTAAATTAATCTGGGCAAGAGAAAGACTTTCCTCAGTCCTTTTGTTTCTGAGGCTGCAGTACTAAATCCTACAGGGGACTAAGAAATACTTTTTCTTAGTGCATACAGTGTGTTTCTTTGGTCTGAACTTTCCCAATTCAAATGCAGCCTGGCAAGTACGTTGAAAGAGGAAGGAAAAAAACCAAAACAAACCGCAATGCAAAATACTCCCCTGCACACACAGTCCTTCCCCAGAGAGCAGAGGAGAGAAAGAACAAACCACATGTGACAGATGTTAGTCACATCGCCAAATGCACCGCTGGCAGGAGCCGAGGGAAAAGGGCAGTGGGGGAACCCCTACAATATTGCTGCCTTAGTGATTTCAGATTCCAGGCAAAGATGCTATTCCATACTGTTGGTATATATACAACCTGTGATTGTTTTTATTTCGGCTGTTAGTGTCAAGGAAACTTGATTTTACAGATTATAAAGATACTATATACAGAAACCCCATTTTTAAAATAGCAATTAATCATTTTACTGAGCAATGTGCAGTCATTTAGATTTTGGTTGTTTACATTGTGTGCCATACAGGGCTAGTAATTTCCTAACTTACGCGATATTCTTTGCAAGGGTGTATTTTGGTTTTTGCTGCTGTGTCAGGCTAATGCCACTGTTGCTATGGCAATGGTGATGTTTGAGTCTGCTTTGTCACCTTTGTCCTGCTATTTTTTCCTTTAAGCACAAATTCATGCTGTGGAGGCCTGCAAAGCAGGCAGAGGGCTTGCTATGGGAGCTCAGCTCCATCTCTTGTTTATTTATTTATAATAGATTATAAAGCAGTGTGGCAATTTCACAGTTGAATAAAGTCTAAAGCCAGTAGAGCTCATCAGATCTGCTGAAGCCACCCTCCCATATAAATGTCACTGAGATATCCCTATATGGCAGACTGGATAACCTGGTTGGAAGTACTGAAAGGCATCCCATTTTATTTAGAAGATGCCCATAACTATCAGTCCAGCATTGTCCTGTGCAGTTTCATCCAAAGTTTTAGAAATTCTTAATGGTTTAGAAAAAGTCTACCATGTTTTTATCAGGTCCACCATGATCTCCAGCATTTTTTCAAGGTTGCTTTTTTCATTTTTTCAAGTGTTTCCTGCTGTTCTGCCTCATCCCCAGATATCATCCTCAGGACCATGCTTTTCCTTCCCATTTGCCCGCAGTAAAACACATTTTGCTTCTCTGGGTGCAGCTGGCTGTGCGATTCATCTAGTCTTTCTGCTTTATTTACCCTCCTGCCTTTCTTCGGGTGTTTTATCAGCAGTGATTTCATATTTATTTCCACATCACTAACGAAGATGCTGGGGAGTGGCTGCGTGCGTCTCTCTCAAAAGCTCCAGCAGTGACTTCTAAACCTGAGGATATGTCTGTTTTCTTTCCCCACCATGTCACTCTGGACTGGCATTTTCCCAGTATGACAAACTGTATCAAACAAGGAGTGAGGCACAGGCTCTTCAGCCAGCACTGATAGCATTGCTGAGTTTAAGCTATTTTAAAATGGGAATCTCTAGTGGAGTTACTGCACACTGTCCCTGACTGCTGGTGGATTTACAACACCTACTCCAGCATTCCCAGCTTGGACTTGGATTTATACCTGTGAAGCAATTTGGGCCCTTCTTTTATTTCTAGAAAAAGAAAGGATGAATGGTGAAGGTCAGCTGGACTGCTCAATTGCCCCAGGTACCTGGCACATACCTCTCCCTTCTACAGGACTGGGGCAGCACAACCAAAGGGAAGCAAATGAAAGCTTGCAATCCTCCCCAGGCCTTCGAAACACTGTGTGAACCTGTGCTCTGAAAAATGACATTTTTGTTCCATTTTGAGGAAAGAGCAGACCCTGGTTCCCCTTGCAGGCAGGACGAGGGGGAGTTCCAGCAGTGGGTTTGGGCGTGGGCAGCTGTGCCAGCCTGCTCACAGCTCAGGGTTCTGCAGGCTGCATTTTGCCTCCAGTGTCAGGGGCATGAGTAACTCTACAGGAGCAACTAGCGTCACCCATACTCTCCCTGAGCCAGTGTTAGAAGTCATGAAGCTCTAATTCACTTTAAGCTTTGCTTTGTGCCAGGAATTGCCAGTGTTTTCTTCCAACCCTTGTAGGCTTCCCAGCCATGGGACCTTCCTGTTGGCATTTCTCGCTCTGGCTCTCTGTGCCACACTCTGGGAGCAGGTAACAGTGAGGGCACAGCATTAACACAAGGTGGCCATAGCACTGGAGCCCGCTGTTGGCTAAGTGCCTCCTAATAAACCTCCTTTGCCCTTGTGCTTCCCTGCCTCTCAAAATATAATGGGGGACAATGACTTTCTGGGAGAGGGTCAGGGTCCGGGGTGTCCTACCCATATTACATACCAGTGGTACCGAGCTGATTATAAAAGAGTGTTTATCATTCCTGAGCCATTCATTTGAGGCAAATTGAACACGGCAATTACCCTCAAGGTGCCCAGGGACCATCCACGGTCTCTCGTGTGAAAATGATATGATGAAACTGTTTTGGAAAGCAAAAGAAAAAAGCGAGTATTTATGTCCCTCACTATCTCGATGCCTTCTCGCTATCTCCAGGCGGCGTGGCTTTGATGTTTGCTACACATGCAACAGCAGCATTGGCGGTGCTTGCTTTTATAGCACCAATACAATATTAACTGAAGTAATTTAAGATAGCCTGTAAAGAAGTCTTGAGCAACTGGCTGAGTCCGGAGATACAGTTACCTTTGCTGTCTGACATTTTTCATGCTAATGGGATTGAGGCCGTGGTCTGCAATCCTCTTTGCCTCTTCCTAAAACAGTCGGCAGTTTTTATACAGTGTTTGCTCCTCAAGCACTCATAAAATCGCCTTTTAAGTAAAGGAAAGGCACAAATCATCATGAAGTTCTGATTTCCAGTAGTTTCTGGTTTTTCTAAAGCTTTCATGAGAATTGAAGGAAAACGAGGGTTTTGAAGAAGCAGACCCTGCTTTTTCAAAGATGTGAAACCAGGCAATGGTGGAAAATAAAAAATAATAATAAAAAAATCACTCTAAACCATTACTTATATCATTGCATAAATGCCAAATATATCAACTATGTTTTGTGTTCTCTGTTGTTTCTGGATAAATGCCAGGATCATTAATATTAGAGCTACTGACACTGCAACAGCTTTATTAGACTCAGGTCTGCCTGCATGTGAAAACGAAGATCACCTTTAGGGGAAGGAATGGGAAAAAAATCGCTTAAATCTTCCAGATTTTAAGAGGGATTTTTTGCCTAACTCATTTGCAGCTGTGCCCTGGTACAGCAGAATTAGTGGAGAACTCAGTTTCTCTAGATAGTTTGCTGAGTGAACTGAGCACCATCAGCAAGCAGAGCTTTCCAGCCTGGCGAGGGGCATGGGACAAGAGAAGGTGGCAGGGATGGCCATGTTGGGGGACATTTCCACCACTCCTGCTGCAGCTGGTCACTCACTCTTGGCATCAGGTCACGCTCTGAAAGTCCTCCTAGGCTGCCCCTCCCTGGCAGGATGGCTGTGGTTGGAGGAGCCAGACATGCTGCTGGCAAACCACACAGCCATCAGCCAGAATCCTTTCCTTCAGGATGCCTTTGTTCTTGTTTTTCACATCCAGGAAAGACTAACTCAAGTTCACTATTTATTTCAGTTATTCCTCCCTTGCAAATCAAACAAAAAAGGACAACAATGTTATTTCACCCTATTTGCTTCTTTAATGTTGAAGTCATCCCTGCTGCAGTTTTCCTGGCTTGCAATGACTGACAGTGTACAGAACAGCTACCTGACAAGTAGGCAAGATCTTTCTCCTGGAGCTTACATGTGGGTCTGCCTCCCTTTGCTTTTTGTTTGTGGTATTTATTTATTTTTTCTTTATTACTTTTCCTTTCAGAAGGGTAAGGCACTGTTTTGTTCCTTTCTCCTCTTCTCCTCCTCCAAAGATGGACTGAAACTTGACCTTCTGATTGTTCATCCCAGATGCTCTCAGGAAAGCTCTGAGTGGTAAATGAGGTTCCAAATGTAGGAAGAGATTACTGTATTTTTCTTTTCCTTTTTAAAACCTTGAATAGATGAAAATAGATGGTAATCAACAAACCTGTGGCTAGAGGAAAAAATCCCTTTAACTCACATTTTACTTCAATTACATTCAGGACAAAGAAACACATTGCACCATGTGCACGAATAGATGCTTTATTATTCAAAACAAGCTTCAAAGAGCATTACGTCCCCTATAGAAAATATGCAATCAGTGTTTAATTCAATGGTAGGATGCAAATTTAAATTCCCATAAGGGGAAGACTGTTAATGCCATTTAAATTGGTTGTAAATTACAGATAATACGCTTGAGACCCGAATACAGATTAGGAGAGTGTTGCTTTATGAATCCAGCCCTACTTTGAACTTACTGAGTATTTATTTATGGACCTGCATAAGACAATGCAGGCTTGTTTACACCTATATAGTCATATTAACTGACACAACACATAAAAAACTCATCTTGTTTTTAAAACACAGAAGCTGTTAGCTCCAGTTTGATGGGGATTGGTTGTGTGAAAATGCTTTTCGGTTGCAACCATGTCTGTTCTTCTTTCTCTCTGCTCCAGTGTCACGTGTTTCTACCTCTTATGAATCACGCAGAAATTAGCCCAGAGGAATCACCATTTCTCTTTTTTATTAACAGCGGAGGGAAAGTCCTGGCTTGTAACCCATCAGTTAGCATGTGCTTGGGACAGCAGCCCCTTGCAGGGCTCAGAGGCTGCTGCTGCCTTTGCTGGGGTTGGTACCTTGGTTGTTTCACTATACCAAGTCCAGTGTGTCCCTCCCCACGGCCACAGCTGCCATGGAACAAGCCCGTGCTCTTGGTAAGACTTTTTATGGGATTTTTTATTTCCAGAGAAAGCAAAATTCTGTGGCTTCATCCTTTGTGCGCCAAAATGATCATTAAAAACAACCAACAGACTTTAAGACCAGAGTGTTTAAAACAAGCTGTGTGTCTCACGTAGCACCACGTCTGTTTGCTGTTACTCTCCTCGTGTATTTCGTGCCCATTCTTTGTATAAGACAACAACTTGTAGAAGTGAGATATTTTTATTTTGTAAAAGGCGATGAACTAGTCATTTGAGAAGCAACTCTTCAAACCACTGATGGTACAACTGAGCCCTTCTGGTATGAATGCCACTCTAGCAATGTTTTACTGGGTTGTGTCATGAGAAATTTTGGAGCACGTTTCTTCAGGTCCAAAGCACATGTTGTATGTCCCCAGGTGTATCAATATTACATCAGCGCATTACAAACTCAGTAAAACTATTTTGTATTGCAAAAGCACCACACTTTGCAGTTGATTTCTTACAAGGCAATAGAGCTTATCTACTGAGAGCCATAGAAGTGTGGCCATCGACCACAAACACTGCTTTATCTTAAACTTCTCCTGTGAATAAGAACCAGCTCATGCTGCTGCAACCTGTACTGGGAGAGCACATGGGCCTTTCCTGGAACTTTCCAAGTCCTCCTGACCCCTGCTAAGGCCTGGATACCAGTAAGTGGATGCAGTGTAATGGTAATGTCACAGAAAGATAATTTTGTTGTATGCAAGGATTATACCATTTCTCTGTTTCTACTTGCTCAGATGCTCTTGAAACCTGTTTGTTGTTCTGATTAAGTCATTATACTGGAAGCAACATATTCCATAATTTATCTCAAATGACTTCCAAGTCTGCTTTAGGGTCACAAATTTCCAGAATACAACCCCCCATCTTACACTCCTGATTTATTCAATTTATTTCTAAATTTGTAACTGTACCTACTCCTACACGAAAACGCATGTGGTTTACATCAGCCATTGTCACCAGAGAAGAAAGTCTTTTTGTCCAGGTTACAAAACCTATATTAAATAGCATTGGATCAAGAACAGGCACCCATTGGACTCCAAAAACCATTCTCTATGGGATTACACTTCCCTGCTTCCAAGTTTTTCAGTCTCTTATTTCACATTAATAATTCTTTGAACGAGAGCTACATTGGTTTTGTTTCGTGCTCTTTTTTTTCCCAAACACAAAAAAGTAGGTACTTATGGCAATACCATCTTTTGTAGCCTACAGATTTGAGATTTCGTTAAAAACATGCTATCAAGCATACTTGACAAAATACATTTGGTTCCATAATACATTATGGTTTCCATGAAGTGATGTTGATTGGCATTACTAATACTATCATCTTCCCATTTTTTTAATGGATTGCATCCCCAATCAGCCTTTCCCTGGGCTATGCTTGGGATCAATGCCAAGATAACTGGTTCAGTGTCTCCTGCATCATTCTCTTGGCTATCTAAAATATTGGCCCAAAACATGTTTTTAAGGCCCTCTTAGTTGTCTTCTTATTTGCTTTTTATTCCCTTCTCCCATTTCCATTTTTGGGGGATTTTCTCAGGGCTTAAAGATTTAGTTCAGAGGACTTCTCTGCTGGTTTTTCTGTTACTCTTGGGTGCAAGGTACTTAGGCCTGTAGATTTTAAGTAGTTACAGATTATGAATAACCACAGGCTATGATTTCAGACCTGTATATGTTACGTAGAGACAAGAACTCTCTGATGAAGTTCAGACACAGATCTAGGTTTCATGCTGGACTCTTCCAGCACATCCAATGGGCCAGCTCAGCCTTTGCTTCATACTTTTTCTGGTGGTCTGTACCATTTCAATGTGGGTGTACACACATTGCTGAAAGAGTTTGACATGTATCACTGCACCTTCAGTGCTGCCTTCTGGAACCTGACTGTGCTCTGATTGAAGTAATTTTGTTTTCAAATGGGCATCATTAGCATTACAAGCAGGCTCTGAATTTTAGGATGCAAGTTCTGAAGTTTCCTGCAACCACTAAGGACCAGATTTCCTAGGCTCCTCTGTAGTATGAAGAGCTTAAACTGTTTCATTGATAAGAAATGCTTATGTGTATTTTCACTTCCATCTCCACATCACAGTCAAAAATGAACATCACTGCAAGGAGGAAGACAGCAGAGTCTCATCCAACATACGTGTGCTAAGATTTGACCTTGGCACACAGTGGGCTTGATCCTGCACTGGGTTATGTTGTTTTGCACTGAAGGAGATACCCAGCACTTTTTTGCCTCGAGGTGCCAGAATCACTTTCCCCAAAATCTGGAAACTTCAATATTATAGTCTTATACTATGTAGTCTTACAGTCAATACTAATTGTCTTATTTAATTAAAGCCTCACAGAAGCACGGCTGATAGACAGACTACTGTGTTACGGTAGGATTGCTCTCAGACATGACAGAAATGAGTCTCCCTTTGTCCCTCACCCTGCACACCTACCCCTGTCACCTCCTTTAATCATGCTATTCCGAGAATAATTAAAGGAATTTCCTCCTGAACCTTGTCAGCTGCAGATATCAATTTGCAGACTCGTTTGACCGATGATTTAACACATCTTCAGAATGAAACTGGGGGTATGCCTCCAGCCTCTTGTGAGTGCTGCTGCCCCCATCCTTCTCAGGTCATGCAGGTGTGTCCAGCCCATCCCCAGGTCCTCTCTCACTGACATGCATCCACTGCTGTGGAGCAGAGTGGAGCTTCCCACAGAAGGTCATGTCCTACAGATGGAACAGATCTGAGCAGTGTGGGTCAGGGAGGGGTTAAAGAAGAGCGTAAAGCCTCCTTGGATGCCCCACCTCGCATCCCATTTCACTGCGCACAGGGCTGTCTAGCGTTTATGACTTCATACAGAAAGCCAAGTTTGCTCTTCGAGTTTCTGTATAAAATAGTGTGATACCAAGCATCTAATGTGAAGAGACTTTGGGCTATATTCATAAATGCTTCAGTGAATCCGTAAAGACATAATAAATTATTGCCTCAGAAGTATCTTCATTCACCTGCTCCAGGCAAATGGGAAAAGGACAATCAATTTTTCTTTTTGAAATGCCAGAAATCCCAAACTTATGAAATTTCCTGACAGTCCCTACATTTGCACTGAGATTTTATGAGGTTGTATCATTTGACCTTCCCCCTTTCAGAGTTCAAGCAAGTTGAAAAAAAGGATTTGTAATAAATATAGCCACAGATGGATTTAAGCACGTTCCAGAAAATGGAACATTTTCTGAAGGCAGTTCATTCTGAATTTTCAGTGAAGGAATTGATAACGTTTCCCATTGAAATGGAAATTAAATGGAGTTCAGAGTGACAAATTCTGATTCTGAGCCGGCATCTTAACAAAGCTTTCAACATGAGATAACAGGAAACTTTTCTTTCTTTGTTTGTTTTCTATTAAGAGCAGGGATTTAAGGAAGAAGGAGGGAAGGTGGTGGTGGTACTGCCACAATGATCACCTCCAAACTGGCCATCACTCCTCAATGCTACAGCCGTCTGCAGCTCAGAGCAGACTGTGTGGCCATTTGTCATAGGAAAGCATGGACATTTGTCTTCAATGTCCTTTAGCCCTTGAAGCTCCTTCCTTCTGTTTTTGGTCTGCATTTTTCTTATGGAATTTGTTTCCCCCTCAGCCACTACCACATATCCCCCCATGCATAGGAAAGTCTTTCAGATTTTACAAAGCCCATCTTTCCCATTTCTTTAAATTTCTTGAAAACTTGCCTTAGCCACCACACGTACAAATCTCTTGCACCTGGGGCTGGTTAGGCAAATAAGAGCTGTGACTTCTGGCTTTCTGCAAACCTTCTTTCTTTTATTGCTTCCCCGCTTTCCCAACCCAGCTTTAAGTCAATTTTGCACACTGGGAACGTGTAGATCTCTGGTGAGGGGGGTCTCCTTTTTGCAACCCACCTGCAAGATGCCCTGAACGGAGCCTTACTTATCAGGTCTTCTGGCTGGAGGCACTGAGCTGGCTGGGAATTTGCATAGCATATTCCTCTGTTGCTCCCATTATGGAACCAGACCAAGTGACCTGGCAGTGTGTTACGCCACTTCACCTTTTGCAGGCAAGCTCTCAGCAGCCAGCTAAATATCCAACTTTTTGCAAGGTTCTGTTGCTGTTAATGTTGCTCACAAGTACCACTTCGTGCTTTGGTTGTTATTTTCAAAACACTAGGTGCTTCATGGAAAAGTCAAAATTTGGGCACTGAAGTAAGTCCAAGCAGGCTGACATCAGGCAGCCCCTTTCAAATATCATTCTGAGGTGGGCACAACTCCAGCTGCCTACCCCTATTTCAATGAAAATCAATGGGTCAAAACACTTTCAGGTGTCTCTATCAGCAGTACTGTGTGCCAGTAAATAAATCCTAGTTTATAAAACTGGCTTGTCAGTACAAGGAAGAGGGAAGCCCTTTTCCCTCTATGTTTTATCCCTGTCCCTAAATATGCAGCACACACTACATATACGGAGGTGAAACCTCAGTGATAAATTGCAGAGCAATGTGTTAAATGAATTTGTATTGCAGCCCCAACAGCTTCCCCTGCCCTCTGACTTTTATCCCATCTCTCAGGCTTTAACATCCGTCTGAACAATCACCATTTAAAAACAGAAAACTAAACCAGAAAGGCCACCATCACCTAAAAAATCCAACTCAGCCACCTGCTAGAGGGTTTTTTTTCCTTCATCCACACAAGAATTACCACAGAACACTACGGGGCCAGATGCTGAGATGAGCAAGATGTAATTCTGGAGCCGGTACCAGTTTTTTTACATATAGCATCACCATGACCCTGAGGCTTTTATCCTGCAGCCATACAGAGAAATGCAAACAGGGAGCAAAGAACTGCTGTTTGGATGTGGCAGCTTTTCACCACAAGCATGGCACAAGATGGGAAAGCAGAGAATCAGACTATGCAATGTTCAAATTTAATCTTTCAGGGAGAGAAATGAAAGGGCAATGGCACTGGGAAAGAGAGCTTTCCTGTTTCCTAGTGACACTCCATTTAGATCTGGAAGTGCTCCCAGAAAGGACTTTAAGTATGAGAGACCTTTGTTTTTGAAAACACATTTTTGGCTCATTTCAGAGGGGTTTTATGGTTTTCTGCGGGCATGGATAACTGGATTCATGACAAGTCCTTTTGTATCCTTTACCAGCAAAAGGATACAGAAGCTGTCACAGTACTTTAAAGTTTCCAAGCTTGCATTGCTCATTTTTCCCTAATATGTTTGATCTATGTAGCATCACCATTATCTGGTGTATGCACATTTTCTCTACATTAATGTAGCACAACCCACGTCATTTACTTGGGTGAAGTCAAATTGATTCAATATTTTTATTCTCTTATGAAGAGCTCTTTTACCTTGTCATCGTTGAACCCCAGCCAGCAACCAAGCACCATGCAGCCACTCACTCCCCCACCAGCAGGATCAGGGAGAGAACTGGAAGCATAAAAGGCAGAAAATCTGTGGGGTGTCTGATAGAGAAAGCAAAAGCAATGCACACAACCAAAGTAAAACAAAGAATAAGTTTACTGCTTCCCAAGGACAGGCAGATGTTTAGCCATTTCCAGGAGAGCAGTGTCCCATCACATGTAATGGTGACTTGAGAAGACAAACACCATCACTCCAAATGTTCTTCCCTTCTTACTTCTTCCCCCCAGCTTTACAGACTGAGCATGATGTCATGTGGTCTGGAATATCCCTTTGGTCATTTTAGTTCACCTGTTCTGCCTGTGTCTCCTCCCAACCTCCCTGCAACCCCAACTTCTTGCTAGTGTGGCAGTATGAAAAGCAGAAAAGGCCTTGGCTTTGTGCAAGCCCTGCTCAGCAGTAACCAAAACATCTCTGTATTATCACCCCTGTGTTCAGCACAAATCCAAAACTCAGCCCCATACCAGCCACTGTGAAGAAAGGTAACTCTACCCCAGCCAAAACCAGCACATTCCTGCATTAGACCCCACTGCTCTCAGGATCAGAAAATCTCAGAGGCAGCTGTGTATCATTTACAACAGCCATGAAGAATTAGGTAGCAGTGAATTTGTAGCAGTATAGCTAAATGTCATATCATTTAGGTGTGTACCACTATTAATTCCAAGAAACAGCAATGAGCTATAATGCAAATGATGTGCTGCACAAACCTATTGGAGTTGACATCATCTCTTACAAGTGATGATGCACGTAGGCTTTTGTCAATTATTTCTATCTACATTGCACCTAAACGTAGTCCAAGAGGGCACTTGACCCTCACAGCCAAGGCATGGAGCATAATTCAACAGAGAGGCTGACCAGCCTTTGACACTTTTTTCCACAGAATTCTCCTGGAGAAGCTGGTTGCTCATGGCATGGATGGGTGTACTGGATGGGATCTGGACCAACTGGATCAGGGGGTCGATGCCAGTTGTATGAGATTCAACATGGCCAAGTACTGGTTGTTGCACTTGGGTCATGACAATTCCATGCAATGCTACAGTCTTGGGCCAGAGTGGCTGGAAAGCTGTCCAGTAGAAAAAGACCTGGAGTACTGGTCAACAGCTGGCTGAACATGAGCCAGCATGGGCCCAGGTGGCCAAGAAGGCCAATGGCATCCTGGATTGTGTCAGAAAGGGTTGTCAAGTATTGGAACAGGACGCCCCATGGAAGTGGTTGAGTCACTATCCCTGGAAATACTTAAAAGATGTGTAGATGTGGCACTTAGGGACATGGTTTAGTGGTGGACTTCGCAGTGCTGGGTTAAGACTTGGTCTTGATGATCTTAAAGGTCTTTTCCAAGCTAAATGATTCTATAATTCTATGATTCTGTGACAGCATGATTATGGCCATGGTCTGAAGTCACATTCAGGCTGGCACCAGGATGGATATTTAAGGTTTATTCCCCTGGTATGTTCCAAAGAGAACTGGAGTCATGCAATTTCCTTAGTGCTGGGGACTTCTGTGTCCTTGGAGAGGGGTGAGATATACTTCAAACATCTTTAATAAAAGAAAAGGAGGATAAGCCATTCTACAGGCAAGAGTTGTAAATACCACTGTGTATATTGGCTTTTAAAATGGAGACATTAGCCAGAATATCTCAGTCTGTGTAATTTAGTGTCTTTTATCATTTCATCTTCTAGTTATGGTACCAAAAGAAGTGATGTCTGGAAGATAAATTTCATATGCAGAAGAAAATCCCTCACTTAAAATACATTTTGATATTTGAATGGTGTAATAGAAAGGCCTGTTTTATTATTTTTCCAAAAATGGACTAAAAACTCAGTACCTCCTGAAAAATGGCTAAGTTTTTGAAAACCACCTAATCTTTTATGAGTTTCAGATTTTTCCCTTCTTCAGCATCATAGGTGAAAAAGTTATTGTAGTCTGAGAATCCCAGTATATTTTTCATGACACAGTGGTGTGCAGCAATGGGCCAAGCAGTGAGTTGTTAAACATGGACTACAGTAATGTCTATTTCCCAATAGAATGGAGGATGCAGACTTTACAAGTTACTGAGGTGAAATTATAACAATGACTTTGACTGGTCTTGAAGCTTTTGTACTGAAGCAGATGTTCATGCTTTACCTCCATGTGTGATATGGTTATTGAACAAAATTAAATGGCAAAACAGATGCAGTCGATATGTGATGTATGCAATTTGATGACCTTAGGAGGAAAGGAGGAAATCAGACTTCACAACTGTTAGTGGTTTGCTCATTGCTTGTGAAAGGTCAAGCCCAACAGGTGAAAAAGATTGGGAGGTTATATTGAAAACAGGGTAGTTTGAATGAAAGAAACATGTAGTCCCTGCCATGCACTCTATAGACAACCTGTAATTATCCAAACAGAAACCTGTTTTTCACATGGCACGTAGGCAGCAGACTGTCACAGAAAACAAGTACTATGGCAGCTCCACATTAGTATTTCACCTAAAGAAAACACAGAATTCAGCCAGCAGAAAGGTACATAGATTAACCCTCTCTTAGAGACAAGAAAAAACATCCAAGGGACTGACAACCTTGGCCGTGTCTGTGTGTCCTGGAGAACAGCCAGATGTGCAGAGGCACAGTGAGTAAGGATAAGGCCAACCAGCACGACCCAGGAGGCACCTTGGGCATTCTGATTTTGGTAAGACTCTCAAGAATGATTGCTGAGGCACTGAAAAATCCTTTACCTTATGAAATACACTTGCTGAGGTGTGAGTGATAAATCATGCAGGCAGAAATTTGTCCTTCTGATCTGACATGCAAATCACAATGAAATGACAGGAGTGCAGCGTTTGCTTGGCTGCAGAGCATGAAGGAGACCCAGTCCTCCATGTGTCCTAACACCATGGGCCAGACCCCATTTCCTTCCCACCATCCCATCTGTTTAGGTGCCAGCGCTGCAGGCAGCATTTGCCTTTGCTAGCAGAAGCCAGTAGGACTGGCTAGCAGTAGGACTGTATTATGTCCTGACTGGTCCTGTGCTGGCATCTCTCCTCGCTCTTGATCCATCCTGGTTAGCACCCTACATGCCACAGCACACTGACCTGTGCATCAGCTTATTGGTGTCAGGTACCTGAACCACAGAGGAAAATGTTGAAACATGCATGAAGATGTCCCTTATTCATACAATGTAAGGGGCCTGAGTGCTTCAGTCCTTAGTCCCTGTATCACACCTAGAGGATAGATCATGCCTTGGATAGTGTGTGTGTGTGTGTGTGTGTGTGTACACAGGCAGGGAAGATGAGTGAAAAGAACAGATTTCTGAGCTGTGTGCTCCAGTCTGAGACATACAGAGTTCATGGAAGAAATCATGAGAAATTAGCCCAGAGATAAAATTCCCCACAGGAAGGTGTAACCAGAACTATACAGCATCACGTGGACTATGTCTCACCTACACACGGGACAACAGCATTGTTATTTTCCTAGCTCCTCTGGAAGCACCTTCCCTCCCTCCTCTTTGAACAGCATTAGCACTTCATACCAATGACACACAGCCATCCTGTGCCTGACAGACCCACAGTCATCCTGTGCCTGACAGACCCTTAAAGTCCCTGCCCTTTGTGTAGTTTTTGACACAGAAACCTCCAGCTTGTGTTAGTAGTGCTTGTCCAGTCCCTGAAAGCAAGACCTGACACTCGATACTATTGAATGTCATTTGCTTTCTATTACTCTGGCATTCAAGGTCATTCAGTTTTCTTGCATGGTCAAGTTCTGCACCCTGACCAGGGTCCTCATTCCTGCCCATAGGAATACATTTTTTGGAGAGCACTGTGAATGTTTGACTAACAGAATACATCAGGAAATTACATCAATTCCCAGTGTGTCTCCCAAATCCCACAGCATCATTTCTAGTCCTCAGACTAATCAACTTACATAGCACTTCTTGAATACTGGTCTACCGTGAGGCAGTTTCTGCCCAAAAATGGCTCTCTTGCAGCAGCATCCGTGTGGGGCTGGTAAACAGGCAGTGAACACAGCTGATGAAGACCTCATCCTTTGTCAAGTTGAGGTGAAACGGATGTTGCAGACTTTAGGAGGGTTTTTCCTCATGTATTTTCCAAAATAATATTGATGGACGGCTGTCAAAGCATCTCCTCCCTCCAACTGTACCCACATGTGCTGTACACAGAGGTTGGGGTCCTTGCTTATAGCACCATTTCAGGGTCCACATGTGGGAATGCCAACACTTTGATCAGCCATCCTCAGCATAGGTGTAAAAATCCTGATTTAAGACTAATTATGGTAAAGTAATTATTTCAGAGCCAGGACGGCAGGCAGCCCCAATTAATTCTAAATAGGATATCAGAATATAGCATAAACCCTTCTGTAGGGGGAATATAAGCTAGAAGGGGCCAAGGAGAGTCCAGAAACAAGCAAAATAAATACAAATAAATAGGAATATTTTCAAGGAGAGGATTAGGGTGTGTTATTACTTCTCAGTTTTCAATAAACCTGACTCCTTGAAAGATGGCAGGCAGAAGGCTGGGCTTTCTCTGCTCTGCTGCAGATGGGGAACGGTCTTGCAGTAGCCCTGGACAAATAAAAAAAGTAATAAATTACCTTCATCAGGTAATTTTCCAAAAGGTGGTTCAATCATTGTTAACAGCACCTATATTCTGGTAGCAGTGTCCACAGCCTTTCATGTTCAGCATGTTTTATTTTCTTAATAGAAACCCATCAGACAGTATTTCCTTCAGCTAACGAAAGGAAATCCTGCTTGATTTCTCCCTGGTTTATTCCAATCGCAGCCATATGATAAGTGTCTCATGTCTTTGGGTTTCCTCCCAATCTATAGACTTGGGCTGCTGGGCAGTTGCATTTTCAAGAGCTAAACATAAAGATTTTCAAGAAGATTTTAGACTCATTAATATTTTAGTGTTATCTCAAAATAAAAAAAAAAAGGCGCTTTCCTCAAACATTACAACTAACTTTCTGATTTTAATATACATTTGTCCCATGGGGTTTTCACCCATTAAGATAGATTAAGTGACTATTCTAATGTACAATAGCAGATTTTGCCCTGTGGTTTAGTGGCTGGCTGTGGTTGACTGATACCCAGCCCTCTGAATCCCTGCTGAGCATCTAAGCTCTATGAGCTGCAGTGAATGCATTTAATCTACATAAAAAAGAACACAAATTGCATGTTAGCCTTTTTGAGCCCAGTAATCAGTTTTACAGTTTACTTGGTATGCTTTTCTGCAGTCCTAGTGGCTCCAAAGAGGTTCCAAGGAGTCTTCCTCTTTTTTTTTTCTACCCATCTCACGTAGAAGGAAAGTGTTTGCATTTTGATTGTGCTCATTCCCTGACCCCTGTAATTTAACCATTGTTCATATTTAGTGCTGACTGGAGTCCTGTGGGGCAGCTGATAACAATAATTTGTAATAAAGCATATGCAGGCTCCATTTTTTTATCCTTGTTTTCCCTAATAATGTGAAATTAAATTTATTAATTAAAAGAGATGAAAAAAAATAGGATTCCGGGGCTGCCAAAATACGTGGATTATCCCAGCCTCACATTTAGGATGATTATAATATTTGGCATGTATATAGAGCTTCGAAGCAGCTTCACAGTTAATCCTGACCCTCCCACCCCTCTGAAGCGTGTTGTCATTCCTCAATTTGCGGGTGAGGATGCCCAAGCAAAGGGGTTAACTCCAGAAGTACCCAAAGCCTGCACAGGCACAAGGGTTTGCTGCAGCACAGCCCCCACTCCCCTCCCCGAAAGCATCATTTTGGATGACCCGGTGATGACCACGGAAGCCTGCAGGTCTCCCGAGCTTTTACAGGGTGGAGGATTTGGAGGTGATGTTCTGAAATGGGGCTTGGAGGCGGGGCGGGGGGGTCAGTCGGCACACTCTGAGCCATGGGCACCGAGCACATCCTGACAGTCCTGTCCTGTCACAGTGGCATCGTGTGAAGACCACGAGGTGCAAATTGAGTTGCTCATTTGCCAGCTGCATCATGCAGATGAGGAGCTCATACCAAAATTATTATAATCCCAAACACATACATGCTCTTTGGGACTCAGATAAAGAAGCAAAACTAAACCAACAGCTGGGGGAAAACATACAAAATACCCTTTAGAACCAATAGCTCTCTGGCAAAATGTTGTTTCAGCTAAATATTTTGCGGGGTAATGTTGATACCAGTGTTGGCAGATGAGAAAATATTGTAATCTTCCATTTCTGTTCAATTCCACCTCAGGTCATTTTGATGTTTTTTTCTGTTGATGTTTTCATACACAAATACCCTTTTGTGTGTGAACAAAAACAAAAAGGAAATTAAACACACACAGGATGACTTGGCAGCTCTGCAATTTATTTTTGAGGGGTTCTGGATTTCCTGGGGCGCTGCAGGATGCAGCTCTCCCTGCTAGGGCTCAGGGCTGCTCTTTCCCCCTGCACTGAAAATTCCTGAATGGCAAAATCCTGGTTCCTGAGCAGCTCTGGTAGCGACAAAAGGAGTGTGTACAAGCTGGGGTTGAGACCAGCCATGGCAAGTTTTCTTGCTATGATTCACGGGCTGTAAAAGTCCTCTGCTGCTCTGTGGGAGTGGAGAGGCACTGGAACAGGTTGCCTAGAGATGCAGTGGATCTCCCATCCCTGGCAGCGTTCAAGGCTACATTGGATGGGGCTCTGAGCAACCTGGCCTAGTGGAAAATGTCCTTGTCCATGGTAGGGGCGTTGAAACCAGGTGACCTTTAAAGTGCAACCCAAGCCTTTGACACAATGATTCTGTGATTCTTCAGTGAGCAGGCTGGTTGGAAGCATCAGACCCCGTACTGGCATAAAGAACTGATTCTGCCAAAAGGCTTGGATTTACCCTGTTGGGAGGGAATACAGGGTAATCCTGAGACTGTGACACTCTGGAGTGTCTGCTGAGAAGGTCGAGGGCGGGCAGCCAGTGCTGCCTTGTCACTCAAAGGGCTGTGAAGGAGGCACAGTCAAATCTCAAATGAAGACAGGAGTTGATGTCAGGTGACAGGACTCTGCCCGGGAGCTCAGCCTGGGTATTCCTCATGCACCACAGGCTACCCAACATGGTGAAGAGACATGGATTATCCTTGCTGAAAGGATGGTCATAAATCAGCCCATGATACAAGCTAATGAGGAGCATGATGAGGGGTGAGAAGATGGGGGTGGTTGATAGCAGACAAAGCTTATGTGGCTGGGAACATCTCGTATGGCTTGGCCACTGGCTCATAACCTCTGTTGGTTGTAACAGATGAGGTTAAAAGGATCATCTCCTTATTCTTCCCAAAAATATGTACCTTCAGCAGACAGTAAATTCTGGCAGCTTGAGAGGGTGAGCTTTGCAGAAAGCTGTGAGGACTTCAGAAACGGATTACATATTTTTTTACCTTACAGGAAATCTTCAGAACATCTGGAGGACAGCTATAAAATTTTGTTCTTTTATCTTTTAATTACATTTTGAGTTTTGCTCTTTAAAAAGAGCAAACTTCATGCTCAAAAATATACAGAAAATTAAAAGATCTACCGATAACTGTTTTAGTAAGTTGTCACTTGTAACTCAGTATATTATAAATAATGGAAGAGGGAACATTAAAACATGAGTTCCAGCAATTTTCACCAAGAGTCCAACAAAGAAACAGACTATAGGTGTTGACAAGAATTGTTTAGCAGAGAATGATATTGCATAACGCAGACCCTGTGAACATCAGCTTTACATAAACTTCTTCCATATGAGATGTTAATCAGGACAGAGAACTGAAGAATCTGAAAACAATCAACATTTCTCCTTTCAAACCCCTAACGTTCAGTGTGAGGAGCTCATGGTATCCCTGTGTGGTGGGAGTGCAGGAGGATGTGGGGTAGCCATGGGCTGATCAGAGGGGGGCACATCTGAGGTGTGTTGAGCCAGCCCTGAGCTGTGTCCTGCAACCCCCCCAGGCAGAGCCTGAGGAAGGAATGGGCTTGCTTGGAGCAGAGGTGTGGGAGCCAGTGAAATGAACTTCTGAACTAGGGTAAACCAGACCTGAATGGACCTGGCATGGCTGTTTCAGCAGTAAAAAGGAATAAAAGGTGTAGAAAATGTCTGTGAGGTTTAAAAGAATAAGTGCAAGGGGGAAAGGCAACAGCAAATGAGACAGAGCTGCAGATGTACACATACATCTTAGATAAACAGATGGATTACTAGAGTTCCTACAAATTGACTCTGGTGATAAATGAAAATATTCATAAAGTTAATGTAATGGCTATATGCAAAATATGAGTGTGTCTTCAAATATACTGATATGAATATATTTCATATGTCTATGACTACGTATGAAAATACATAAGCATGATTCGCATATCTTTTGAAGCAGAATTTGGAAGGAAGGATTAATTTTCAGAAATGTAAACAACTGTATTTGACAATTTCCAAGCAAGATTTCAATTTTTGCACTTTCAAATTACATTTTCATTGTCATAAATGCAAAATGAATTTGGAAAAAAAAAAAAAAAAGGCTGGTTGCCCTATTTACCTTTGTATAAAGATCTAGTGGTGAAATACAGTTTGATTGCAAAATATATGCTGTTCCCAAGGGAACTGCTGCTTGAAAGGACTTACTAGCTGTGATTAGACCTATCAGATGATCATTTGCTCTCAGCTTAAGCTAGTATGAAGCCAGAGAAAGTCAATTGGCTTGAAGAACCTGTGTTACAGTCCCCTGGCAAGCCTCTCTTCCTTGGGTAAAAAGGACAAAAACAAAGTTGTTGTGACCAGAGCATTGCTTTTAGCTCAGAGCAGCACACCAGCTGAATACAAGGGTCAGATCGACCACTGCGGTTGATACTGCTTTGTGATGTGCTCATGCCATGCCCATTTAAACCAGCACAGATTTCACCAGTTCTTGTTAGGGGCAAAACTCACCTTAAACTGTGGGGCACAGCAAGTTCTGAACTGTAATGTCTCTCTTTTTCTCGTGCTAAACTAATCAATGTGATACTGCCCTAGGAAGGCTCAGGGGGCCATGCCCAGATCCACTGATCTGCTGTCAGTCTGATATCTCCGTCATCTCTAGCCTCACCAGGAAAGGCCACTGGGCTGTGTGTACCCTGTCTGCTCCCAGCAGGGATGCTCCAGAGACTAGTGAGACAAATTATCTATACATTTTTCATGTTTTGGGGGGTTTTTTTTGTGTTTTGAGGGGGTTTTTGGTACCCCTAAATGCTCTTGGGCTGTATTTGCAGAGTTTTTAAACTATTTTTTTTTCTGCAAAATTGATCTGAAAGATTAATGCAAAGTCAAGCAATCTTTTTTTACTTAAACAAAGTCACTTGCACATATACTTTCACTCATCACCTCTTCGGGAACTAATATTTATATATTGAATTCTGCAATAATAATTTAACTCCAGTGTGCCCACTGCCCACCGTAAATGCCAGTGCTACACTTACCCTTTCAAGTAAAATGGTATATTTGAGTCTTTAAGAGAGTGAAGATAGAACAATCCCCAAACTGGAGTGTTTAATCCCACAAATAACTACACAGAGCCATGTGGGAGTGTCTTTGGAGAGCTGCATCTGTGCTCTGCAGAATGAAGCTCAGGAGCAGAAAAAGAAGAGAAAATCTCTTGGTTGTGTGCCCAGCTTTCCCATCCCACTCGTAGGACTGCCAACACATAACCCCAATCTATGATCTTACTCATACTGCATGGCCACAGACAAGTGCCTTGGCCCCTCTCATCTTGTGCCCCTCACTGTTCTACATACCAGTTACTTCTGCCCCCCCAAAAGGTCTAAACTAAGTTTTCCTTTCCTTGACCTTTGGCCAACACTCTCTGTCCTATTATAAATAATTCCCCACCTTTGTTTAAACTGTTAAACTGAAGGTATTTATTGCTTGTCATCATATTCCACAGGAGTTTCCTCTCTGCTAAATATAATGGTGATCTGTAGTCACTCTGTAAGTTTTACCCTCCCATCAGTCCATCCTTCCATCTGTCCCTCCTGACCTGACCTTGCAGACAAGTAACCCATCTTCATCCAACCAACGGGGAAGAGGAACTTGTCTGTGGAGGGATGGAGAAGAAAGGACATGGTGGTGGCACAGAGGGCAGGCCTGTCGTGCACAGCTTACAGAGCCCACAGATCACCCCTGTTCTCAATTGTAGAGTTGTGCCTGATCCCGTGTAACTCTGCTCCCAAACAAGGCTATTATACCCAAGCTGCAGGACAGTCAAATTTCATTATCCCTTCTGCAAAACATATGGAGGAAACAAAATGTTGGAGGATACTCCAGTGACAGCTAATGACATTACTGAAATTACTATAAATATCATCTTTAATCTAATCAAAAACAGTATATCAAAGACATTAAAGCTGCAGATGCTTACTGTGCCAGGGGGGAACCAAATGAAGCTTTACAGATGTGTCATACTGTGAAGTTATATTTGCATAATAGAAAATGAATGCTGGTTATATTTTGGATTTCTGCTGCTTTTTAAGCTGGGGGGATCTGGATGTTAAATTAATTGAAGAACTTCTTAGGTAGCCCAAGTTTTGGGAAGACAAACAAATATATAAACTAGCTGCAGACCTGACAAAAAAAAAATTCCCAACAAATGGTCACTTTAGCCCTTCTAATTATTACCTGGGCTACTCTGTCATGTACTTAATTAGCATAATTTCTCTTGAAAGCACATTTCACTGAACTGATGCCGACTGCAGGGTAAGAAACAACAAAGTAACATCAATCAGTTAATTAACTAGTTAACACATTTCCTTTCTTCTTAATTTCTGCTTTTGATTTTCATTTAGCTGCTTTTAGGATCTGAATTTTCAGGAGGTTTGTTTCTGGGCAACTGGAGGTAGTGATGGGTGAGAGGGACCCTACCAACATGATCTTCGTGATTTTATTTTGATATTGCAGGGAGAGGAAGCTTTTGTGCCCTCGTGGGGTCTATAACATCACGGTGAACACTTCTGGGAAATAAAATAACAGGTGTACATTTATTAAATACAGGCACAGTCGTGCTTACTGCTGGAGAAATGAACAGAGACAGCACACCTCCCACTGCTGGGCTCAGGTTTCCCCTCTGGTGCACACAAGAGCAGTAGATGCTCCCAGACTTCAGCACAGAGCTGCTTCTTGGAATAGAATATTTCCAAAATGGCAGAGCTACAACAACTTTGGCTTTTACAAGCAGGAACCAAGACACACTGACCAACCCAGATGATGCACTGCTTCCCTCAGTGTGCTCTCCGATGACAACCAAGAGCACTGGGGCTTTTGAAAGCTCATTACACCAGAGAGTCAAATAATATTTTCACTTGACCTCATTTCAGGAGGAGGTACAGAGCTAAGAAAAGAAGAATCTGGTGGGTTTTTTTTATTTTGCCTTAGGTTGTTGTCTATTCCTCTATTTGATCACCCCACTCAGCCATGCCTCCCTCTGAAGACTACTTAAACCTCAAGGATGCCTAAACCGTTCTGGTCTTCCAGACATGCTCCAACTTCCCTCTCTAGTGAGATGAGAATAGTCCTTGTTTCTGGTAAAGCAATCCAGGTCTGTGTTACGTATGGGTGATACCGCTGTAAAGGATCAGCCAAGTATTTCCCAGGCTCCTTGTGTAGTTGCGTTACATGGAAGGAGGTGCAGATCCAACAGCAAAGTGTTTTGTCTCCCACCACCCAGCTGTTCGGAAGCAGATTTTGGTGTTGTCTTAAATGGACCATAGTGGGAATATGCATCATCAGGGCAGAAAAGGGTGATATGGTCCTGGTAACTCAGCAAGAGCATTGTGCAGGTCCATGGTCACCTCTGTGCTTATAAACCCCAGTAGGAGCATTGTACTGAGCAGAACAGCAGAGCTCTGACTTCACAGGATGACTGAGGATGATTTCACTAGACTGCACACTAGATTTTACCTGGCATGAAGCCTGCATGCAGTCTTTCCTGAAAAAAAAAAAAATGGATTTTGTCCTAAAAGATTATGTGCTGGGATTTATTTAAACTGCAATTTGCATGAAGATATTCATTAAAAACCAAAAAGCATCAGGAAAAGAAAGAGGTTTACTGGAAAAAGGATTTCTGTTCAGCCTTAATTTAAGTGGAAAATAATGTTTGTACTGCTGCATGCCAAATATATTAGAAGGATTTGAGATTATAATATAGAGCAGATTAATGGCAGTTTCATAATCTAATCTGTTGAATTCTGATTTTATGAACCATCTTTCCTCCTTGGGCTTAGAAAATCTTCGCATTTCTGTAAACTCCAGCAGACTGAAAGAGTTCAGAGTTGAAAGCTCAATGATTTGAATTTGCCATGCAGCTAAATGCTAAGGCTCAAGAGCAGTACATAACTGTAGAGCGGAGTCTTTTATACACCAGAACACCTCCAGCTCCCCGATCCAGTGGCCAAATCCATCACAGGAATTTGCAGCCCAGCTTCCGTGGGACGCTGCCCATGGGGTGCCATACATTCCTGTCTCTTTTGCCATGGCTCTCACCAGCAGTGCCTGCACAACCGTATTCAGGTAATTCCCCAGAGGCAGGACTCACCAGCAATTCAATTTTACTTTTGAACATAGCTCATTTTCTCCACCGTCAGTGGACAAGGATGTCAAAAGGCAAACCCTAGAAATGCAGGCCACATCTCATGGTGCTCCTGGGATCCCCGTTCTCTATAGGCAGCCAAATTCCTCTCAGTGTCCATTTTCTCAGAGAGGATGGCAAGCAGAGATGTGCTGATATGGACCTTACAGGGACCCCTGGTATGCGAATCTGACCCTGCAGCATGGCCTGTGTGCTGGTTCTACTCTGTGCTTTAGAGGGATGCTGAGCGCACTGTGCTCCATTGGGAGCAGATTTGAGGTGCAGAAGCACTGTGGCACACTGGGCTTTTTCAGCTGCGTGAGATGACACGAGCTGACTGTGCCTCTTAAATGATGCTTTTAACTCGGCTCAACAGAAAATGTTGGCAGACAGAACGTGGGTTTAGTACTTTGATACTTACAGGGAAAGACTGGGGAAGGAGGAAAGGGGTTCTCCAACTGTATAGAAGGGGAATATTTAAGGAATATGCAGAAGAAGAAGAAGCAGTTGGCAACTGGTACGCCTAACCTACAAATGTCAGCTTTACAGAGTGAGTCAGTCTAAAAATAACCTCCAATTGTCTCCCAGCTACTCCAGCAGCACAGTGAAAGTGCAAGTGGTTGAGAAAAATCACCAGAGGGGGGAAGAAGGATTCTCTGTCTGGGTTTTCGGGGGTTGTTTTGTATTAAAAAAGCCTATGCTTCTAGAAATTTCTGACTAAAAACCAAAGTAAATACCAGGCCATCAGAAGTCTAGATACAGGTTAACCTTGTTTAATAGTATCACTCTATTTTTTTTTGCCTATATTTATTTTACATCTGAAAGGCAGCATAGGCTGAATTCCAGATATTCTGTGGAACGCTGTAAATACAAAACATGGATATCCTTGCAGAATTGCATGAGAACACAGCCCCCCCCCTCCAGACTAGACTCCCTTTCCATACTCAATATTTTAAATGAGGGTATTGAATATCTCTCTATATAATTTGTATACTTTCTTTTTTAGCAGCCTCCCTGCTCATTTACGCCTCATGAACTATTCCTTTCTCTTTTCAGTGATCATTGAAATACAGTCTATCTATGGCAGCATTAAAGTAATCCATGATAGTATTTCAGAATAATTTTTAATATGTGATTCAGAAAACTGTAGATGCTCTCTTTTTTCTTTTGTTTTGTTTTTCCCTCCCTGTCCAAAGCCACTTCTCTACAACAGGTGCACACCAGATTCAAGATGTAGTAAGAGCAAGAATAATCCAACAACATTCCATCCCTAAGCGTTTCTATTTGGTATAGCAAAAAACCCTACAAATCTATAAGTAAAGATCTGAGACATGTGACTTTGTAAACAAACAAGCAAAAACACTGTTGAAAAATGTAAAAACTAAATACATCTCCAATGGTATATAGGATTGCTGCTTACCTACAAATGTTCCAGAGATGGAACACGCTGCTGGAGATTAGAGGAGCTATTTCTCCTATTAATGCTACATAATTCTCTGATTTAAGGTCTCACTTCCAGCTGGGAATGAAAATGCCATGAGGTCTCTCCACTCTGGAACAGGAGATTTTCCAGAAGCTGACATTTTAAGCAGTTAAGCATAGAAAGTACCAATTTTTTTACTTGAAGCATTCATTATCTACTCTGTTATGTTCCCCTTTTTCCAGTCACTGACTGGAAAAAAATACAAAGCAGGGTTCCTGACGTGGCTTCCCAATGTCTTGTGGACCCAAATGGCACATGCACCGCCACAAGAACAGCAAATTGAAAAGGATCAAGCTCGTTATTGATACTGCTTCTTGGGAAACATCAGTCATAAGGACGTGGAGGAGTCTGTTTTGAGGAATGAGAATGGGTGCTGCATTGAAAGTACCCTGTCCAGGTGGGATGATGGGGTCCTCAATTGTTGTGTAGTCACAAGTGCATCTCCAGGATGGGTTTGTGCCTCTTAAATGATGAAGTGGTGAGACCAGCCCCACTCTTCCTAATACTATGTGGTCAGGACAGGTAAGGAGGATGTGAATGGTAGTTCCCCATGAGTGATTCTTCCCCATGGAGAAGCAGTGTTAGGCACCTTCATATATGTATCCTTACCTGGGCTGTGCCAGGCCTTAATCCCCACAGCAGCTTACTGAATGCATCAGAGCCTGGGAATGGAAGGACAGTGAAAAACTGGTGGCAGCGAAACACACATATGGGAACACTGGAAAGAAGCAGCACAAATCACTATGAAGCTGTTAATCGATTATTTGAATTTTCCCCAGACTCGCTGGGATCAGCCCCAGAGGTGGACTCATAACATAGAAATACAGCTATACTTGGGCAGACCACCAGGTTTGGGTTCCAATCGCTCAATGTTGCAGGAGCTCCATATGTGGTTCAAACATGCCAGATGGCCTAAAGCACACACTACCCGAAATACTCCAACACCTCTCCTGCCCTGCAAAGCCACCGAGCACCGGGCATGTAGTAAACACAGAACTGAATCCCCTCAGATGTGAGCTAGTGACAGCAAAATTGAGTGCTCAGTTCAAGGGATCAGTTTTCCAGTTTATGTGGCAAATTGGTTTGTTTTACTCAGTCATGCCCACTTCCCTAGTTAATTTAAACAACATCTCTCTGGGAGGGCTGATGGCAAGAGGCTTTGGTGACCAAGAGCCAGGCCTGTTTATACATCATTGGTCTGAATCCAACAGAGCCTGATAGTGAAAGAAAATATTAGCCATCTGCCCAATGCTTCACAGCCTTGCTAGGAATAAAACCAAGAATGGATTGAATATGGAGGTTTTCTGAATATCCCTTACCAGGCTTGGCCTTCCAGCTTGGAGAGGGACTTCATAAGCCAGACCCATCAGTCCTCTGGCCACCCTTTCCCCGTCCTATCAAACCAGTAGGCAACTGGCAGACTCCAGCAGAGGCACAGCTTTTACAAACACCCACTTGTTACAAATCCTGAAGGAAAAATACTGAAGAGGAGACACAAAAATGGCTCTGCTTATTCTGGTGATGCATCACAGTGTTTATGAACTAACAGATGCCACACAATGTCCAGTACTTATGGCAGCACTTACAAAGGCGCAGTTGGAAGGTAGACCTCGCCTGTTACTACATTATTGCAATGTTCTTCCTTGCCAAAACAGAGCCCTGCATTTTAATAGTTCCTACTTGCAGTTGCTTTTGCTACATACTAAAATGCCTCAGCTGTAAAGCTAATACTTTATAGGCTCAGACCTAAGGTGTAGGTACTTCCCATACTTTAACTGTCCACACTACCAGCCGACGTACAGGAGTCGGAAGGTGGCTGCCTATGGCTTTTGTTCCCCCTTGCAGCTACCACAGAGAGGCTGTCTTACCTTGGGGGCCAGTCCCCTGCCTAATACATGGCCTTTGAGACTGCTGTTGGTAATTAGAAGCCAGTGGACCTACATCTTGCTAGTTAAAATCTTTCTTCTTGGTTTGAGTAGGTAGATGAAAGATCTTAAACGTGATTCAGAGGGTGGGTATTCCTGCGAATAGATGGTGCACTGCACCTTTGGGAAGCTGTTGGGCTTGTAGTAGAATCCAGCAGCAGGGATGAGCCAGGAAAAGATGACGTTCCCATGCCCGGATGGATGGCACAGCCCATCTCACGTGGCTTGACTAGATACCACACTGCTCACCTGGGCAGCAAGGGGATGGGCAGAATGCCACACTTTGGGCAGATAGTTTTGTCCCCTTTGTCCTCCGCTCTTCAGACAGAGACCGCCCAGCCCACATCTGTGCATACGCCTGTCAAAGGGCACACTTGTGCAGTGCATTTCAATAAATATTATCCCTTGCTAATCACACAGCATTCCTGTGGCAAAAAGTTTGCACCGCCTTGCTTTTATTGTGTGTCTCAGCCAGAAAGGTACCTACCACAAATGATGGACTGACTTCATACCACCTACACTTCATCATGCAAGGCAGTAAAAAATGCATGGAGAAGTACCATGCCTCGGGACAATTTAAGCACTGTGCAAAGGTCACTCTCTTCAGACCCTAATTGCTCAGCAAAAGTGACATTTAAAATGCATATCATTAAAATCATAACAAATTTATTTACCTCCTTCCTTATTGGGATTGTTTCTGCATACATTACACATTTGATATATTGAGTGCTCTGGAGGTCAGGGTGTGTTTGCATCAGAAAATAATGCCTTGTGGAATCACAATGACATGGGGTGCCAGGCTCTGAATATTACTCATGCTCTGGCTGCTCTTGTAGGAGCTGTCACAAAATCCCAACAGCCAGATAGGGCCAACATTCCCTGAGCTTTGTAGGAAGAGAGTGTGGCTGCTGTTTTAAGATGAACAGGTAATATTGCAAAAGTAGGACGCTTCTCCACAGGAAAAAGAAGAAAGTTGCAGCAAGCACATGTAAAAACATGTGCATATGCATCTCTGACTCAGGTCTGAACCATTTGTCCAGAGCTAGCACCAACTTACATATAAACACATGTATATATCTTTCTTTCCACCATATGTATATGTTGTATATCATTGTATCTTTCTTTCTGTCCCAGAAGACAGCATTCAAGCCAATATTTTTTAGGAACTGGATACGCTGCTCATCTAACATGTCTAATAGATGTTTTCCCTCTCACTTACCATTAGGCTTCAAACACTGCTTTTTTAGCGTTATCAGCCTGAAAACCACATTGGCCATGAGAGCTGTTATCGCAGCACCTCTATGTTCCTATTTGCTGTAACATGATTAGTTGAAGGCAGACAAGCTAAAAGCAAGATCGAATAGGACAGAATTATTTCAGGCAGCCTCAGTTTTCTCTATTTCACTTTTGAGCATTCATTTCTTTAGTTCGTGGAATTATTTACTTACCTTTTAATATCCTTTGGGACATTTGGATTTGCGTACCTTAGAAGAGGAAAAAGGTTTTGTGACTATAATCATAGCAACCTGATATCAATGACAGGGGCTGAAGGAGATCTAGCTTGCCTTCCTAACTGAAGATGAAACAAATATAATTAGTTATTCCTCCATGTGTTTAGCTCCCTTCTTCTATGCAGAGACTGTGGAGGACTGAAGAGTCATATGCTCTACTAAAGCATGCAGAAAATGTTTATTTGCTGCTTTACAAGGCCGGAACCAAAGCCTACTGGACTCTTTCCAATCCATTGAATTTCAGTTGTTTGGTCTTGGGTTTTTTTTATTAAAGCTTGGAGAATGTTTTTGGTGAACAACAAATTTGTCAAAAAATGTAGTTTTGAAGAGGCAACTTGCAGAATTGAGTCCAACTTGGTAAACAGATTTAGCTGGGAAAGAAATAGAAAGCATTCATAAGAACATAACTGAGACTTTCCATGTTTTTCTTTAGAAATTATATATTTGTTCCATGTGTGGCATTATTTAAAGGCTATAAAAAGAGATCCAGGCTAGCTAGACCATAGAGAAGAATCTCTTCTTTTTCTTTGTTTTTCAGACTGGCCACTGAACAGATGTGTCCTATATGAGGTTCTTACTCATTTCCATCCCATCTCTGTATCACTTTTACTTGCTTCTTGCTGCTTGTCTTCATAATTTGTAATGTTCTTCCTCTACTAATTTCCTTACCAATCTCCAAATTTATCACACCCAAAAGATGCTGCCATTGGCTGGCAGCAACCTCTTACATTATAGTTTATGCAAAATGTAACAAATACTGGTGTCTTGCTGTGTTATCCCATAGTGATCTCAAAACATACTGTAAAGGAGACTAGAGTTAAATTCTGTAACCTGTGTGAGATTTACGAATGAGCCAAGATATTATTTCCTCTTCAATTTGTATAGAGAACAGTCAAGAGCCAAAATGGACTTGTCTTTCACCCATGACAGAGTCTTTGAAGTGTAACCCTTCAACCCTTCAGTGCTGCTGCTTGATAAACCTACAAGCTGGTATCCCATGCCTCTGTCTAGCATGATTCCCTCTGACCAAAGCAAGTCAGGACAGCGAGGGTTGCGCTTTTTGTCGCTGTACTGGCCTGTTGCTGACCATGGCAAATGTGTGAAGAATACTCCCACCTGAGACCAGGACCAAATCCAAAATTCTCGGTTTTCCTGGACACTCCCTTTCTGAGGTCTGCAGTCCAGCACCCAGATGAACCTTGCACAAGGACGGTGGGGTGGGGTGGACAGCTTTTGCAGGTGGGAAGGCTGGCATACAGACCGGCATCCTTCTCCCAAGCCAGCTGTCACAATCCTGGCAAGATCACTTGGTGATGCCAGCTTGCCGCCCCGCTGCCGCATGGAAGATGGGAGCACGAGAGCAGCTCCCCATGGGGGGGTTTGGCTGGCGCTGCAAACCGGGAGCAAGCTCTGGAGCTGGCTGCCCTGCTGGCTTTGATTGACTGCAGCTGCTTGTTTGCTCTCAGCTAAGTTGCTTCTGGAAAGCCCGTCTGTTTGACCTGTCTGCCTCTTTCCTGACGCTGAGCTTCTTCTCAGCTGCCTCATTTCCTCCCTGCGAGCCTGACAGAGGCAGCCTGAAATCTCTCTGCCCACTGGGCTTCCAAGAGACTTTCCATCTATTTAATCTATCATTAAAACTTAATGCAATGTCTTCCCATCAGAAAAAATAGATCGAGGAACAGAGCATTCCTTTCCTTTAATGATGATGTCTGATTTTTAACTACGCCCAGATATTTGTTTGACAGCTTTAAATCAAGAACTCAGTCAAATGCCCCCACCAACCCAGCACAGGAGTTTCCCTGGGACATTGCCTTGCTCTTTCTTTCCTTTTTTTTCTCCTACACAGCAGGAGTGAACAGCATAATAGTGGATATTAGAAATAAACTCTTGAGCAGTGGAAGGACCATCATTAGTGCTGACAAAAGCAGCTTTTGAGACTGAGCCAAGATCAAATAAATGAGAACTGGTAGGAGAAGCTGGCATAGCTTATGGATGTGAGGTTCAAGTTATCACTTTTCTGAATCAATTAACTTTTTTGATACTCTGTATAGATGCGTCTAAGCTGAGAGTTCCCTTTGATTTAAGCAGAGATACCTTGGTCACAAATTATTAGTTATTTCTCCTGGAGTGGTGCAAGAGGCTTCCCCTAATATACTTCCAAGCTCTTTAACCCCTAATCACCACTGTCCTTTCCCTCTCATCTTTCACAGCTCTCCCACACCCAGACTTTCCTGGTAAAAGCACCTGACAGGCCAACCGCACGCCAGAAGGACAAAGACACACTTACTTTCCTGTGAAAACACAAGAGGAAAGAGCTGGACCGCTCTTTTCAAAAGGGGATGTCCCTGTGTCCATAGCCAAAATGTGCACCGACCAAAAGGACCCTACTTCCACCTTCATCCATGGAAGAATTTAATTAATCCTTCTATATTGGCAGGCGAACAACATTTCCTGAAGAGAAAAATAAACGTTAATTTCCAGAGGTAATTAACAGTCACTGAATGAGACTAAAGGCTTTCATCAAAATTACCAATCAGCTCAAATTTGAAGAGATTCTCTCCTCCTCATTGCTTCTTCATCTCATTCAGCCAGTCCTGCTGAATTAGTGCCTAATAGAGTCTCAGACATATTCATATCCTGTCAAATTCCCATCCTCCCAAGGAACTGTCCCTTTCAAATGGTAATACAGAGGGCGTATGATGTGCACTCTTTGCTATTTTGGATTTAACAGCTGGCTGCGTTGCACTAAGGGTAGCTGTGGAAACTTAACTAAGGGATGTGTGTGTGTGTGTGTACACGTCTGTGTGTATAAAGGCTACTCCCTCGCAAGGGATACCATTTATCTTAAATAATGCTCTCTTAATAACTCATTGCAAGCTAATTCTCTTTTTAGACCACCACGGCTGCCAAAGAGTAGAGTAGTACAGCTTCACAGCAACCAAGAGCATGGTCTCACCCCAGGATTCACCTGTGCAATCCCTTTCTCACACAAGTTTCCCCTCAGCTGATGACTGGGGCCACCATCAGTACTGGGTCACTGGTGGTCCTTGTCAAGACTTAAGCTTCAGGCTCTTCTCACCTTGGCCAAGTGAAAGGCAGCCTCAGGGATTTACTTGTTATTACATGACTTCAGATGTTCTCAGCCCAGCTCAACATACACACTGGAGTGCCTGGGCAAAAGGGCAGATGGTCTAAGGGCTGGTTTCCCAGAGCAGTACAAGGACAGAAACTAGGAGTCCTCTCAGGTTACTGTAAATATAAAAGTTTCTCTCCTTCTGCTTTGTAAATATTCTGGGCCTGAGCCAAAGATCCGTGATATTTGCAGGGATATTTTCACTGACTCCAGCTGGATCTGGAGTCCCTGTAACACAGACACCTCAGGGGACCTCATGGTGACAACCAACAATGAAAATTTCTAGTGAAACCTTTCTGTGTGCTGTGCCAGGGCACTTCTGGAGACATCACTAGATGGGCACAGAGCATGACCTCCATTAACAATATACACTACACAAAAGCAAATAATTCTGGCTAAAGCATATTCAAAATAGGACGCTTGAAGCAAAACTAATGCATTATTCACTGCTTGTTGGGAGTACAAGAACATAGAGATAGACATCTGAGCCTTGGGCCTTTTCTGAGATGTACTGTACATGGGCTCAGTGAGCTTAGTGAAAGAACAGTGACTCTTCCTGCCATAGATCTTTCATTACTAATTGTATTAAAATCTTGCTCTGTGATCAAATAAAAACAAAAATGTATGTGTATTCATCTTTGCTTCCTAGTCACAGAGAGCGATGAGAGACATTTCTAATGCCATATTTATTTCCTTGGTGTAAAATGTGCCCTTATTCCACCTTTACATTAAATCAGACAAATATTTGGCAAGACTCAGAGGGTGAAATAGTGCAAAAATTGCCAATTTCAGTAGGTAGCTGAAAACAATTCTGAACGGTGCACCAACCTAATCAACATCAACACAACATGCAGGCCCTGCTAGCGTAATTATTCTCAAAAAATAAAAGAATGTAAGAGAAGGAGAAAAATATGTTATTTTATATACTCATGATATAGAAATAAAAATCTTTGTAAAACACTTCAACAGCCACTGTGAGAACAGCACTGTAGAAAAATCTGTTTGGGATTTGCCTAATTGCATGTAGACAGCCTGCAATATAGACACCTGCCCCTGAACTAATCACTCTCTGGTCCTTTTGTGTCAACAGAGAAACATCTACACTTGGGGGAGTGATTTATCTCTTTCTAAAGTAGATGTCTAAGGAAGGTCAAATGAATTACATCCTAAAAGTGCTTATTTCTCTTGGCTAACCATAAAGGTTGAAGAGTGACTAGCTCAGATGTAAATTAATACACTGTACACATGCAAGCCTGTGGGGTGGTGGAGGGGTGGGGGATGATGAAATGCACCCCTATTCCCCCTTCTGCCACAGTGGAAGGGTCAGTAGAATAAAGACAAATAACTCCTCCTCTTCCTCAAAGATAGATTTTCAGGGTTTCATCAGATAAGATATTTTTGGTTTCAGGTGTTCTGCCATACATCATCAGAAATGGTATTGTATGCCCAGACCTGCCCCACGATATCATGTCAGACAGATAAACTTCTTTTGCAGGTGCTGCTACAAAGAATTTTTGGATCCCAGCAGTTCCAGCAAGTAAGCCTGATTTACAGTACTGGTGATTTCTTCTTGAAGCCAGAAGTAGCTTGACTGGATCACAATTACTCTTTAACAAGGTATGTCTTGTCAAAAAGGTTTTGAGGCCATCTTCTGATCCTAGCTGATCTTTAAATGCAACTGTAGATTGGCTATGGCGAATACTCTTTATGACCTTTGTGGGGGCTGACATGGGACCCACTTTCTGCTAGAAAATGGACTGAACCGTAAAAAGCAACGTAAATATATGCATTACTATTATCCAAAACTCTCACTTCTCCTTAAGTTCCCTGTAGCTTATCCTTTTAAAAAGCCACATAGTAATGTACCTGGCTTACCTGTGACATCTAATGAATGCTCATACATTTAATTGAAAAGAAAAACAATTATGAGAGTGCCATCACCTGAAGTCACTGCACTTGATTTCTGTATCATCAAGTTTGTATTTTTCACGTTTGATCCCAGTTTTGCCTAAAAAGCCCTCACTAGTAGTACAGATGACCTCAGAAAAAGGCAATTTTTAAATTTAAAAAGAAATCAAATACACATTTGCGTCTGTTAGCATGTGCTCGCATTAAAAAATAATTTGAAAAATACAACTGGATCAGGCTGACAATCACTGCATCAAAAACCAGTATGTAGTGTGGCCACATTACAAGAAACAAAGCTGAGCTTGGTGATTTATGATAATATCACTAAAACCTCTTGATATATTTAGCAAGTGGTAATGGTAAAGGTTATAATTCCTCTGAGGGACAATAGTGATGAAATAAACCACGAGGGTCAAGTGGATTATGACCTCGTGAAAACTCAAATAATGGAGATGAAGCTTTATAAACTTCCTTATAATAGATAATGCCTTAAACAATTTAAAAGCTGCTCAGTACTCAATTTGGACTTGCCACAGGCTTACTACTGCCTGTATATTATTAGAGGAAAACCTGAAAATTACTTCTGTCACTATGAATCTTGCATCTGCTCAGAACCCCCATCTGAGGTGCAATGAGCATTCTTGTTGGGCTCCGAATGTTCCCAAGAGACAGCGTGTGTGCACTCATCTGTCAGTTCTCCCCACCCAGCATTTGTAGTGTGGGTGCTTACGCAGAATTTGTGATTGCTATGTTAGTAATTCCACCTGGCAGCATTAATTTTGCTACTGTATAGTACTGTCACAAGATCAAAGTGTTTCTACAGGGCCAGATGAATGATGCTGCTGACTGCTCTACATGTTTTGCAAGAGGAAAGAGTACATCCCTTTGGTTTGCTGTCAGCAATACATAGGGTTCATGCAGGTCCTCTCTATATAGTTACCTTGGACACCCAACTTTAGAACAAAGTTTATATTGGAGTTCAGAAGTGCCAAATGCCTGAATTCATGTTGAGATTCAGGTGGACATGGAGCAACACAACAGGCAAATGGTGATTATCCTGATCTACCTGAATACATTTTCCTGCATAAACAGTACGAAAACAGTTTATGGGATCAGTGCCATAAAAGACCATGACCAAGGTCACTCACATACATAGTTTGGGCTCCTTCATTTCCATTCTTGCTGTAGTTTGCCTCCTGTGTGGCAACCAACCTCACCAGAGCAAGTTTTTTGTAAGATGTAACACTGAACTGGCAAATTCTGGAGAACTGCAAAGATAGAGAAGCCATGCCAAGGCATACATGTACAGACTTATAAACTAATGCACAGAAAAAATTACTTCATCAGTTGAGACCACACTATTTCAGCTTCAAAGACATGGAGGAAGAGGGGAGACATGAAGACAACATAATGCTTACCCTCTTGTGTCACAGCACTGACAGTGGCAGGCCTGGGAGGGCATCAGTCTGAAAGCAAAGGGGGCAATCAGTTGCCATTGACAGAGGGATTTTTGATCGATTTTAAATTAAGGTCACTGTCCCCAGGCCACAGCTAGATTTGATTATTTCTGTCACATTTTAGAAGGGTGACAGAAACTTCTTTGCAAACAGTGACTCTCTCTCTTCAGTGACTCAATGCATAATGATGGTTTTTCCAGCGGGTTTTGATGATTCCAACTTCCAAGACAGCTCATGTATTGGTGCAGCACTGACTTTCTCCCACTGAAAACCACACAACCCTTTTAGTACTCAGTTTTGGGCATTCAGAAAGCTGTGAGCAGCACAGAATTAACCCATACGTGGCATTAAATCTGAGAGGTGCATTCACTGTTGGCAGGTAACCAGTGACTGTCAATGTACACCTAGGGGAGAATGCAAGAACAGAGCAAGCCCAGCCATGAACCATTTGTCATGAAAGGACCTTTCTGAGCCAGCTGTGATTTGGCTGCTCTCCATGGACTTCCCTCCTGTAAATTCATTCATTCTCCCCTCAAAATTACATCAACTGCCTGCTGTCAGATGGCAAACGGCTCCACAGTTGTGTTTCTCTGAAGAATCACCTCTGTACAGTCAGGCAAGGCAGTCGCCTCCACTTTTTGTACTGGAAGCCAGGGCCAGCAGTCCCTGCTCAACCTCTCCATGCTGCTCGAGATTTGAAGAACCTCTGTCACATCTCCCCTCAAATGCCTCTTGCCAGGCTGCATCTGCCTAACTAGAAAACCCTTTCAAACCATGGATCCTCACTGTTAGCCTGCTCTGAATCTTTTCCAGCTCTAATTTTCTTTTTGAAAAGGTGAGACCAGAATTCCAGCAATATTCAGAGCCCAGGTCTAACATTTATTTACAGACCAATGTAAAATCTGTTTTCCTCTCCATTGCTCTCCTATCAAATCCTGACATTTGACTCACTCTTTTGGCCACACTGAGCATGAAGTTGACATTTTCCGAGCTGTGCTTTTCCCTGGGCTCTCAACCTGGGGAAAATGATGGCCAAAATCCTTCCGTGACGATGGGCAAGAAATAAATGACCAGCTGCAACTGCACAGTTGTGCTGTTTGGGAAAAAAAAAAATAAACCTCTTGGAATAGCACTAGTGGATGTTAAATCCCAAGATGCTACGAAATTCCCTCTCGGGCAGCTTGACCTAAATTCCTATGGGTGATGAGGAAGCCACATATTTGGAGCATTTGAAAGAATACTAGACAAATACCCATAAATTATCATATGGGGGACATTCCTACCCTCTTTCGGAAGATGGATTAGGCAGATGACCTACTAAGTTCTTTTTTTTCTTCTTTCACTAATTCCTACGATGTCATGAGTGCGTGTGCTTTACCCTTTCTTAAATCATAATCTGTTTGATCCAGCACCAGTCAAAGGTTTTGAAAAGCCCATTAAACCGCAAGAGGAAATCTCGAGCGGTTTGCTAATATCAACAGAAATCCAGATGGAATTACAATCATCTTTTATGTACATTCGAGAGCATATTATGTAATACTAGCCATGGATTTAGTTTAATGCACCGCACCTTCCAATAAGCTGCTGGCGACACTTAATAGCGATTTGAAACCTACAAAAAAACTCTTGCCCTTGACAAAACCATTTTAAAGCCCAGAGTCTGTGGTCTAGGCGCTTGGGATATTCACAGTCTGATGGGAAAACGGGGACAAGGGAGAGTGAGGATGGAAAAGACGGGCGAGGAGGGGGGAGGCACGGGGGAATTAAAAAGATGGGAAAGGGGGGGAGGCGGGGAATAAGGAAAAACAGGAAGTCAGAAACGTGGTCAATCCGAGATCGATGCGGAGGAGACAAGGTCAAAACTTGGAGCAAGCAGGGAGCAAAACACCCGTAAGATTTATTAACAGGGATGACGCTGCCTGCCGCAGCATCCTCCTCCCGGGCGTCGGGGCTGTCCCCGGCGCGGCTCCGCGGGACCGCGGGCGATCCCCATCCCTCGCATCCCTCTCCGGCCGGGGTGGG